>VIBL01000072.1:1010000-1192500 GCA_008271625.1 Lutraria rhynchaena
TTTTACTAAGGTTCCTGAGATTTTATTTAAGTACGGTACATGTGAATCAAGTTGTTTGTAGCTGATTTCTCTGTGTTACTAGTATCTGAAAAACATTTTGCGCAACAACATGAAGCGCTTTCGTGAAAACATGCATGCAAAATTATGCGTGTATTGCGAAATAACGATCTATGCTGAACAGACAGCATCATAGTAAATGAGGAATGTCTATAACTACATGTATGTGTTTAATGTACGTTTTTATGTTTCGTACTATACATATTTGATTAATTTGATCCGGTAGCCTCATTTCCAAGATGGCCCCGTTCTCTGGTAGCCTCGTTTCTAAGATGGTCCCGTTCTCAGGTAGCCTCGTTTCTAAGGTAGCCCCGTTCTCAGGTAGCCTCGTTTCCAAGATAGTACCCGTTCTCAGGTAGCCTCGTTTTCAAGATGGTTCTCGTTCTCAGGTTGCTCGTTTTCAAGATAGATTTCGTTCTCCATAATCTCTGATGTTAGATTTGATAACAGTAAACATACATTTTCAGACTAAGTGTTCATTTCAATTTTTCTTGATTGCAGCAATAAACGAAGCATAAAATGCCTGTTTTTCTATACTTTCAGGATAATAACAATTCCTTTCAATGATTTGTAAATCGAACCGCAAAATAAATATTAATAACAGAACTGGACGCGATCAAATTGCATTTAATCTGAGAATAATTGTTGGCCTGGGAAGCGATGACGTCAGCTTGGTGATCATATAACATGCATTTTCTGTTCTCATTAATGTTATCAAAGAATTCATGTATTGTATGTATTCAGGCGCGCTTTATTGTCCAGGTATAAAGCTACAAAAAATAAAGTGTTTCTCTGTTTTATTATACACAGTGGAATTCTTGTTAAAATATTTGCTAAACATCGCGAAATAATACCGTGGATATTTCAACGTCCAATACAACACAACCTCTCTGAGACAAAACCCTTTGGGAGAAGGAAAATTATGTTGATGTTGAGAGGTTGTTGGCCTAGAGAGGTTAAATCCGTGGATAAATTGCACAGTGGAAATTCAGTCATGCTGCTGTTGATGGGAGGTTGTTGCTCAAGAGAGGGCCGCTCTGAAGATGTTGCACTGTATTAGCTGAAAGAAATGGAGCGAACGAATAATTTCTTCAGTTGATATTCTTTGTAATACTTTAAAGCAATCATTCAAATATTAACAACACTTTTTATCTTTTTATCTATGATTTGTTGTTTAATTCCTAGCTTTTGCAGACAGGTTATCTATGGCGACAGATGATCTTATGTTGACAGTTGGTCCGTGTTTACATGCGATACTTGCTGATAGTAGTATATGTTGACAGTTGGTCTGTGTTTACATACGACACTTGCTGATAGGTGTATATGCTGGGAGTTAATCTGTGTTTACATACGATATTTGCTGATAAGTGTATATGTTGACAGTTGGTCTGTGTTTACATGTATTACTTGCTGATAGTAGTATATGTTGACTGTTGGTCTGTGTTTACATACGACACTTGCTGATAGGTGTATATGCTGGGAGTTAATCTGTGTTTACATACGATATTTGCTGATAGGTGTAAATGTTGACAGTTGGTCTGTGTTTACATGTATTACTTGCTGATAGGTGTATATGTTGACAGTTGGTCTGTGTTTATAGGCGATACTTGCTGATAGGTGTATATGTTGACAGTTTGTTTTGTTTACATGCGATACTTGCTGATAGGTGTATATGGTGACAGTTGATCTGTGTTTACAAGCGATACTTGCTGATATGTGTATATGTTGACAGTTAATCTGTGTTAATAGACGTTTCTTTGTTAAAGGATGGCTTTGTTGACAGGTGACCTATTTTGAATAACGTTTTTTATTAAAAAAATGATATAAAATGTTTTGTGTTTACGATGTTTTAAAACATGAATACGATGGACCTTTCTAATCTTGTTCGGACAGACAAAAATGTTCGGATGAGAGAGGTTTTTGGAATACAAAGATTCCAGATTACAAAATAAGGTTTTTAGCATTAAACACATAATTTTTTAAAAAAATCGGTGTTCGGTTTAGAGAGGATTCCGGACGGGAAAGGTTAGGATTAGAGAGGTTAGACTGTAAGAGTTTAGGCTTCTCTTTGAAATCAATCCTTTGTGATATGATGAGTTATGAGATCTTTGTCAGATACAATTCAACTAATGGTTTGAAGTTACGTGTTTTGCGCATTAATTGTATTTCTCTGAGGAAAAGTTCTTAAAAAACCTAAGATTATGTTAAACTAATAGTCTTAGAATATTTATTAGCAGGTAGATGAATGATGAGCTATTAGGTTTGGAATCTTACTTTAGACAATACAGTACAACCCTGTCGAAAAGCAGGTACGACTTGATTATTATGTCTGCCAAACTTTTTTTGACCAAATAAACTTTTTTGCAGTAAAACCAAGATATTACGACCACTGTACATTTTGTAGTATGAGTTTGTCTCATAATTAGATTGGAGTTTAACGGAAATAATGAAACACGGTTTGAAAATAAACGGTCGTTATAATAAGATGGTGTTAAACTTGAGGTGGTCACTTTGAGGTCTTGTACTGATCTTTGTATCAGTGTAAATTGGGTCCTCAAAATATTTCACCCCTAAACAGCAAAAAAATTACCGCTGAAAACCGGACCTCTTCCGGAAAGGGTAAAAAATCCGGATTTTTCTGAGAATTCGGGTTTTAAAAGAGCTATTGATCATAGAAGAAAAAATGAGACTTGAAACATCGTACGATTTTCCGAGAGTTCCATATTTGAGGGAGTCCGGTTTTCAAGATCACGCGCTTTTCTTTGCTCTAACATTTAATAATTACGACTTTTCACGCTACTTGTACACCGACAGTCATTTTAGAAATGGTAAAAAAATGTAGTTTTTACAAGTAAGGAAACGATATTGAATGATATTAAAGACATGCTGCTGTATGTATATACAGCAAAACCTCAAATAGCGACCACCTCAATATTACGGCCACCATGTTATAATGTTAACGACCACTTACAATCGGACCGGCTTTCAATATCTCCCCTTTAAATCAACTAGTTAATGAGACCACCTTATTATAGCGACCGATTTTTCGGGTTCCGTAGGGGATCTCAATGCCAGGGTTTTACTGTATTCCTAGGTACAGATCTGCCTCGGTGCCTCTCTGCACAAAAATGAATTTCACTTAATTAGAACACTCATACCTTTAATTAAAAACTTGGCTTCTGAGTGTATATAGGAGAGCTTTCTTGATTGGTAAAGTTTCTGTTTTATTTCTGTCTCAGGGTCGACTTTTCGTTAATTGATTCGATTTTTTATGTATCGATCAATTACTTGTGAGAAATATTTGCACAAAGTTCAAAGAACTTAATTGATTGATGGTTATTGTATTATGCAATTAAGATAAGCGTCCAAGAGTCGTAGATAGGTTTATTGTTTTTATACAAACAGTGAACACTCACTGAGCAGCCAATATAAAATTATTGTCACTAGGGTTTAGCACCATTTTTCAACAATTATTCATTTATATACCGCGACCGGTTCACCTAACCAGTTTTCCTGGACTGTATTCTAACCAATACTAACTTACCATTCCACATGGAGCCGGCAACATCTCCACCTATGGAGGAAAATCGACATTTTTTTTCAAATTTTCATAGAAGGATACGACCTGCCACGACTGGGATTTGAACCCGGATCGCCGGGTAACAAGTCCAGCACACTAACAACTGGACCACGGTCCCGGCTCACTATAAAATTAACACCACCTTATTACACGTACAATTACCACTTATTTTGGACCTGTTTTCAATATATCCGCTATTTTTCAAAACTCCAATATTCAAACCGTTTATTATTGGGCCTCAAAGGTAGTCTTACTGTCAAGGTTTTACTGTTTCATGTGAAAAAATATCGAGAAACACAAAAAATGAAGAATGTAAGCGCGTGTTTGAGACCAGGCGATAAGTGATCCACAGTGACAGGTCCGTCCGTCCGTCCGCTCGTTTAAGCTCATCAGGTAGAGCGTTAGGTTTACAGACCACGTGGTCTAGAGTTCGAGCTCGCGGCGGGTCATAACGCTCTCTGTGACGATTTTGTTTACGACGATATATCTAGATCTACTCGTCCTTGACCGCTGATCTGGGTGATTCACGTGGAGTTGACAGTTACATGTGGAGAAGGGGGTTTAGTTCTGGTACAGAATCCTGAAATACTGGTACGGTCAACTACTCGACGTTATTTAATGGATATACTGTTTAAAACTGCCTAAAAACCTATTAATCAACGAAAACAGAGTGGTCGTCTACAGTGCCAGGGGTCTAGGGTTCGAGCATCGGTTAGGACTATGGCTTTTCTTGTTTCCTAATTTACTTTATCATCGCGAACATGAAAGTGGTCGGAATGGTTAGATAGTCAGTGAGTTATCTTCAAAGCTTCTAAACTTGAGACATACAGTCGAACCTCTCTGATCCGAACCGTTCCAATCCGGAATCCTCTCTACACCGAACACATCAGCTGGTCCTGATTTTTACTAAGTATTTAGTGAAATCTTTGTATTCCGAAAACCTCTCTAATGCGAACTTTTTTGTCTGTCCGAACAAGTCTGGATTAGAAAGGTTCTACTGTACCACGATCATAATATTGAGGTTTATCCTACCGCGTTATGCAATTTGATAAGATAAAACACATAGAGTTGCCTAACTTCGCTCACACTTTTGTCTGCCAATTAATTGCTATTCCAGGCGCTGGAATCCTGCTTTATATTGGGTTATGTTGTAGAACTTCAATAGTTTCTTGCTTGCGTTTGTTGTTGTATTTCTACTTAGTGAATATTAATCGTTTTGTTTACTATGTTCAAGCGTAGCGTGTTTGTTTTGAATAAATATTACTTGGCTCCAAACATTGTTTGTGGTATATATTATCATTACAAAAGTTGCCTGGTACCAAACATTATTTGCGGTATATATATATCATTACAAAAGTTGCCTGGTTCCCAACATTATTTGCGGTAAACTTGTATTTCATCTTCATGCACAAACAGTAAATTCCTTAAACGTGAGTCAGGAGTGACGGACAATTTCAGAATCATCTTTTCTGTTAATTTATTGAATGAAAGAAAGTCAAAACTTGAAGCCGATGCATTAAATCCACTTTTTCGAATTTTAGCGTCATTTCAGAGTAACCCTGACTGTGTTCCTGGCATGATATTACAGTAAAATCTATAACAGCGACCGCC
This sequence comes from Lutraria rhynchaena, assembly GCA_008271625.1. Classification (NCBI taxonomy): domain Eukaryota; kingdom Metazoa; phylum Mollusca; class Bivalvia; order Venerida; family Mactridae; genus Lutraria; species Lutraria rhynchaena. The sequence continues at coordinate 1,015,249 of VIBL01000072.1, forward strand.
TCAATATAAGGACCACCTTGTTATAACGACCACCGTGTTATAACGACCACCTTGTTATAACGACCACCGTGTAATAACGATCACCTTGTTATAACGACCACCTTATTATAACGACCGCTCGTTTTTGGGGGACAATAACAACTTGTTAATGAAGTACCTTATTTTTACGACCAATTTTTGGGATCCCAAATCTGGTCTCATTATTGAGGTTTTACTGTAAATTGTTACGTCATTTAGACTCATATAAATCATTAGAAACATTTTAACACTGCACGTGTTAGTGTGGACTCAGAAATTGTCAATGCCAAGGTCATTTTTCGTATTTATCTATAAATCCACGGTTCATGTGAACGATGACCTTTGAAATTGAGTTTTATATACAAATACAGTGCAACCTATCTAGAGCGGCCATCTCTTACGCAACAACCTCCCTTCTACAACAACATGATCTTGCTACTGTGCGATTTAACTATTAATTTAACCTCTCTATAGCAACAACCCCTCAACAACAACATAATTTTGCTTCTACCAAAGGGTGTTGCTTTGGAGAGGTTGCACTGTATATTGTTATGAACCTTTTTACAAAGGCTGGGAATGTCCCTTAAGTCTCTACCAGATTTCAATACATTTAGATCTACAAATTTATTTCACAAGTATATTTTATCATATTTTGATCATGCTACAGAACTTTGTGTATAAAGTTTGCTCGCTAATTAAAACAATTTACGACCTTCAAATTAGCAGTTATCCCTCTATGTATGTCAAATTTAAATGTCATAATTCCAGGAATTCATGTCTGCGAACTGTAACAGGTAAACATAAACTGTAATAATAGTTCTAAGATACTTGAAATTACGGAGAACGCATACAAGCACTGACAAAGAGCATTTTATTTGCTAAATATTTTTTAATTTTTGTTTCTCTTTGTCTCTGGTGAACCTGGTGAGATGCGTTTTAAAACAATATTTCTTTATTTTTACAATATTTCATGTACAAATGCAAAACATGAATTTCGGACATTTTCTTCTCATGTTTTAGGGTTTTTTGTATCATTAAAAGCAATAAGCACGGAGTGGGAATATATTTTATGTACGTATTTATATTTAAACAGCATGCGTTCAAATTCGTAAAGTTTGGTAATTTTATCGAACTACTTTCTCTAAGTTGTGTGATATACATGTACATACCAACTTCAATATCTAGAACGAACTACTTTCGATTAAATTTTATTTGTTAAATTATGCTTAATCTACTCAGCTAATTTTGGCACGGTAGAATAGCGAAACGGATTTAACGACTGTTCACTCCAGGCGCGTATCCATAAGCAATTACGCAGCTGAGTCCACATCATGCCCCCCCGGAAAAAAATACAAGATTAAAAACATAATATGTAGTATAAGTTACATAGGGATGTTAAAGTGGCTTTGATAAAAAAATAAAATCAATCAAAGTCTAGATTGAGATGGGGTTAAACTAGCTACTTCTAGAACATATTATATTGTTGGATCCACTTCATTTTAGCTCGGGTACGCGCCTGTTTAACACAAAGAATGTAATTTTGTAGTGTGTTAATCGCAAACGTATAACTTGTGTTCATTTAGTTCATGAATGTTTATTGTGGCATAAAATGAAATAAACAAGAAATGATGATAATTTTGCACTCTAAAACATTTTTCTTATAAACTGTAAACAATGACGAATGTTCATTACATGGATTAAGTGAAAGGTACGAACTTCGTGCGGTAACTGTACACTTTTTCAACGATAAATGACTGAGATATCCCGAACGCAAGTTTCTGATATTTCTCCGCGTGTAAATAGTTCCAGTATAATTGTTTAAAAACCTTATTAACTTAAGTGGTGTACGACAATAAATGCTCAAAAAATAATATTTTTCTCATTAACATTCCACAGAACAAGGCAATAAAATCAAGTCTTTGAAACCACGTCTGTCATTATTTTGAAGAGACTGTTTCGAAATGTCTGTCTAGTAGCAACAATGATTAGTTTCTTTGGCAAAACAACAGCGCTTAAAATGTATTTGTTCGTGAACTTTTCATGTTGACCACTCATGATAAGAAATGTTTAAGTCATTTTCTCGATAATTAAACATACAGTGTAACCTCGATAAAGAGACCAGATATTTTAGTGGTTGTTTAGTGAGGTTTCACTGTTGATGCATAAAAACAATAAACCTATCTACGACTCTTAGACGCTTATCGTAACTGCCGAATGTTGCAATTATCAATCAAATAAGTTCTTTGAACTTTGTGGAAATATTTCGAATGAATAATTAATCAATACACAAAAATTCGAATTAATCAACGAAAAGTCGACCGTGAGACTGAAACAAAACATAAACTTTACCAATCAAGAAAGCTCTCCTATATACACTCAGAAGCCAAGTTTTTAATTAAAGGTATGAGTGTTCTAATTAAGTGGAATTCATTCTTGCAAAGAAGCAGGGGCAGATTTGTATCTGGGAATGGGAGACTGCCCTCGGGACCCTAAACTTTGGTCGTAATTATGAGGTGGTCGTAATGATGAGGTGGTCGTAATTATGAGGTGGTCGTAATTATGAGATGGCATTATTTCAAAGTTGAATTATAGTGTGATTATTGAAAGCCGGTCCGAAAATAAATAGTCGTTATGACAAAGTGGTCGTAATATTGAGGTAGTCGCCATTTGAGGTTCTATCGTACATTGTAATTCTGAATAATTGCCGTATCACACTTTTATATACGTCATGAGAAAACGTACTCACCCATAAATAGACGCTCATTCATATGAACATTTATAGAAAACTGCTTCACACGCTTACAGAAATTCTCAAGAACTTGAAAATTAAACTAAAATGCCAACATTTCTATTCTTTTACCCAATCTACGCACATTCTGAACGCGTTCTTGTAAAATTGTTCTAGAGGGATCAAGTTCTACAAACATACGTAACTAATTAACGAAAGTCTTTAAAATGTTGTATATGAGTTTCATACGCACCGGAGAACTTGAGATAAGTATAATGTAGGTGTGTTGGTGTAATAATACCAGTACATTATATATATATAACAATATGTACAACACATACCTGTTAATACATACACGAGTGTTATGTACTAAAATGTGACAATGTACAGTAACACCTTGATAATGAGACCACCTTCGGGACCCGAAAAATGGTCGTAATAATGATTTGGTCTCATTATCAAGTTGAATTATAGGGGAGTGATTGAAAATAGACCCAAAATAGGTGGTCTTTATAACGATATGGTTGTAATATTGAGGCGGTCACTATTTGAGGTTTTACTGTAAAACTGTAATAATGAGATAAATGTCGGTAAGTCGATTGTATTTGAACACCATATTTTGATTTTGATTTTTTCTTGTCTTAATCTACCTAAGTACAAACTCGCTCGATGAGAAAGGCGAACTATTTGATGGAATTGTGACAAATTTTAAAAGCTAGTTCCACAAAAATAGAAATAACTTCAAGCCAAATGTTACAGAAATGTCATTTTGAACTCTCCGCGGGTTTCGTCACTTCACATTTACCAAAATTTTGAAAACAGCTCCTTGTTCAAGTTTCAGTCTAAAGTCTTGCGAAAATCGATGCGAGGAAAATCTAAGCATTTGAATAAGCAACAAAAACTACACACATGTAGAAGTGAGTAGTCGCGAAATCCCGTGATATTTCGTCGGGATATGATGTAAATACAAAATATGGCCTAATTCAGGGATTTTACTAGATGTCAAAAGTTGAGGGTAAAAAATAACCCTTGACTTATAATAATTTAAAGAGTCAACAAAATTTCCTTCGGATTTTGTCGTAAATTTGACCCCTTGCTACAAATTCTCAGAGTCAGAAGTTTTATTTTACTGATTTCAAGAGATAAAATGCTGTTTTAAGGGTCAAATGAAAGCCCTGCTAATATTGACTTTTTACCCCCACGTTGTTAAATGTCTTATGCATACAGGTTTCATCCTAAATTAGAATCCGAACTAAAATAATTGTGCGCGAAATAAGTTGCACAAAAATATGAGTCATGTTTTTTTTGTGGTTTGAAGAGAAAAAAACATTACATCGAAGTAAAATCGTAAAAACAGGTGTTTTAAAATAATCGCAATGTTTCAAGAGATTTTAATTTAATTAACAGACTTCCAAAACCATGGATTGTTTTCATTTTTATTTTTTTATTCGCTTCATGATGTCTATGGCTCCTAAACAGACTTTATTAGTGCAGTACAGTAATTAAAACATATAAATAAACTACTGCATGTGAAAACATGTGTGGAAATTTAGAACACGTGCTAGCTCATGAATTATTCCCTCAAGCTAAAAGTAGATTTATGTCAACAGCCACAATTCTACTGGATTTTAACAAACTTTAATGCACGAGTATTGATACACAAATATTAGCATGCCCAATAAAATGCTCAAATCAATAAAATGATGATGAATTATGACAATTATTATTGTGATGATAATTATAATGATAATAATTATAATTACAATAATTATAATGGTGATAATTATAATGATGATAATTGTAATTATAATAATTATAGCGACGATAATCGTAATGATAATGATGTTGCTACAATTCTGTGGGTATTCATAATCTTAGAGATCGCTATTATAACATTTTAATGGCCGTAGAAACATTATCTAAAATCGAGCGATCGACGCTTTCACTAAAAGTTCATAACAAATTCTACTGCAATAAAGTAACTTTCTTTAATATCGATTATAACAACTCCTTTATTTGCCATATATGTGTCTCTGGTCAATTCCATTGCCTTGTCAGAAAGGAAAGTCGGATAACTCCTTCAAAACTTATTAAATTATCTCCCTTTATCTCGTCCAGTGCTTAACTTTTTTTGAATATTTCAATAACGCTTTTTCTGTAATCTTTATTCATTATTGCGTAAATAAAGGGTCGAGTAATGCTGTTAAAGAAATAACTACGTAAAAATACGTGATAAATGATTTGTCCTGTTCTACCAATTTTCCCCGGAATGTCTGAATTTACATACCTTAGTGTAACAATAATCAAAAATGGGAGGTAACTCAACATAAATGTGAAAGTAACCACCCTCATTATGTAGGTGTTCCTTTTTAATGAAATCTCCTTAATGCCTGTAGGTTTTGGTCGATCAACCAACTCATTTGTAGAAAACATGTGGCTAGCGTCGATGCTAACGCTTCGAGGAAAAGAAATATTTGACGACTTGGGTTTAACATCACTAAATTGGTATTTTGTGTGAGTTCCCGGATCTGAAAAAGGTCGAATGTTCACTTTGTCCGGACGGCGTTTGGCTGTCTCGTCTGTACTATCTATTGCAGTCTCCTGAAGTCGCGACTCCGCCTCTAGCTGTAAATGTATGTTACTTAAACTCCGACTGATTGCGCATCGTTTTGGATTGGTTCTCCCATTGGACAGTTCCTGAGCTTTTGAATTCTGAGAGTCCTTACTATTGATGACGTCATCGGTATTCGATGGACGTTTGTTTTTCATATACGGAAGAGCGTCTACGCTTACCGATTTTGATTTCCCTCCGCAGCATACAGATCCGGTAATGGCGGATACTAAGCTATCTTTTAACATCCGACTTCTTCTTCCTTTGGAATCGATACCTGAATGAGATGAAATATACAGACGACGTCCTATAATTAAATACATCACAAACAATGCGAAGAATATAATCACGTGACAAATGAATAAAAAACCTTGGAAAGCATACGTCATTGTTGTATCTTCGTAGTAATGGTAATTCGTCACAAGGCATGTTCGAGCCTCAACAACGATTTGTGTTTCATTATGCATTCCTGGCAGCGGGATCTCGTAGTTAAAAGTTCCATAAATGAAAACGGATGGCCACTGAGTACAAATGCCGAGGCTAACAGCCGCTATGCACGTTTTAACGGCATAAAATTCATCCAAAGTCCTTCGCTTGAATGGACGACACACCAGGAGGTAACGATCAAACGCCACAGCAACAAGAACAAAGGAATACGAGGCGGTAGTGACGTAAGACAAATATCTGGAAATCTTGCAAAATATGTCAAAATCGAAGGAAATCGGTTTAGATAGAATAAATATCTCTATCGGCATATTTACAGAACAATTGATTAAGTCCAAAATCGCCAAAGCGATTATGAATACACAGGAATTATTGCGGGCCCACTTCACGGAAAACACGTAAAATACCAAAATGTTTCCAATAAGACCAAGAAATATGTAAACACAAATAACCAATAAGGGATAAATCAGGATCCCGAATACTGCTTCCTCGACAAGGTCGAAGTAAGGCCCGGATGTGATCACTGTTTTATTCATCGCGGAGCTGTTGCCGTCTTCTGATTGGATGATTTGACCGGCTGACGTCACAAAATTTCTACCATCAGTTTGATTGGACGCCTGGAAGGGAAATGGCGACGGCGATGCTGTCATGGCCATTTTTATGTTTAATTAACCCACAATCCGAAAAAAATTAATTAAATATTTGATGCACTGGCATCGTCACTAAAAATAGAACGGAACCTTTCAATAGTTCCAAAGTTTGTCTTGCTATTAATGGTTAGATCAAGTTCTTCACTCGCACAATTGTTGTATTTACAAATACTCATTAAGTCACCTAGAACACTTTTTCAAGAAAAAAATAGCCATTCTGAATTAAGTGTCTTCATAATATTTTCAACCGGAAGAATACGTTATTCTTAGAATATTTCAAGCCACAAAGTCACTAAAACTGTATCAGTCAGTTACTAAGAGACTTATGAATTATACGCACCATTCAAAATACCCAAAGCACTCTTCACAATCAATATCCAAGCTGTGCATGTTTTTAAAACCGAAACACGACAAACTTTTTTCCATTAAATGTGAACATTTGTTTTTCACTTTCGTTCTGAAATCCAACACGCAAATAAAACGACTCTTCAACGAATTACGTAAACTAACAAATAACTAGCATTGAAAATCCAGGAACAATGAGATAACATTTCGCAGAATTCAAGGTGAAATTGTTACACCTAGTACAATGTGTATATTTATGCCATGTTTCCAAAACAAAATACAGTAAAGTATCACTTATCAACCGTCTCAATATACCGACCACTTCATTATAACGATCACTTCATTATAACGACCACTTCATTATAACGACCACTTATTTTCGGACCAATTTTTAATATTTCAACAATATTTCAACTTGATAATTAAACCACCTAGATATGAAGACCGTGTGTTCGTCTTATTCAATATTAATGCCTTGCTTTCGTCTTAATATCGAGGTTTGATTGTACAATGCGTTCGTGTTCCATTAAAATATCTGACAGGAGTATCTCTCCTAAGACACATTTTATCAGGTGTTCGTGATATCAGTTTGTTCTGTGTAATATCCTGATCATTTCAAAATAGAATCCTCCTTGTATCACCCAGTATATAAACTACAAGTGTTTCATAATAATCGTGTATCTCTGACAACGAAACTGCTGAAAAAAGTACCAAGGAACATTCCATGCCAAGAATGACTCTATCCACGAAGAAGAAAAGTCAAATAATCGAATAATCCGATTATCGTAAAAGGTCATATCGATAAAAAATCCGGTAATTGATAAAAATCATATCAATCAGAAGTCCGATAATTGTTAAAACTCATATCGATCAGAAATCCGATAATCTTTGAAAGTCATATCGATCAGAAATCCGATAATCGTTAAAAATCATATCAATCCGAAGTCAGATGTTTGTTAGAGGTTATATCCATTAGAAATCCGACAATCCATGGCAAATAAAATTCACTTACGATCAAAATGTTCTTATTTCATTTTATTGAGCCAGATTTTAACCAGTGCTTTATCCGTCTGAAAGTATTAGAACGATAATTCAAATCACCGTCCGATTATCAGCATTGGTGTATTGACATCGATGTATCGATAAGTCAAAGCATATCCTTTCATTGCGATTAATTCGATTATTCATGTAACCTTATTGTACCTAATAAAATGCTTATACATACGGAAACATGTTGTCATCTTTTTTTCAAATCAATAAAAACATGTTTAAATCCTTTATTTTTTTAAAATGAATAAAAACTAATAATTCCGTTGTGTAAATGTTGTGTAGAAGTTTATTTTTCGCAACGTTTCACAAAACAGGCAACCTCAACTACTTTTACGGAACTCTTTTCTCTCAATAACAACAGAAAAAAAACACGATTTCTCTTATGCTGTAACTTTTCAAGCGTCTGAGCGTTTTACCACATTTTGGTGTCATACAGACGCTTGGATGCTTCGCATAACTTCACAGCATGTATCGCAAATATATTTAGTGTATTCGAATCAAACTTATAACGCGTGGATAACAAATAAATGAACCAAATATCTCATAAAGGCACGTGTGTATTTTAACAACACGTTATATAACCAATGGTTACATGAAAAACGGTGTGAAAGAAATACACAATGTTACTGTCGTAGATATACGAATATTTGTATACAGGTATTTATATATAGATCTTCTAGAGGCTGTGCATTTCAAAGAGTGAAAACTAACCAACAGACAACCTGTGAACAAAGGTCAACAAAGGGCAAAAACTAGTGTTTTATACAGAGCTTGTCTTCAATCATAGGTTTATTTTTTATTTATTTATTTATTTTTTTTGTAGCAAGAAATGTTTGCTGAATATGGGGCTTAAAAAGGTTGGTTTGCGACGCAAACTTTCAACAGTAGGGTTTCTTTTATTTTTTAAAAAAAAATCTGCTTGAACTGAAAAACAGAACATCTTAAATAAGGAAAGAATTTTTTTGGTCAAAATCGCTGACAAAACGGGCCCTGTCGCTGATCGCGCAACTGAAAACCAACTTTTTTTCAAGCATGGCTTGGACTTAAATTAAAATTTAGTTTGTTTACCCTTTACCGACTGACCGTTAAACAACCCGCCGGCCCGAACAATTGTGTTGCCGAAATGTAAAACATATTTTTGTATTTTCATATTTTCGCTAATAAGATATTTCCATGCTTTTTCTCACTTTAGGTTAAATAAAGATATTATGAGGAATATTCTCTGAATAAAACCAGACCATACCCACTCGACCACAGAGTCCCCACAGCAGTTATATTGTTATTTTATCGTATCGCTAAAATAGTGTTTCAGACAGCGAGTTATGATAATAATAATAAATGCTTATAGCATTCTTAAAACGCAGCCTTACCATTGGTCAGTCTTAAAACTTATCCAGGAAAGAACCAATCAGCTAGCTGCTAAGGTACGAAGGGCAGTGGAATTAAATATCGTTTTCCACAATACATCGCTCAGTCGAAGAACGATTGTTTCAACACAGACGGGTAAAAAACCGGTTTCTGGTCGTTTTGAACGGGTGTGTGGTTGTATAGACATTAAGTGGGTCCTTCTAGCGATTCTCTCTCTTCATTTATGAAGCACCATATTTAACATTCAAATTCAATTTTACTTCATGTAAACTTCATGTAGCTTATGAGTACAGGGTAAAAATATTAGTACAAGCATAATTATACCTTTATATGTATATTGTTGTTGCAAAAATATTATTTGTTTTTGCAATAAAACCTTGATAATGAGATCACCTTCGGTGCCCGAACAATCCGTTGTAACAATAAAATGGCCTCATTATCAAATTAAATTATAACGGAGTTATTTAAAGTCGGTCCGAAAATAAGCGGTCGTTATAATAAGGTGGTCGTAGTATTGAAGTGGGCACAATGAGGTCGCACTGTATACTCGTATATGTAGATTGATGTTGCAAAAATATCATTTGTTTACGTTTGTTTCGCTTATGCGCATGGATAATCTTCATTGTTATTTTGAGAGCGATTCCCAAATGTGTTAATCTTATATACTGGTGTGGCTGAAGTTGATACAATTTTTCAGGGTTTTTTTTTTTACTGAGGACAGTGTTTGTTTCTCTGTTTTCATCTTATCACATGTTTTAATTCGTTGTTATATGGCCATGTCACCATTGTTATATTTTGCATGCTATTTTAATCCTTTCTGCTCTGTTTTACGAATACAGTGAAACCTCTCCAAATCAGCACCTTTTTGAGAGAAGCAGGGTTATGTTATTGTTTCATTCGTTTGCCTTGAATTGATTTTACACGCTAGAAACCTCTGCAGTACCATAGTGACGTCACGAGCGGAGTCTTGAGAGCGTAGGTATTTATATATATGTTGTTTATGCGCATTAAATTTGACTAAAAAAGATTAATAACATACGTTTTAGAAAATGGTATTACAGTAAAACACGGTTATAGTGAAATAATTGCAGTAAAACCCCTGAAAACCGGACCCTTTCCAGACTGGACCAAAAGTCCGTTTTTTTGAGAATTCCGGTTTTCAGAGAAATCTTGATTTTCGAAGAGAAAAAAAATGGGACTTAAAAATCGTCCGATTTTCACAGAATTCTGGTTTTCAGCGTCCGGTTTATATCAGAAACAAAGAAATAAAGAATGGGCTGTTCGGTGTACAAATAAACACTTCATTTACGATTACTTCACTGCATCAGATTTAACTATAACCGGGCTTTACTGTGTCTCATCCGTGCGCCTGTCAAAGGGAGGCAACTGATTCATTATTTATCCTTAAACAATAAACTTATCCCCCTTGCTCTGTCTTCTGTTTAAGATGATCGAAACAAGCAACTTTCATCGCCCCGTGAACTGATTGCTTATATAATTAGTTACTCAAGCCAGATTTCTGAGCGTGAAGACTGCGCACAAGTCGAGATTCACGCCAACACTGCCCAAATCAGGAATCCAGACCCCTAGCTGCATATTACGAAACAATTACGGAGTATAAGAATATAGTAAAACCTCGATAATGAGAGCACCTCGGGGACCCGAAAAATCGGTCGTAATAATGAGGTGGTGTCATTATCAAGTAGAATTACAGGGGAATTATTGAAAGCCGGTTTGAAAATAAATGGTCGTTATATCAAGGTGGTCGTAGTGTTGAGGTGGTCGCTGTTTGAGGTTTTACTATACATTCTTTAGATGACATTCAGCTTTGAATTTAAGACAGTGTTGCATAAATGACGCAGTGATATTCTGTTAATTTTAATCGCTTAAGTTCACGAATTTAATGACAAATCACGTTTTTATCGTTAATGTTGGATACGAAGCTTTTTTTCTTTACTTTGTAGCGAAATATTTTGTTGAAGTTGTTCCGGATTTAAATGATGGACCCGTTACCACACATACCTCACAATTGATTTGTAAAATTATTAAATAAAAAAAGAAAACAGGCGGGAAAATGTTGCTTTTTGCTCGTACATACAAAAGTGCATACCAACGTCTAACATGTCGTAGCTTCTGCAACGTCTACTAACAATTCCCATTTCGATTTTATTTGTTTTTATGTGACTTATTGTCACTTGGGGTTTAACGCCGTTTTTTTTCAGTTATAAACGGCGACAGGTTTACCTAACCAGTTTCCCTGGACTGTATACTAACCAGTACTAACTTACCATTCCACAAGGAGCCGCCAACTTCTCCACATATGGAGGAAAATCGACATTTTTGTCAAATTTTCATAGAAAGGTATGACCTGCCGTGATCTCCGGGTTAAAAGTCCTGCGCACTAACCACTGGACCACGACTGCGGGCCTCCCATTTCGACCCTTCGCCATAAATAATTATCAATACGACCTGTAGTAGTCCGACCATTTTAATGTATTATTTATAAAAAAATTAATGACCTTTCTGTAAATGATATACTCTTGACTTTATTCACCATGTTTCTTAACCGGCTCGTTTTATCATTAATTTTAATAAATACTCCATCAGTTTTTGTCTGTTTTTGAAATCATTGATCGATAGACAAAATTATTCATTAAGCGCACCTATAATACTGATATGCATTATGCTTGAAACAATGTCTCTAATAAAGTTTTATCTACTTTTATTGTTTTAAATCATACGCTCGACTAATATTTAAATACTTATTCTGTTTTAATTAACCATGGTTTAAGGAGGTACACATAGGGGGCACATGTCTTGTTAGCTCGGTTGGTAGAATGTACGACTTCTGTTCCGAGTAACGACCACTTGTATAAAGAACACACTGTATTAAGCAGACAAAAGTGGTCTTTGTTGCCAGGTCGTTATATAATTTCAGTGTTTATGTTGTTGTTATTATTATTGTTATCGCTGCTGCTGATGTTTGGTTGTTGTTGCTCCTGCTGTTGATGCTGTTGTTTATGTTGCTGCTGATGATGATATTGTTTTATTAGTATCATTGTTGTTGCGATGGTAGGGTTACATGAAAACTAAACCTCACGTAATACAGTAAAACCTGTGAACAAAGGCCACCCTTGGGAAATACAAAAATGTGGCCTGTATCGACTGATGGTCTTTATTCGGATGTCAAGTTGTTCTAAATTATCAATGACGGTTTTTTCAAAGAATGGTCTGTATTCACTGGGTGGTCTTTATTCAGAGGTTGGTCTGCATTCACGGGGTGGTCTTTATTCAGAGGTTGGTCTTCATTCACAGGGTGGTCTTTATTCAGATGTTGGTCTTTATTCACAGGGTGGTCTTTATTCAGATGTTGGTCTTTATTCACAGGGTGGTCTATATTCACATGGTGGTCTTTATTGAGAGGTGGTCGCAAACTCTTGTTTGACGGTATATTCTATACTCGCATTAATTTACTTATTTACTCACAAAGTTGTTTAAACATATCTGATAAATGCTTGAAGCCTTGTCATTTGTTTGTGTCAATTTAACAACTTAATTGATCGGTTAAAAATTATTCAACATGTCTGTGCCATTTAAAATTCTAATCAATGCCTAAACAGTTTAATTTAATCCGACACGTAATTTTGAAATGTTTGTGTAAAACTTAAAGTCCCCAATACGTACCTCATCTGTAATCCAACGTGACATGAGATCGCTCCCAATTTTAGATAACAGTCATTATTGTGAAAATCCTCGTTTGTGAAATGCAAAGACGTACTAACATATACTTATTTCACAGGAGTTATGTGTTTAAACTGTACCGTATTGATTGTGACTTGTCCCTATGACTTTATTTATTCTTTACCGACACAATAAAAATGATGATTTTCTTTGAATAAAGTTCTGTTTCCGGAGAAGATATTGTCTTTTCGGTGAGTAGAAAATGTGTGCGTGCTTAATCAAGATGCCACTTTAAGTTAGTTATTGTTTGGTCTTGCTTAGCAACTACGATGCAAGCCAAGACGACGAGTCATCGACACAGGTTAGGAATTCGGATGCTTGCTTTGTAGACCGAAATAATCTTGACATTAACTTGTAATGTTGTGTAGTAAAATCGTTAAAACTTTGGATATACAGTGTAAATGAAGATAGGACTATCATATTTTAATCACACCGAAAATAGATCTACTGATATTTTTTTCGGACGCCGCGTTGATAATTTCGTATTAATTCCTTAACGCAATCTTATCACATCATTCGAAGATTAAAGGTATGTTTGTGGATTTCTTTTCTCTATATTATGAACCGCATCGGTATGTTATGAGTTTTGTAAATGAACTGAAATCGTTGTTGAGCGATAATTATGCTGCTGGTAAAATAATTGTCACTGGGGTTTAACGCCGTTTTTCAACATTTTTTCAGTTATATACGGCGACCGGTTCACCTAACCAGTTTTCCTGAACTGTATACAAACCAGTACTAACTTACCCTTCCACACGGAGCCGGCAACTTGTCCACATATGGAGGCAAATCGACATTTTTGTCAAATTTTCATAAAAGGGCATGACCTGCCGCGACCGGGATTTGAACCCGGATCGCCGGGTTACAAGTCCAGCGCACTAACCACTGGACCACGGCCGCGGCTTGTTGGTAAAATAAATGCATCAAATATTCACTGAAGCAGAGTAAATGGTTCAATGAAACAAGACTGTAAAAGACATGGCCCCGAGATTATAAAACTTGAGAACAGTCTCCGATCTCTAATCTCAATTCCATTCTCAAACTATTATGGTTAAACAGATAATAGCTGATTAATGTTTGAATGCATATTCAGGTCAATTATGGTGTTTGAATCATGTATTAATGATATCATTATTGTCCAATCATAATTAACTTAGAAATATTAAAAGACTTGATATTAAATTTGAGCTTGGAGACTGGTCTAAAGTTTTATAACCTCGGGGCATGGACCGTACACAATACATATACACATGTTTGTGTATAATGCTGCTGGAATCATGTATTAATAATATCTTTATTGTCCGATCATAATTAACTTAGAAATATTAAAAGACTTGATATTAAATTTGAGCTTGGAGACTGGTCTAAAGTTTTATAACCTCGGGGCATGGACCGTACACAATACATATACACATGTTTGATTTTATCATTCTAGTATTTTCATCGACGGTTAAAGCAACGGAAGTTAGAACCAGTAGTTACATGTTTGGCACTTTCATTTCTTTATAACACCTTCATTTCTTTATAACACCTTCATTTCTTTATAACACCTTCATTTCTTTATAACACCTTCATTTCTTTATAACACCTTCATTTCTTTATAACACCTTCATTTCTTTATAACACCATTGATGCTTTATTCCTTCAGAGGGTGACGTTCTTGACGGGTTCGTTGATAAAGGGTCGAGGGAGCGTGAGGGTTCAAAGACGGAGCGAGGAGATTAAAGAAGAGATTGAAAAAAGGAACTAGGGACTAGGGACAAAATAAACAGTGTCACATATCAGTTCGCACGAAATTTTCATTCCCAATGGCAGCATTTATCTGACAAGAAGAATTTAGTGTCAAAGACAAAAACTGAAAGTCAATATGGCTACAAAAAATTCATCTAAGAATCAATCAATGCCGAAAGGTTACGTCAGTAAGGGCGGAGCTGATGAAAGCGAAAATCACCGAGCAGTGCCCGCATACCTTGCACCAAACCCGAAAGTATTACGCCTACGCGTGCATGCTAACAATGACCCATTTAATCCCGGTAAGAAAATGATTATTGTACCACAAAAGATTAAAACATTTGAAAATTTTCTTGAAGAATGCACACAGACACTTAAAAAGGGCGTTCGAAGGTTGTACACACCAGCCGGACGTAGAAAGATATCAGACATAAACGATCTCACGGAGGGCGGTATTTATGTTGCTACTGGTTACGAACCATTCAAAAACTGCAAGTAAGTGACCTTGATGACCTTTTTAGTCGTGTGACCTTGTTGGCATGACAATAATATATGATGCGGGAACAAAAGACAGAATATACATATGTATATAGTAAAACCTCACATTACGACCACCTCGATATCACGAACACCTTGTCGTAACGACCACTTTATCTCGAACCGGCTTTGAAATATCACCCCTATAATTCAATTTCATAATGACACCACTTCATTATAACGACTGTTTTTGGGTCCTAAAGGGAGTCTCATTATCGAGGCTTTACTGTATATAGTACCGACTGACATTTTTCAATTCGCTGACTTGTTGCTAAAGTTAGTTTTGTAGAAACAGACTCTGTTCACAAGTCTGCAATTTGGTATTTCAAGATGATATTTCCTGCACAAGTATACAGTAGAACCTCACTGAACGACCGCATCAACACGAGGACCATCTCATTATAACGACCACAACAACACGAAGACTACCTCATTATAACGACCACTTATTTTTGGACCGGTTATCAATATTTTCTCCATATTTCACCTTATTAATGATTCCACTTCAGTATCAAGACTGTTTTCTGTGTCCTCAAGGTGGTCTTAATATAGGGGTTTTACCGATTTCATAAACTGATGCCCTGAAATGTACAATATTATCTGTTCATTAATTGGAAAATTGTACCAATGTTTGTTGTTAAGTGCTTAATGCCGCACATTCTTTTTCTTACTATTTAATGCCCTAAAATACTTTCGGTTGGGCCTGTCTTAAAAAAAATGTTGGTTTGAAATTACTCAACCGGCTCATTAAAATAATCTCCCGACCCCCCCCCCAAAAAAAATGTTTTACCGATTTTAACAAAAACAAACTTTTCATTTTGAAGTGCCTACCTACTGTCAAAAGTTAATGTGGGTTCACTACAAACCAACATTTTTTTAAGGATAGCCTAATTCTCCAAAAATAACATTTTTCTTATGCAAATTTCGACCTAATTTCTGGGCGAAAAGCTCTCAGAAGAATTGGGAGTTTTCTGTTCTCTGACTGCAAGCAAATGATTATAAGAATCATTTGATTTTTATACATAGTTTATACCAAACACGATATGAATACTTTGTTTTAACAACTTTTTATATTTTGTTGTTCATTATACTGGATTAATCGCAATCGATTAACCTAGATAATCAGCACAATCAATTATCGTGATTAGTAGTGAGTTCGAATCCACGACTTCATCAGTCCATCAATAAAATTATGCTTCTCTGTTAATAACTTTGATATAAATATGTCTAAACTAAACTCCATACTTGGTGCATAGAATACATCCAACGCGAAGGGAGTTAGTAAATCCATTTTGACAGGTGAAAATTTCGCTCTGAAAAAAATGTCTTGGAAAAATATCTCTACGTTAAAGGGAAGTAATATTTCCCACCACTGAATTATTCTTTGGTGTTCTAGGGACAGTATGCCAATGGTGGCCAATTGATTTAAATTCAAACTGTCGTTCGGTAGCATCGTCCTCATAACTTACAGCTTCCGTCAAACGTCTGAACAGAATTGATGCGAATCAAAGCGCTGTAAGCCTGAGAACCGTACAAAACTTGATTTCATATCGTTAATCTACATTTACGTAATTCTACATCAGTAAATCTCAGAACAAAATATACCATTGTTCTACATGTAATTTAACCATATCGCTAATTTCTTTGTTTACGAAAAAAACTATGATAAAGCTATGTCTCCAACTGACAAATCAACCCAGCATATATTTGTTATCCCGTAATTCATTATAAACAAACGTCTTATACATAAATAATGTGATAAAATATATTTCGAGTGTGTTAGTTCGGATCAGAGACAATCTTCAAGTGTTCAATAAATTCAGTTTTTCATCTTACATAAAACTGCTGAATGTTATCATTTTGTGTTAACAGAAATCAAAGATTTTCTTTCATTCCAATTAACACGTTAAATTTGTGATTTGAGTATGTTTAAAATGTCTGTAACAGACTTATAAGTGTTAAAAGTAGCAAGTTTAGCCGTGTTTTCGTATTTTAACTTAATCCCTTATTTGCCACGCATAATTATACACTCAAACCTGTTTACAAAGTCCATCCTCATTGGGAAAGATAAAATGCGGTCTGCATTGGCAGATGGTCTCTATATGAAGGTCAGTTTGTTCTAAATAATCAAATATGTTTTTTTAAAGAATGGCGTTTATTCACAGAGTGGCCTTTGCTCGGAGGTGGTCACAAACACAGGTTGGACTGTATCTACAATTAAGTTCTTCAGATAATGATTATCGTTCCAATTTAAAATCAAATGATGATACTATTGTGTTATTTTGAAACGTATAATATGTTTGGTAGTTAACATCGGTAAACTCCGGTATTTTCCGGACGGGATCGTAAGTAGTACGGTATTATAATGATATTTCACGATAAGGTTTAAATTTTTAATCAGCGCGTATGTATAGACTTCAGTTGTCCTTTTAATAACTTTAACGACCTATCAGTGGGTTTGAATAAAGCGCTTTGTCACAATCAGGTATCATGTTTCCTAATTCTGTTGTTTCTGATAAAGATTTTTTCGTCTTCTGAAAAATATCTACTTCTTAAGTTACCACAAATTTGATATTAAGCTTAAACAAAGCTTTGTCGTTTGTGACCGAAGATTTTTAAGACAGTTAATGTAAACAAAGTTTGATCTGTGTAAATAATGTCCCGAGAATTGATTAACTTTATGACTTATATCAACATTTTAGATAAAGTTTCAAACCTTCACAAGTCGAGAATTTGTCAAACTAGCTTGTTTAGTTGTTACATAACTCATCGAATTTTTGATTCCTTGAATATTGTGCCGGAATGTCGGGGTTTTTGTGGCATTCCGGCAACTTAAGTATGCCTAACGTATTTTTATATTTCTTGACGCATTTACAATGTATTTATGAACCCAAACCTGATTTCTTGTGATTTACAAATTCGACTGTGTTATAGAAAAACACATTTTTTCTGACGAAAAATAACTGCCGAACATACAGAAACTTTAGTCGACATGTTAAAACAGTTTGTTCAATAATAGCAAGAATCAATAATAGCAAGAAATAAAAATAGCAAGAATTAGTAACAGCATGAATTAGTTATAGCAAGAATTAAATATAACAGGAAAAAAAATAACAAGAATTATAATAGCAAGAATTAAAACTGGCAAGAATCAATAAAAGCAAGAATTAAAAATAGCAAAAATCAATAATAGCAACTAATAGCAAGAATCAATAATAGCAAGAATTAATAATAGTAACCCAGTGAAAAAAGATTATTTGAAGGGAATTATGTTCGATTAAGACATCCAAAGGTAGCTGTACAATAAAAGGGACAGAAGACACCCGAGTTTATCAAGGACTAACGTCGTTTGTTGTTTATGTCACATACTTTAACAAACATCGATTGTTATTTTCTATTTACAACCTAATCATATCTGACTTATATTCCTGATAATAGTCTGAGAGTTCCTTCGGAATTGTGGTATTTTGTTGCGTTTTCATAGCAACGTGACGTCAACAAATCTGATATTTACTTAATCACGTAATTACGGGTATAACTCACCTGGTATTAACTTGCATGTTTTATGATGCAGTATATCCATCACAAAGTAAGGCTTGTTATATTTGTGATTACTTGAACCCCACCAAATATAGGCTCGGTAGGTTGCAAAAATTTCTTTTCAAGTTTGTTTCCAAACATACCTTATATTCTTAGAAGGCACGATCCTTCCACGAATATCTTTTTACTTTTAATTTTCCCTGTCAGAAGCATAAAGATTGGCACCAAAAATAGGATCGCTCGTGTTACCAAAAACGCGACAATTTCTCTCAGTTCTAATGACCAATGGAGATATTTAATTATTAGTTCGGACAAAACCATGGTTTTATCATTTGCACATCAGCTATTTAAAAATATCTTAATTACAATTCCACGCGCGGAATAATTATTTCACACTGAATCACAGCACTGTTTTTATTTGCCTTTTTGTACATACCTTGTAGTTTATTAATCAAACGGGATTATTTATAAAACTAATTATTTTTCTATGAAATTCTAGATATCATAAGCCTGCTTGTTGACATTCTCAGTATAAGTTCAGTCGTACATTGTCTTAATATAGAGTTCAAAACGATATCGCACGATATTATAGAATTCAAAACGATACTGCACGATGCAACACGAACGATACGATACCACGCGATATAATAATATAATTGTACTTAAATGCGATACGAATTAAAAATAAGTCACAATGTCTCGTGATACAAAACGGCATCAAGTGATAAACAACGATATCACGTGATACAAAACGGCATCAAGTGATAAACAACGATATCACGTGACACAAAACGGCATCAAGTGATAAACAACGATATCACGTGACACAAAACGGTATCAAGTGATAAACAACGATATCACGTGATACACAACGATACCACGTGATACACTACGATATGCTTAATTTTACTAATACTTTCGCGTAAATAGGTCAGGACATGTTATCATTTTGTACTCAGTGTAGTGTACAAAAAATTAAGTTTGATGTATTCCTTGGTGATTGATGAACGACTTAGTGATCGTGTCAATCAGAGAAATTAAAACATACATTCGATAAATTTCGATAATGACTTTCACGTCTTCGCAGGTTCAGTATTGCAAATGTTTTCCTGTTGCTATGGTAACGGTTCCGTTAATGATGCTTCATTACTTGACAACATTTATTGAACGTTCTACCTTACTCAATGTTATTACCAATCAATGAATTGTCGTTTTTCTTTTGATCAAGTTGTACAAAAAACAACACGACCGGAAGCTATAAATTCTCAATAATCACACAATACTAGAAGGAAAAGTTTCCATTAAGATGTGGGTACAGCGCAACCCCTCTGGTGCGGCCCTCTCTTGAGCAACAACCTCCCTTCAACAACAGCTTTATTTTTTCATACTGTACGATTTAACTATTAATTTAATCTCTCCAGAGCAACAACCTCTCAACAACAACAACATAATTTGGCTTCTCCCAAAGGATGTTGCTTTGGAGAGGTTGCACTGTAATATAATCCTGTTCAAGAGAATATTTCACGATCCTTCCACAACGAACACACGTCACTTCCGGTCGCATTTAAAAGTAAATAACAGGCAATTCGGTTTCGTGAATTTATTGAACATGCGCAGATTCTCACCTTGATACTAAATAGCTTCTACGAAAACTGTCAATGATAATTATTGCATAATTACATTGTATATATCAAAGGTATAGTTGCTATTGCTTTTGGTATAGTCGCGAAAATGCATGATTTTATGGAATATTTATTTAAAGTAGTCCTACTTTTGCGTGTGTTATTGTCATATCAATATAACAATCAACATGATCTTGTTAATGTGCTCAAATCAGGTCCTTAAGGATCTATTCTTCGAAGAAGCGAAATTTGGTTAAAACTGTGAGGATACAGCGGGTAGTTCATCCATAAATCCGTGATTGAGTGGATATGGTCTCTGGCTAGTGATCATTAGCCCTGTGAATCTCATCATGGACCAAATACCACAAATGAGGAAGCTAGCTAGCTTATGAAAGGTCGGTGGTTCTACCCTGGTGTACGCCTGGGGTCTCTTTCCGCCATTATAGCTGGATACGATGCCAGTATGACCATGCTTGTTGGTGTGACTTTAAACTCCAGCGAAAAAAATGCATCTATGGCTTGAACCAACAAATTTTGGTTGAAAAATCTATTCTTTGGTCCATTATATTTGAATTACTCCATAATAATATGCAGTTAGTGACATTGTTTAGGAAAAAAATGTCTTTCGAGGATTAATTCAGAATAAACACCGTGGAAACAGCACTTTTATCTCTGTTTGTTCGTTTTGTTTTTGTTTTTGTAAATATTCCGCAGTTTTAGCGTCTTCATTCGATTAAACTTTAGAACAAACAAAACCAAAATTAAGATGAAACGATATCAGAATATGTTCAACGATTTTATCACCAAGGGTTATCTTACCTCGGTTTGATATTTTTGCCGAAATACTTTAGACTTATTAGCAAAATCGACAACATTTGTGGTACAACAATGCCTAGCAGTGGTTTGTACATATTGCTATAAATACTTCAGCCCACTTTAAGCTTTGTCTATAAACATTTTCAATGATTCAAGTGTTTGTCAATGAATTGTTTACATTGATAGTAAAATATTGGATTTATTAGGCTATTAGCATTCTATATCGACATTCCGTGACCTTGACAAACACTCACCTCCACGGCGACCGCCATTAATCAAGCTTTCAATGACTTGGAGTAAAAGCCTCGTTTTAGTTGCTCTAAGTAAAAAGACCAATGCGCTTATTTGACATTGATATATGCCATTAATTAATGATAAAATATAGCCACTAAAATAAGATAAACACTAAATTTGTCACCAAATAATCGCTAAATGCAAATATATCACTGGTTATTTACTTGTGTATAAGCAAATGTTACGCTAGCTATTTCGTAATTATGTATGTAAAGATTCGCATGACAGTCATGCAAATTTTGTTTAGGATCCTTCCTCAATATACAGAGTTAAAAACTTCAGGCAAAAAAAATGTGTAGAGATATAACCAGACCATCACATGTCAGGAAGTATCTAAGTATGATGTAATGACATCTGACAGGAAGTGACGGGGTTTGAAGTTGTCACGTGACAGGAAGTGACGAAGTGTAAAATAATGGCACCTCTGGGCTTACGCTGACTTGCGCAACCCGCGCCAAATACGCAGATTTTACAAATTCAGCTAAAAAAAAATTTCGTTTGGCATAATATCGTGGTGCACACATTTTGTTTTCAATAACAACGAAAATAAAGCGACAATTCCAGATTCATAATCAAAGCACTGAGAAGAATGTAGTTTGCAGGCTTCCAGAATTTCCGAAGTTTATTATCACACATATTTTTCTCAAATCCCTTGAATGCTTTCATTGGTCAATATAAAAGCAATATATAAGTGAGATCAAATCAAAAGTTTCAAGTAGTCTGCCCATAGATGTATTAAGTTTTAACACATAGAAAATATCAGGTAAAAGGTGACCTGATAGGAAGTGACGAAGTATAAAGTAATGTCACTTGACAGGAAGTGACGAAGTATAAGGTAATGTCACCTGACAGAAAGTGACGAAGTATAAAGTAATGCCGCCTGACCGAAAGTAGCGAAGTATGACGTAATTCCTATCATATTAAGTGACGTAATTAATAATTTAATTGGAAAATAATTATTCGAACCATCTAAAGCATTTGCCTAAATTTATTTTAAGTAACTAAATTTGTCATGAAGAAGCGCCTGAAAGTAGAATTTATAAATTCATTTGCACGATTTCAGCGGACAAGTCTTTATCTGTTCCGGATAGGATAATGTTTCTGAGGATATTCGAGAGCAAGTGTTGAAAGAATTTTATCCAGATAATCCTTAGACGCGTTCAACTACTTTGATTAAATGCATTTTTTGTGAAAAAGATTTAAAAAAATCCAAATAAAAGATTGCTTGAAGCGTTTCGTACTTAATTGACTGATACGCACGTGATTTTCATTCCTTTTTTTCAAGACGCGGAAATAAACATAATAATTGCACGACGGGACTGTACTAACTAATAACCAACCTGTGCTGATCAAACCGCGACTGACTGATGTTGTCACCGTTTGAATCGTTCAATATTTATATAAGATCATTAGCTCAAACTCCCCTCGGTGCTTAGCTTTCTCCTTATTAATGTAGTCATCTGCTTAATAATGTAGCTATCTCTTTTATTTATGTAGGTATCTCCCTTATTTATATAATTATCTCTCACATTTATGTAATTATCTCCCTTATTAATTTACTTATCTCCTTATTAGTGTAATTATCACTCTAATTAATGTAGTTATCTCTTATTGATATTGTTATCCCCCTTATTAATGTAGGTATCTCTTTAATTAATGTAATTACCTCCCTTATTAATGTACATATCTCTTCAATTAATATAATTACCTCCCTTATTAATGTAGGTATCTCCTTTATTAATATAATTACCTCCCTTATTAATGTAGGTATCTCCTTTTTAATATAATTACCTCCCTTATTAATGTAGGTGTCTCCTTTATTAATATAATTACCTCCCTTATTAATGTAGGTATCTCCTTAATTAATATAATTACCTCCCTTGTCAATGCAATCTGTTGTACTTCTGATGGGTGGGTTGATACGTCATCTGAATAAAAATGGCATTAACCGTCGTTTTATGCTACGTAGGTACAAGTTTTCGATACGTCATGTACTGCATTTTCCGTTTGTAAACTAATCATTAAAATTTACATTTTGCTGAAGGGAGACTACTCTGGTAATTATATCGCCTAACTTAGGGGAAGTAACTCGCTAGCGGTAATTTAATGCTAAGCTACTATAGTTGGTACTGTGTGTATATATATAATAAATAAACCGTCATCTTGTTTATTTATCAGATAATGTTTCACCTAAAGGTAACGCACCATCGAGATTCAATAAATTATTTACAAAAAAGATTAAACAAACCGAAGATGAACCATATAGAAAATTGTTAACTGCTTTACTTCTGGTTTAAATGGGAGGATTATCTCACATATTTGAGAAATGTTTAATGAAAGATGAACTTTTTTGAAGTAGGATTAGTACAAATGAAGTGGGGAGCAATGTAAAAATACTTTGCTTTATTTATTAACCAATTATGCTAATAATTTGTGGCTCTAGTATATTAAATATGCATTAGTTTCTGTTGAGACAGACTGTCGGTCACTACCTTGTATATAAAAAATGTTATTATGTATACAAACATATACAGAGTGCTAAATATAAAAACACGGGAGGGTATATGAACTGAAGTTTTTTTTTTTTCGTCGGCATTAAGTTGTTCAGTGCAACCTGTCGTCCAAAGCAGCACCCTTTCGGAGAAGCAAATTTATGTTGTTGTTTTTGAGAAGTTGTTGATTTTGAGAGGTAAAATTAATAGTTGAATCATACAGTGGGAAAAAAATCATGCTGTTGTTGCTCAAGAGAGGGCCGCTCTGGAGAGATTGCACTTAACTATTATATGTTAATTTGAGGACACGCTCAATATGTTCGACACATATATTTGTTGCAATGTTGCCATGGCATCATTGATATTAATACATTGCTGTTTGACAAAAGAAAATGGGCAAAGCTTAGATACGGATTTTTTTTATACAAACAAGAACAAACAGTATGAATTTCAACTGACTGCTTATTGAATTAATATACATCATATATAATCACATTAATGTATACATCTAAGTTCATTTAGTTTAATACTTAAATCAAAATGCACAGCTGTGTTCCAAATAACATAAGATTTTTAGTCCTAGGGTATGTCATTTAAATTACCGACAATGTTTTTTTTTATAAAATGAATTTTGAAACTTATCCAAGTTTGAGTTTTACTGTAAAACCTAGACTCAGTGTGATTTAAGTGTTTTGGGGTTTACTATTTGTCAAATATACGACGATTACCTGAGTCATTCAATCAAATGCTCGTAAACTAGCGAAAATAACCAATAAATAACGGAAACAGTTACTCATTGACTTTTATCTTTCCCTTATTTTTCTAAATGCAAAAAGGCTTTGTAACATGTAAGGATTAATAAACGCAAGTAAACAAAACAAACAAATAATAATAAGGCGTAACTTCAGAAAAAACGTAACATCACAAAAAATAAAGCGTAACGTCACGAAATAAGGCGTAACGTCAGGAAAATAAGGCGTAACATCACAAAAACAAGTCGTAACTTCGGGAAAAAGGTGTAACATCACAAAACAAGTCGTAACCTCGGGAAAAAGGTGTAACATCACAAAACAAGTCGTAACCTCGGGAAAAAGGTGTAACATCACAAAACAAGTCGTAACCTCGGGAAAAAGGTGTAACATCACAAAACAAGTCGTATCCTCGGGAAAAAGGCGTAACATCACAAAACAAGTCGTAACTTCGGGAAAAAGGTGTAACATCACAAAACAAGTCGTAACTTCGGGAAAAAGGTGTAACATCACAAAACAAGTCGTAACCTCGGGAAAAAGGTGTAACATCACAAAACAAGTCGTAACCTCGGGAAAAAGGTGTAACATCACAAAACAAGTCGTATCCTCGGGAAAAAGGCGTAACATCACAAAAACAAGTCGTAACTTCGGGAAAAAGGTGTAACATCACAAAAATAAGCCGTATCGTCGGGAAAATAAGGTCAGACGCCCCATTGTGGACAACCGCTGTTTATCTGCTACCATAGGGATGATCTCTTTCGGGGGCGGGATTTTTTTCTAGATTTTGATAATAAAAGAAATACATTGCGATTGTATCCCACTCATTGTCACAATGCTTCATTTATGGTGTTCGGCGGTAAATTAAATATATGCTGTCGTTGTATCAGTTGATTCATCTGTATTGCTTTTTAAAATGCGAGTGCATTTGACTTAATTATAAATTCTTTTGATCAGGAACACTTTAGTATCCTCCATTCACATAATGTGTCTTAATGCTTATGTTTGTATCTGTGGGCCATTTTTTCTAGAATAACTTAATCATGTTTTAATCATGCATTACATTATTCTCAAATTTAATTAGGTTCTTTATCGAAATATTCCAAAAAAAGAGGCGACACACTCAGTGTTTGAATGGTTTTATAGAATGATACGGAATTTTATAATGTAAAATATAAAACTGTACACTGTATTGCGCAATATATCTGCAGTGTCAAATGTTAGCTTTTTAAACGTGTTTTGAATTGACGGGCCCATAAATTGGCGCAAACGCTCTCAGACCGCCAAATTTAAACACTCGTTGACAATAACATGGGGTCATGAATATAAATGTAATGGCAGTGCTTTGAATTGGCTGTGTTATGAATTGACGCAACAGACTCTGGCAGCCAATATAGCCAAAAAACCGCCAAAATAAGTACATATACAGTATTCTCCAGGGACATATGTATTGATCATAGGTCGCCCAAAATACATGTAAGATTTTCAAAGCAGGTACATATACCTTTGCGGGAGACCGTATCAAGGTGGTACCCTCTGAAGGATTGTTGTTTTTCTTTCCCGTTTCTGTATGTAGTATTTTGGAGAAGATGGAATGATTTGTTCGTGTTTTGTCTAGAATATCTTGTAGTCTAGTCACGTGTCATATACATAATTTACCTGCTAGTTTTAACCAATGTTCCTGTGTTACTTGCCAGTACTAACAATTGTTCCTGTGTTACTTACCAGTACTAACCAGTGCTCTGGTGTTACTTACCTGAGCAAACCAGTGCTCTGGTGTTACTTACCAGTACTAAGCATTGCTCCTGTGTCACTTACCAGTACTAACCATTGCTCCTGTGTTACTTACCAGTACTAACCATTGCTCCTGTGTTACTTACCAGTACTAACCATTGCTCCTGTGTTACTTACCAGTACTAACTATTGCTCCTGTGTTACTTACCAGTACTAACCATTGCTCCTGTGTTACTTACCAGTACTAAACATTGCTCCTGTGTTACTTACCAGTACTAACCATTGCTCCTGTGTTACTTACCAGTACTAACTATTGCTCCTGTGTTACTTACCAGTACTAACCATTGCTCCTGTGTTACTTACCAGTACTAACTATTGCTCCTGTGTTCCTTACCAGTACTAACCATTGCTCCTGTGTTACTTACCAGTACTAACTATTGCGCCTGTGTTACTTACCAGTACTAACCATTGCTCCTGTGTTACTTACCTGAGCTAACCAGTGCTCTGGTGCTATCTACTTGAGGTAACATGTTCACCCATAATTCCAAAGAAACTGCACACTTCCTCTACATTCTAGATTTTGACTTTCTTTTCCCTTTTCTACATATTCTTAGTTCATTCGTTTACTGTCATAAAAATTAATTTTAAAAGTGATTGAGCGAGTCAATGATTTGATAGATGAATTGATCGAATGATGCACTGATTGATTTGGTCATCTTATCAATTAAAGTTAAATTAAAGAATAATGCGATGGGAGGGATGATTGATTGATTGATTCATTGGTTGGTTGGTTGGTTGGTTGATTGGTTGGTTGGCTGATTGATTGTTTGATTCATTGGTTGGTTGGTTGGTTGATTGGTTGGTTGGTTGGCTGATTGATTGATTGGTTGGTTGATTGGTTGGTTGGTTGGTTGGTTGGTTGGTTGATTGGATGGTTGGTTGATTGATTGATTGGTTGGTTGGTTGGTTGGTTGGTTGATTGGTTGGTTGATTGTTTGGTTGGTTGATTGGTTGGTTGGTTGGTTGGTTGATTGGTTGGTTGGCTGATTGATTGTTTGGTTGGTTGATTGGTTGGTTGGTTGGTTGGTTGATTGGATGGTTGGTTGATTGATTGATTGGTTGGTTGGTTGGTTGGTTGATTGGTTGGATGGATGGTTCGAATCCTGGTCGCGGCAGGTCGTACATACCCTTCTACGAAAATTTGACATAAATGTCGACTTTCATCCATATTGGGAGAAGTTGCCGGCTCCTCGTGGAAGGGTAAGTTAGTACTGGTTAGTATTCAGTCCAAGAAAACTGGTTAGGCGAACCGATCTCCGTATATAACTGAAAAAAAATGTTGAAAAACGGCGTTAAACTCAAGTGACAATAAGTCACATAAAAAGAAAAAGAAAATAAACACATAAAAACAAAAAGAAAATAAACACATAAAAACAAAAAGAAAATAAACACATAAAAACAAAAAGAAATATCTATATAATTTTCATTAACTTTATTTTGTAGTTGTCGGGGATGAGTATTGTCGGGGGAAAGTTATTTCTTTCCGGTAAATGATGCGCAAACAATAATGATCATGTCGTTGTATATTTTATGTTTTTCGTCTGATGATTGTCAAAACCACGTGGGTGGTATATTTTGTGTCAAACTGTCGCTTTTCTAGCACGATGTTTAACGTATATAGTATTGATGTAAATTTATCAATCTTGGCAAGGATGTTATTTACCAAAACAAGCACTTATGACTCGGGCATAATCGATGAACAAGCAGATTACAGTGGCATTGTAAGAGGGTTGTTTTAAAATTACTGATGTCCATAGATCAAGTCGTTTTTATTGAGATTAGTAGAAATATATAATTAAATATGGAACATGTCTTGTTTCAAATTCCATTTGTAGTTATGTTTATTTTAGTCATTTTAGAGTTCTCTCCCTTGACAGGGGAACTCAGTTTTATTCACGTAATGTACGAAAATTAATTTTGTTTGCAATGGACTTCCACTATCGTACATATTAAGCATTTATGTCATACTTACAGGCAGAACACGATAGATTTACAGGTCACCAACATGCTTGTAGAAATCGCCGAGGTAAAATATAAAAGTCTAGAATTTGATAAAATAATGCGAAAGCTAAAAAGAGTCCAAGCCTCGACCGTGGTCCAGTGGTTAGCGCGCTGGACTTGCAACCCGGAGATCCGGGTTAAAACCCGAATGCGGCACGCCATACCCTTCTATGAAAATTGACAAAAAAATGTCGATTTTCCTCCATATGTTGCCGGCTCCTTGTGGAAGGGTAAGTTAATACTGGTTAGTATACAGTCCAGGAAACTGGTTAGGTGAAACGGTGAAACGGCTAGGGTCATTTGGTGACCTTTAACGGTATAAAAAAACATCATTTTGAAATGATGCCGTGTTTATTTAATCATATAAAAAATGGAAAAAAATGTTGTTGTTTTTTAAAACTCATACTAATAAACTAGGACGCAAACGATTTGTAGTATTTTTGTTATAAATTCACGTACAATATTTGTACATAGTAAGAATTCGTCCAAATGATTGTATTTGTATTACGCCTGTTGATGTTAAACATGCGATGTTTTCAACAATGAAATATTCACGCGCGTCTAATGACTGTTTCTAGCATGATACAGGCAGACTGCCCGAATTTCTGTCGATGATGACTTTGTATTGTGTGATAAATTTAGCCATAATCACAATTTTATCTATAAAAAGACGGGTATTTTGATCCACAATTCATGCTTAATGATAGCTAAGATTACGCAGATGAAACGTCTTTTTTTGGCTTATTGATAGGACTGCGTATTGTTTTAGATTTCACATCTTTGCCAAAAAATGGATTTGGACATAGTTATCTAAGAGTAAGACATTTTGGAGTTGTGTTAGATGTTCATTTGTTTTTGGATACGCTCGACCGCGGGTGTTAGGAATATGGACGGTTAAAATCTGTGTTAGTTAAATCTAAAATTTACTTCATTCATTCGAGAAAAAAGTTGAGATTTTGCGTTAGGAGTACATAAAAGTGTTTTGAAACAAGCATTGGAATTTTGTAAAGCGGAATACACGTATATATATATATATTTGCATTTAAAACATATTCAATGAATGAATTGATTTGCTTTACATGAAATACAAGTAAATCGTATTATAAATACATGAATAGGCTCATCGTTGCGTACGAACCGCTCCGAAAAGGCACACGAACGGCAAACGAAATCAAGCGTTTGTTTACAGCGACGGCGCTGACAATTAGTCTTCCCGTCATACACCGCGCGCTTAAAGACCAACGTCGCTACTAAGGTGAAATTTTTTAGTATAATTTTTGTTATTTTGCAAACAAAACCTATGGCATAAGAAATATATTCAAAAGTTGGTGTCGCCAGCGAATTTTGGATCTTAAGGTTATAAAATCAGGGATTTATCCGCCGATTGTGCCATGAGCAATTACTCTTCACTCGTATACGGAAAACGTGTCTTAGTGCACAATAATGGTGATCGATTCTCGCGAGGCAAACTCTTGACCATTAACCCACATGAGATCCCGCATTTAGACAGACTCTGTTCCTTCATAACAGAGCGAGTACCGAGCACGACTGGTGGCCGCTTTAGGCGCCTTTATACCTTGAAAGGCGAGGAAATACGGGATATAGATCAGATTGAAAATGGAGCCGAAATTGTTGCTGCTAAAAGCGAATTCAAGCCACTGAGGTATGTACATTCATTGAAAAAAATTATGTGTGAATAATTAAGATTAGCAAGTTATATACTGTCAAACCTGTGTTTGAGGTCACCTCCGAATAAAGATCACCCAGTGAATAAAGGTCATTCTTTGAAAAAACGTCGGTGATTATTTAGAACAAACTGACCTCCGAATAAAGGTCATTTGTCAATAAAGGCCACATTTTGTCTTTCCTAAAGACGGCCTTTGTTCACATGTAGGGTTGTATTTTCTGAATTCTAGCTTATTCTAATGTAACTAGAAAAAACATAGTTGTTCAACTACCCGATGTACATAAAAGTGTTTTGAAATCATCGCTACACTATCATGGTTAAAAATGTAAAATGTTGAAGATTTTCAACCAATTTTATGCTGTCTTTTTATCTTTAAGAATTATATGTGTGACATATTTAAATCAGGAGTTATGTTTTAAACAGTAAAAAAGACCCATGCAGTAAGATGCGCATGTACGCGTAGTTATTTATTTATCTTCTAAAATGTAAGAATAAGACTTATCGGTTATTTGATTAAATGGTTATTTATTTATTTATTCGTTCGTTCATTCGTTCGTTCGTTTATTCATTTATTTATTTGCCATTAAATAAAGACATACAGACATTCTATAATGATCGCATCTTCTCGTACGACGATCGTACATAATGGTATCATAATCGTATAGCCTACTTTTTCAGTCGTCCAAGTTTTAATCTCACGTTTTGGAGAACATGAAAAAAAGTTCACAATCTACAACAGAAAACGCATTCTTTACCAAAACAAATGTAACGTCTTCATTATATCATTAAATTGCCTGATAAGGATGATTAAAAGCGTACTTAAGGCTGGTAGAATATTTTACTAACAGTCTATAACCTTCAAGTGTATGAATTGTGAAATGTCAATATAGTTGTAGCCTAGCTCGACACATTACAATGATCGATCTGTATATTGAGATGTAAGTACATAGGTTCCTTATTTTGAATATACAAGAATGTATTTATGCAGTCAAAAGAACATGCCATCGTACGAACATTCTGTATTCGGTTTATCTTTACATTTATCCGAACTATTCAATAATTCATTGATGTTTTAACGTCACGTATTCATAAGTAATATGGGCTAACAGTTTGTGTGTGAATATGACTTGCTGCTCGTAGAATATAATCGATGAAAGATGGGAATTACTTATCGGGTTGGCTCAGCCAATACAGCTCATAGACTGCTGAGGAGGCCGCGGCCATGCTCCAGTGGTTAGTGCGACCCGGGTTCGAATCCCGGTCACGGAAGGTCATATCTTTCTATGAAAATTTGACAAAAATGCCGATTTTCCTCCATATGTAGAGAACTTGCCGGCTCCTTGTGGAAGGGAACGTTAGTACTAGTTAGCATACAGTCCAGGAAAACTGGTTTGGTGAACCGGTCGCCGTATATACATGAAAAATTGACCACCCAGATATTATGACTACCTTGTTATAACGACCACTTATTTTCAGACTGGTTTGGATACTTACTCGGTATTTCAACTTGATAATGAGACCACTTTGATATTAAGGCCGCTTTTTTTTGGTCGCAAAGATGTTCTCAATATTAAGGTTTTACCGTAGCACATTTATTTCTCTAGCTACACTGCGCTCTGTTATGATATGCCACAATGATGGTATGCACAATGTTGTTAGTTCCATTATGCAGATCATATTTGCATTATATTAATTTATTAATGTGTTGTTATTGGACTTATGCATATTGATCATGTAAGTGCTCGATACGCGTATACATATGTAATTATTAATGCATTTGAGTTGTTCATTTTCGGCATAAAGTTAATTAATTTACCAGCCAAATGCCCACGCATTCAATTATGTATGCTTTTTCGACGTGTCAACCAGTTTATTGTGAAGAAATAATCATAAAATCGTTGCTATGGTTACTTTTTACATTCAGCCTAATAACACTAAATTAGCAACGCGACTGTGAAACACTGGTGACAATCAATAAACAATATGTCTAACGATTGTTGTGTGCTTTTCTGCAAGGTATGGGTTGTCACGTGTTAAGTTAAATTATTTATTTATTGAATGAATCGGTCGATTTTATGGGTGCCTGCCGTATGTATGCACATAGTTACGGACCATCTAACGTATAAAGCCATAACTATGTGTCTCAAGTATATACATGTGTGGAAAATATATGTTTTAAGAAAAACTCGTCATTAACTGGATGTCAATTTAAATCCTTACTTTTTTGTGTTTTATTTGCCGAAATTTATATACACATAAGCAACTTAATTTCTATATTCAGTTAAATTTAGTGATATATTTATAATTTAAAATTAAAACATACAAGGGGTCGGTGTATTGAATATTTGTTTTAGAAATAGAAATATTTTCATTCAAATACATCTATAGCTTATTTCACTGTAGGCTTATATACAGACTGAAGGTCAGAATTTAACTATTATAAACATATAGAGCTATATATATATGTGTGTGTGTGTATATATATATTCGGATCCCCTGATCGTTGAAAATCCGCTCTAGAATGTGACCAGCATGATCAATTAACTTGATTTGATCTGTAGTCAATTCATTTTCATTAAATTCTTTCTTACTGGTTCGTTTTATTCATGTAAATCTGCCTTTGCAAACAACGTACGTAGAGTATCGACAGTTATAACTTAAACTAGTTAAGGCTTAAACGGTATTTACAATATCGAGTTTTTATTTTTTGTTTAGACGTTACAAACTGGTTTTTTTGTGGAAATTATATTTTTGTAATGCAACTAAATGTTGTGCGATAGTATCATATGATTTCATAAGTTGTTCTAAATAATTTCTCGTTAAATACTCTTAATAGTCTTCGTTAAACTTTGTCTTAGGCGAAACGAAAGAGTTTGTTTACATCGACCACGTGGTAACTAGGGAAAGCGTGTCAAAGGTCACGCGATTTAATCCCATAATGCAATTCTCATCATGGTGGATATAGAGTGTTCCGAAGTTGTTTACACGAGCCTGGAAACGTAACCCAGCGGTCAATTTGAGTTTGTCAGGAATAAAACTGTACGCCAGTGTATAAAAAATCAGTTGGATTTAAAAAAAATGTCAAAATCATATTCTCCTCCGGGTTATGTCCCACCGGAAGCTAAAAATTTTAAATTCAGTCCAAATTGTATTTTTTACAAGAATGGTGATAAATTTTTCCCAGGATCAAGAATTTGTATTTCGAACAGATTCAGAACGCTGGATGGCTTTAAAGATGATTTAACAAAAACTCTACTTAAAAATCAAGAATGTGTTAGAAATGTTTACACACCAATTGGTGGTACAAAAATTAAAACTCTGGATGACTTCAAAGACGGTGAACACTATGTTGCCTCTGCAAATGATAAATTTACCCCGCTGCCGTAAGTATGTCTAACCACATATGTATCCAATTCACTTTTTTATTATCATTCCAAGAGCATTTAATAACTGAAAAACATTGAAAGCCATTGCTTTCTTATTGTTTATATTATTTCTGCAAATATGTTTTGAAATGCACATTTTTATGTTAGAAACAAATTAAAATTGAATATTAGTTTTAGTGTAAAGCAGAAATAGATGTTCAAGGAACCATTTTTTTTCCTGAAATTAGGTTTTCAAAATTCGTATACTTAATGTTTAAAGTCAGTGAAAGAGGAAAATGGTCATACTAACTTTGTTTAAATTTATATCATTTGTTGAACATATATCTCAATATCCAAGTTGCAAGACTTTTTTACTGAGGGTTGAAAATCAGGCTAAAAAAATAGATGTCTGGTTTCTGCTGACATCTCCGAAAAACATTGGGTTGATAGGATAGGTCAGCAGACCCCTTTTTTCAAATGTATTTTTAATTTAGCTCGGAGATGAAGTTCGTATGAAAATGAAGGCAAGAAAAAATTGCCAAGACTGAGAATTAGGGCAAATTTTTTTTTCTGTATATTCATTAATAAATGTCAACACAAGCACATTTTATTTATATGTCAGCAAATTATGTATACAATGTAAACAAAATACAGTAAAACCTCGATAAGGAGATCACCTTCAGGACTTGAAAATTTGGTCATAATCATGAGGTGGTCTAATTATCAAGTTGAAATATAGGGAGGTATTGAAGCCCAGTCTGAAAATAAAATAAGTAGTTGTTATATTAAAATGGTCTTCATATTGGTGATTGTTTTTGAATGCACTTTAGAAAAAATAAATCCAAAAATGACTGACCGATTTGGGACAGAAATCATCTTGCGTTGAATATATTTTTAAATATCTGA
Source organism: Lutraria rhynchaena (assembly GCA_008271625.1). Taxonomy (NCBI): domain Eukaryota; kingdom Metazoa; phylum Mollusca; class Bivalvia; order Venerida; family Mactridae; genus Lutraria; species Lutraria rhynchaena. The sequence goes on from VIBL01000072.1 coordinate 1,049,735, forward strand.
CATTTTAAGTGTTGATAAATTCACAGGTACTTACTTATAAGGACCCATACTTCACTGTTGAGAGATTTGAATAGTGTGTGTAATAAATGTATAAATCATGTGAAAACCTTGTCTTAAAGTCTGATAATAGCTTAATTTAAACCACTCCGTCGTGCAAATAGACTTCATGTTAAATATTCAAGATACATACTTACGTACAAGTTTATAAATTAAAGTTGAATTCATCAAATACATAGAAGCATAGTCGTACTTGAAATGAAACCAAACTGGCAGATTGAATATTTTTGATTCCCGCATAATACGTACAGGGCTCTCGATCTCCCAAATTTGAGGCTGAAATTCGTCCCCATTCCTCCACCTCTGGAATATACCTTTTCTCCCTGTTATTGATAAAAATTCCATTACCTGAGAAAAAGAAATTTTAAGCAGGCTATGTTATATTAATTAGGCTTTTCAAATTCCCCCATGATGAAAATGATGCGAAATTCCCCCCTCCCAGGGCCCTGGCCCCTGTCCCCCAAAAGAGAGAGCCCCCCGACATAATGCTTAAATTTAAAGTTTCAGCTTGGATCAACATATTTTATACATACTGGGTCTGAGTTACCCTAAATTGCTCTTGTTAATTGGATAAGTAATTATGCTGATCTATCAGGGTGGAAATTAAATATAAGCATACAATGTTTATTATATAAATGTCGGTTCATATTTATTCAATCAAAGTTGTAAATTTCTTGACTTGTGGCCAATGAATGTTGGAAGCCTTGGCAGAATATTTCATCTTGGATTTAGTAGGTTGAATAAATTGAATTAAAATAACCACCAGTGATTCAACTCTTGTGTTTTGATTGATTGTTATTTGGTAAACATTTCTTGCCTTGAAAAATTTGGAGTAGTCTCATGTGGCTACAAAAGCTCTGTGTTTAAATGTTTGGCGGTCAGTGATATATCAGCTGCATCCTCTAGTCAAATAGTTATATTTTTCCCTAAGATATTATGAAAATAAGTGATAGTTTTCAATTTTCCCTCTTTTTCTGATTTGCCGCGCTATGTTTCCCCTTCAGAAAGCTACAGGTAGTTTTGAAAATTAAAAAAAAATCACTGTGTAGTTGAGGAGACATGGAAATCTGGTTAAGTTCATGATTTTTTTTTTGCCCTTCAAGTGTATAATTTTTGTAGTTTTATATATTTTTAACCTTGAACTCAAATATATACTTGTCCCATTTTATTCAATTAATTCTCCCCTGTCTTTTAACTCAGTGCAGAATAGAATTAATTATTTTAACCCCATTTGTTGAAAAAAAACTAAGCAACCTTGAAAAAATGTAGAATCTGGTAATTGGTGCCTGCTACATTTTGTAAATGTTTGCAATCTTGTTGATTTGTTCTGAAAAATGAAAACATGGGCTATGTTTACCTAAACTTTGACACACTTTTAATTAGTTTTTAATAGAATGATATAAAAAAAACATGAATTCTTAACTTGTTTTTTAATAGAATAATATTGAAAAAAAAAACAACATATATTCTTAACTTCAACAATACAGAAAATTTGAAAATTGAAGTTTCGCTTAAAATTTCTTCAGGGTAGGTTTTAGCAGGTCTAAATTTGGTCATATCTTTTAAATTTTGTACCTTAATGTTACCATTTGTTCTACACAACTTCACATAGTGTATACGTAAGACCTTAGGTAGGATATAAGTGTAAGCCATTGATTATTGTAGAAAACTGATATTTTGTATAATGGCTTACAAGTAATCCAAAATCCAATAGTATTTGTATCGAAGTAAGATTTATCTATTGAACGAATGGAATTAGGCCTAATTACGAAGAGAAACATACTTTTTAAAAACCATGCCATGTTTGTTTGTCGCACTTTTTGAAAATTTGGAGAAAAGAAATTTAATTAACCTTGTATTTTTAGCTTAACTTTTAATATAGATAGAGATTTTTCATAAGCTGTGTTTTTGTTCCATATAATCCTATTGTCAAAAATAAGGTTAAAATGATTGTTCAAGATAAATGTAAATATTTTGCTGATAGTGATATTCTACTGAAGTCAGTTGTCATGGAAACCAAAAAATGATGGGAAGACATTTTATCTTATGTCGCAGCATAGTAAAATTTCCACAGACTGTGTATTTCTTTGACACATCAGCAGGCCTTGTTTACTGCTGCCCTTTTTTACGGTTTTGGGGAACAGGCATCAGGTCCCTTTGATAGGGGAAATTTGCATCATGAAGTACCAAATTCGGGAATTATCAAAGGCTTATGATAATGAAAGAACTACACACTAAGTTATGTCTAAGCCATTCTATATTTACCAGAGCTTTTAACACAATATTTTACATGATTAATTCCATGGAAAAAATAGTTTTCAATGTATGATGACAGAACATTTTCATTTTTTTCTTAATTATGGGGAATTTTTTCTCTGTCAATGGGGAAAAATATATTCTTTTTTACTTGGGGAATGGGGCCAAATACTGGACCCAGAAAATGGCTTAAAAAAGGCCTGTTCCGGTACATTGGGGACTCAGCCCCTAATACTTAAGATAATTAGAATCTTTTCAACTTAAACGTTTTTCTTTCAACATGAAAACTCTTAAGATCAATTTCTGTATTGCTGATGGTAAATTTTAGAAATGTAGAATACTTTTATATTAGGTATAGATAAGGATTAACCACATTTGTAACTTTGTAATAAAAAGGCTGTAAATGTCACAATATAATCCAGTAAGTCTGTGGATGCCTAGTAACCTTTGTTTATCATAATTTTCTAAATACTATGTATTATTCAAGGTCTGAATTTAGTACATTTTGTCAGGCCTCAAAAAAAAGTTTTTTTTCCGGTTACATGCCCAAAAAAATATTAAATTTTGTTGGTAGGGATTTTTTTATTTTGTTTTTTTTTACAACACTGTGCGCTGTAATATTAATGAGTGGTGAAAATTACACTATAGCACTATGATTTGGATGATGTAAAAGCTTATGAGCTGGCATGTATAATATCGGGTAAGTCGGGTAACTGTAAACAAACCTTTTTTTTGCCTATATGCAAGTACACAGCTTAGCCCACATCATTTTTTCAAAAATAAAATAAACTGAATTTATAAATTAAAAAATAAAATAATGATAATAATATATGGCATAGGGGGCTTTTTAAGTAAGAAACTTGTATAATTTCATGATAGGTAAAAGTCAATTTCATAAAAAAATACTTTTCTATCCTACAGACCCACTTAGAACTGAAATTAAGGATCAGTAAAGGACAAACAAACATATTTTTAGGCCTCGTGAATTCTGTTAGAATATGACCCTTTTTTCAATTCTAGATATTAGCTATTTTTGAACATCAGATTATTTTACATGGAAGAAATTCCAAAACTACCCTCTCAGAATGCCCTTTGCCCTTTCCTCAGAAGTAAAAAGGGCTTTTAAGGTTCTGACGAAACAAGGAAGATGCATGTTGTATATATAACTTGTTTTGTTTGTACTGGCTCGTTAATTTCACTAAGATCACATGATCTTGTAAAGATCAGTGTTGTAGACAATTATTGATCTAAAGCTGGTCAATTACTTAGATTAATGGACTTCTACTGTTATTTCAATGCATATCTTTACCTGTAGCTCCAACCTTCGGTAATTTGGCATCAAATATAGGTATTGATCATTTACCTTGTTGGAAAGGCTTGGTCGTGGAAGAAAATGTGCTATTGTATGTAATTAGTAGCATAATTCCACTGCCATAGCTCAGTCATGTGCCTAATTTCAAAGGAATATCGACTTTGTTTAAGAAGATATAATTAACAATATTTTTTTTAATTATTGTACTCCGTATTCTTCCGTTTCATTTTCATAATTACATATGACCTTAGATCCAATTTCATTTCCGATGCTGGTCTTTGAAATGTCTCAGCAGAAATAACCTATCTGAGGTTTTGGACAAGAATTATGCTCTTTAGTCTTTTAGCTGTCTGGAATTTCAGCCTATCATTCACAAGCTGCAGGATGACGCTTTATATCAATTCTTAACCTTTTGCCTCATAAGCATATTTTGGACTCTTCCAAATTCAAAGCTGCTATATGCAAAAGGTCAATTTATTTAAGAAAATCGGGTTATTTCTCTCTGACAGAGTGGAAAACATTGTGGCAAAAGAAGCCATAACTCATAACAAGCAATGGCTTTTTTTGCCACAATGTTTTCAAAAGTCATCGGCCTCAAATACTGGGAAATGTGGCATTATGAGGCAAAGGGTTAATTGAATGTATAAATGTTATCAGACATGTACAGAATAATTTCAATAAAAACCCAAAAACTCGCTATATGCATGAATTAAACACTGAAGTAATGGTGGACTCCATGATCAAATAGTTATGGTCTCTGACTAAAAATCGCTAGCCCCTCAACCGTGTGAGTTCATATCCCATCTGGAATTGGAAAAAATTCACATGTGAGGAAGATGTCCAGCGGACGGTTATTGGTTTTACCCAGGTATATATATCTTCCTCACATGTGAATTTTTTCCAATGTTCAATTAAGAATATGCCTAACATTTACCTCTACTGTAAGCTTGATATGTCGTCAAATGACTCTGGCTGCTGGTGAGACTTTAACCTCAGAAAAAAAAGTGAAGAAGTTGTACATGTATTTCATATTGTAAATCAAGCACCAAATACTGACAGCAGCATGTTGAATTATCAAATTGCTCTTTGCAATAATATTTGTTTGGCCCAATTTCCCCTGGAGGGGCACTTGAGCATGTATGGGATGCAGACTAGGCGTAAAAAAGTTCCTGGTTTCTGCTAGCTCAATTGATCCTTATATTTTTTCTGCTGACCCTAGACTCATTTGGTTTTGGTCTACTTTTCTTTCTATGAACTATATCTCCAGATTAAAAAACATGTATGAAAAAGGCTGCTGACTTATTGACCCTGTTGTTTTAGGGAATGTTTGCAGAAAGCAGTTACATGCTTTTATTATTTTGGCCTAGAATGAAGTAAGTTGGAAAATTAACCCAATCTTTGAAGTCTCATACCAGTCCTCTCTTAGAAATACATAATGAGTTGAAGTAAACATCATTTTATCAAAAAAAAACCAAGACGAAGGTATATACAGACTTTTAAATTGATTGTTGCTTCAGAGTCCTACAATGGTAGCAGTCTCCTTCAGGTTAACATTGCCAGGTGACCTTGGAGCACTGGTCTGCTGACCTAACAAGAACCAATCAATTTGACTTATACATCATTATTAATCTGTGTCACAAAAGGGCTATGCAAGCCTCTGAGCGATTTAGTCTTATCTTTATTCTAATGTTGAAACATACATTTAATTCTAACATGGAATTAACTTTTAACGATTTTTAATTCATTCATTTATACTTTCCCTAAGGAATCAAAATATTTCTTTCAAATTTGACGTCCACTACTTCTGTTTATTCTCAGTTACTTGATATTCTTTTAGTTAAAATGTTTCTGTTTGTATTCAGTCGTTTCTATTTGCTGTAGAGTTAAGTATGTATGGTTTCGTGATGAATAAATATATCAATGCCGTCATGCTTCTTAAAATAATATTTTTTTAATGATGATCAATACCATGGTTTGGTTTTAATCCATCAAGTTTGTATACTCGGTGTTTAATGAGATGTTCACTGTAATTGTTGTTAACAACTTGACTATTACAGTGTACAGGGTTTTTTTTCTGCATTTTAGGAATGTGACCCGACTCCCAGAATTTGGAATTTTCGCGATATTTTGAGCAAAATTGGGTAAAAAGTTACACTGTATAAAAATAACGCCAGAGTTGTGTACCAGTCCAAAAATACGTAATCAGGGATTTTTTCCTCATATTATTTTGAACTTGCTACTTTCAACCCCAAACACATTGTAAAAATGGCAAAAAATAATTTTTTTGTTTTTCTCGTTTGAATTAGGAACTATTGACCTGCAATTGGAAAAAAAATCATGCTTTTTGCCATTGGGAAAGCAACCAAATATCGGTCGTCAAAACGCCCCCCCCCCCACCCCCTTAAAAAAACCTGGTGTACTACTTTTGAAACTAGAATATGAATTCAGTTGTTTTTATTTAACTGTGCAGTATTTTTTTTCAATTTTGGGAAAGGGTCCGATTGTGCTCCAATTGGGAAAAAATGTGCAGTGTGATGCCAAAATTGGGAACTTAAGGTCAGGAATTGGGAAAAAATGTCTTTATTTTCAATTGGGAAGGGTCCATTTGCCAGACCCAAACATAGAAGGAATGATATCATTGCTGTGAAAATTGCTGATTTTAATACAGTCGGGTAACCATACACACAAATAATTTTTCCAGGCCTTATGTTTATCCATTGACCATTACATCCAAATATGTCTGCTTCTTCCAAAGATAATACTTATAAAACACCTGATTTGTACGCGATATATTGATACCTGTTTAAACCAACGATTTAATTCACTTCCAGTCATAAGAAGTCAACAGCTTAACCTTGATTATCATGGCAAATAATGTCACACATTTTTTGAAAATTTACAAGACTTGTTTACATATGTCTAATTGTTATTGTTACATAAAGCATTTATTCTGATTACTAATATCGTTAAATTCTTCGACATTTAGTTCCATGCTAGACTAGACTGGTTGATTGACACGTTTACTTTCACTACCTCTCTTATTGATCGTTGCGATGTCAGCTCTTGTAAACTTTAGCTACGCTTCTTTATTGAACTTGTTAGACTGTGAATTATTTCATACAATACTTAGTATACAGCCTCTAGTGAATGCTTAAATGCCATATTTCCCTGTGGAATAGATGTACTTTCAGTGTCATTAGAGTGAACTCGATGTCACCATTGAATGTTGTTTTTTGAAGAGCACTAATGTTCCCAGCATACAACAATGTCTGATATTTCGCTAGTATAACAACATGATTTGTTTCAGAATCCCACATATTTTAACTTACTAATTAAAGAGTCATATTTTGTTTACACAGAATCAAAGTACTGAAGGTCTGAGTTTATTTCAGCGCATCGTAGAAAACGTCATCGTATACTTTGTCGGGTCATGTAGTCATGAAGACACTCAATCTAACCTGAATTTAAGGTCATATGTGAATATAGACCCTCATTTGAGCCATGGCAACACTACAATGCACAATCATTGATAAAATATTCCTACTTAACTTCTGAACGAAGGTGAACAGTGCATTCAGGTCATATTTCTTGTATAAAACTTTGATGGCTTTTGTTTCCAGCTTGACTGTTCCTCAGTCAATGTTTGCAGTCTATAACTCGAGCAATAAAGTAATGTTTGCTTATGATAATTATAAATTTATTTTATGTATACTTTCTGAAGTACGTCGAGTACTTGATTTCAATTCTGTATAATTATGTTCTAAAGTGGGCGGTCCTATAATATAAATCTTGCCTTTAATTTCATTTGGCCAATAAAGCAATTTTAGTATAAGGTTAAAAACAGTGACATTTGGGTACTTTTCAATTGTTATGCGCTACAATTCTGAATCATCAGTACAACATTATTAAATGGGTGTAGAAAAATATATAACTGCTATTTTTTTGTTTATTTTTACTTTAAAATATTATTTGAAATTTGGACCAATCACAATCACTTTTATACAGGACCAACCAAAGTTTAACCAATCAGGTCTGTCTGAATGTCTCAGAATGTGACAGAAACCTGACTCAATGTATTCCTTCATTGTATTATAATACGACCAGTCTACCTGATGAAATATTTCAGCAAAGGTTCCAAAGATATAATATTTTACCCCAATGCAAAAAATGGCTCCAATGATTTATAAAAAAATGAAACATGTTTCGTCTGTCTGTTAATTATCATTATGAGCTATTGATTGTATTGATTGGCTGATTCTAAAATTTCTTTTATGTATGTTTAATGGTAAAATTAAATAGAAAACATCATTTACGTATATTAATCTAAAAGTTTTATATACAGTGCAACTTCTCTAAAGCAAGACCCTTTGGGGGAAGCAAAATTATGTTGTTGTTGAGAGATTGGTGCTTTAGGTTGGCTGAATTAATAGTTAAATCACATTATGGAAAAAATCATGCTGTTGTTGAAGGGAGGTTGTTGCCCAAGAGAGAGCCGCTCTGTCGAGGTTGCACTGTATTGGGTCTGGTTGTATTTGTAGATACTTGCTGAGGTCTGTAATGAAGGTGTTTGTTTCCAGTTACCCAACCGACCCAATATTTTACCTGCTGACTCATAAGTTTTTATGGCATCTGAATTGTAGTGCTGTTTTGTAATTTTCGCAACTCATTAATATTACAGCGCACATATGCCCATACAGTGTTGCTGATATATGTAAAAAAAAATGAAATAAAGAATCCCTACCTATAGACCCATATTTTTTTGGGCATGTAGCCGTAAAACAAACATTTTTTGAAGCGTAAGGTTGGTCTGATCAGAAAAAATGTACACAAAATTCTTCTGTTGTACAGATTTCATTCAGCTTTCAGTGAAAAATCTTTGAAAAAAAAAGCTTTCGTCTCAGTTTGAAGTACCTTTGTAATTAGCTCGGCTTACATTTTTATCAATAACAAATCGATCGGTCTTTAATTCTCATGAAAGTGTTAGATAATATAATGTCAATTTTATTGAAGACTCTCTGGTGAAATCAATATTTTTTCTCCAAATTTTCAATGTTAATTTATATGATAAACTTGAAGCTGTCCAATTTTTTCGAATTCATAACCTTGAATGTTAGAATTGAATAAAAGATTCAATACGTAGATTTAATTCATTTCAGTTAGTTAAAAATTTAATTTAAACTTCTGATTCAGTGTTTGTCTAATTAAAATTCATGATAAGGTATTCATCATTAATGTTGTACGCTTTTAAAAAAAAATGTATTAAATATTGGATAATAAGATGTGGTTATTGTAAATTAAAATTGACCTGTCAATGTTAATTATCCTTTTTGTATTGTATCAAATTTATCTTTGAACTGGTAGAACATTTGACCATAAATATCGGATTGTTGAAATTAGCTGTCAGATATTGAACTGTTTAAATTTGCCATCAAATGTTGAAATTTGCCATCAAATGTTGAACTGTTGAAATTTGCCATCAAATGCTTAACTGTTGAAATTTGCCATCAAATATTGAACTGTTGAAGTATTAAACTGTTTGAATTGGTTGTCAAATATTTTGAATTTAGAAGTATGTAAAAATGTTATATGTACCTATTTGTGTATTATAATTAGTACTTGTCAAAGCATACCTTTTTCATTTATTACTAATTTGTTTAATACTGTACTGACAATTAAAATTTCCATTTGTTTTATGTTAAAATATTTCATTTGTATTACCATACAAAGTTATGATTTTGAATAAACAATAGTTTCTATTGTATAGTGTTACAAAAGTTTTGACATGTTGAAATATTTTTTTTTGAGTGTAAAAACCTCTGGTATTGAATGACATATCAGCTTGTCTCCAGTTTAATTGTAAAACTGTTGTAATACCTAGGTAGTAATCCTTATGAAATATTTATAAAACTAATGATTTAATAATATGACTACAAATTGGATAAAATTAACATTTACCGAATTGATTTATGGTTCAAAATGGTCTTGAATTATGGAGCTAAATGCCTAAAAAAATATCAAGTCAATAACGACAAAGTTTACACTTAAAACTTTTACAAGTGTGCTTAAGCTGTCATGAAAAGTTCTGTTTTTGGAAAGAAAATTATTCAGTTCTTTAATGACACGGTGTCGTTGAAACTTGATACATCGAAAGAGAATGCGAGCAATGATCTGTACTGCTTGATATTATGTGAAAGCTTCTAAAATGATAATATATTTTTTTCCAATTGTGTATTGACTTTAAAAGTTAATGTCGTATTACGTTTACCTATTGTCTAATAATTTTGTGGTTCTTTTGTTTAATTCTTCGCATGATTGGTGCTGGAATGAATTTTGGTGTCCGTTGTAATAAACAGAATATTTGCTAATTGTTACATATGAGTTAACTTTTTGTTTCAAGTGACTGACGGCTAAGATTGGTTTTGGGGGACATTTAAACTTTTATTAATATGTTTCTATTTTTAGACATCGAACATGTGACTTTAAAAATGTTTCGAGCAAAAATAAAAAAGGCATTTTTTATTTACTTTCATTGTCAAACAAATTCATCTTATGTGGTATGATTATGACCAAACAAGTGAGACGGATTTTTTTCTGAGAATTGGAGAAAAAAAACACAAAATTTAATCTTAAGACACTCTAAAATGCCACAAAATAGTTTTTAAAAAGTCCTGCAATGTAAGGTATTGGATAAGTATTCCCTCAAATATTTAATCAGACTTTAGGTAAGCAAATAATTTGTAAGAAAAGGTATGTAAGATTCTAAAGCAGACATATTGATTTACACCCCTAGAAGCTATGTCAGTGACAATTATATAGTGACAAAAGTTGATAAATCAAATATTACATTATTGTTATATATGGTGATCTAAAAAACCTATTTACATGTATTATAATCAGTATTTGAAAATTATTGGACGTGCTTTGAAGGATAATGTATATTATATTTCACTATTGTGTAGATTTAATGCATTTTTATTGATAGGAAACTTGAATACAAATGAATAATAGCATTTTACTGACTTGCAATGAAAGAAATAAAACCAGACGTTCTATGCCATAGCAGGTATTTCTTCTCCTTATTCTTCTAGAAGAAGGGAGACAACAGTTTCATCAAGGCTTTCAATATGAAAATACTAACTCTTCCCATTGGAGGTGGGTTTTGTAGTATGAAACTCCTGACTCTTCATAATGGAGGTGTTTTTTTTTTATAAGAAACTCTTGACTCTTCATAACGAAGGTGGGTTTTGTGATGAGAAACTCTTGACTCTTCATAACGAAGGTGGGTTTTGTGATAAGAAACTCTTAACTCTTCATAACGAAGGTGGGTTTTGTGATAAGAAACTCTTGACTCTTCATAACGAAGGTGGGTTTTGTGATAAGAAACTCTTGACTCTTCATAATGGAGGTAGGTTTTGTGATAAGAAACTCTTAGCTCTTCATAACGGAGGTGGGTTTTGTGATAAGAAGCTCTTTACTCTTCATAAGGAAGGTGGGTTTTATGATTAGAAATTCCCAACTCTTTTGAATAACTGTGCAATATGCATATATGAAATACTGTTGATTGGTTGAGTTGTAAAAAAAGGCTCCAAAGAACGAACTCTAAAAGGATTTAATTTGCTGGCAAATTGGTTTGACCTTTCAGACCTTGGTACACTCTGCCGCATCTATCAATAATATTTTAACAGTTAGCTAATGTACAGAGATTTTAGTTTATGAAGTTGGACAAATATTTAGCTTCAAATTATCCTGTTATGAAAAATAATGAATTATTTAAATTATTGAGAGCTAGGTGATTGAAAGTTTTTGTTTGAAATATTCTGTCACATATTATACAATTAGGCAATAATCCATGCAATATTTATGAAAGTTTTTTTACTATTAAAATGTGTTTCAACTTTTCAAATAAATCATTAATATAGTATTCTGGTTAAATCAGCGCCTAATGGACTTTGAAATATTTTTAGATGTTAATTCTAACAAGCTAAATGCATTTTTTATTTGATGTTCCATGGGTAATAAACATGTTTTAATGGATAATCTAAAGTCCATCCCAGCCCATGTTTTGTTGGCTGATAAAACCTGGGCACATATTCATTTCAAAGTGATATTACATTTCTTACACTCTAATAGTAGACGTAGGTAGAACTTTTCATTTACTCATGAGTTTGGTAATAATCGCCTGAAATTTGTCTTCGTTTACATTAAAGTAGTTTATCAAAATTACAGGTTTTCATTTTTCTAACTGGTAATGAAAATTTTTGGGGGGTGTACAGGAATATCCTTGGTTGTTGGTTTGTTCAAAGTCGGTTGGTCAGTCGTGCAGTCTGTCCCCATTTTGCTTGGGTATTTAATCACAATTCAGGTCAAGTTGATTCGGGAATAATTGATATATCCTTAATGCTTAATCGGCTAATCCAACTTGATCGTACAAATAGTTGAATAAAACCGATTAGTTATCGGTTTAATTAATGAAAATTTTGTTTGAATTTTTATTCAATTCAGGTTTTATGTATAATTATTAATTATGTTACATTCAAAGGCTAAAACAATAATTTTTCAGTTTCAGTGAATGCCTATGTACATAAAACAGTTGTTAGGCCAAAAAATTTAATATCATGTTTCTTTTTTTCTTGGGTTTAATGCCATTATTCAACAATCTTTCAGTTACATACAGCGGCCGATTCACCTTACTAGTTTTCTGGACTGTATTCTAACCAGTACTAACTTACCCTTCCACAAGGAGCCAGCAACTTCTCCACATATGGAGGAAAATTGACATTTTTGTCAAATTTTCATAGAAGGGTACAACCTGCCGCGACTGGGATTGGAACCTGGATTGCCAGGTTACTAGTCCAGCACACAATGTGTTTTTACTAACGTCAAAAAAAAAATTAAAGGATCAGTAGGTTGGCAAAACTTTTTCAAATAAATTCATAGATATTGATTATAAGAAAACTTAAACATTAGCTAGAAAAAAATGTCTGAGGCCAAAAAAAGGCCTGCAGTTGTCATAAGAAAATAGGGTCAGTCGGAAAACCAAGAAAGTTTTAACGAAAGATGATTCATTTTCACTCGGGTTTCGTGATTCATGCGAACCATTGGGTCGGTTTTAATAGCTCAAGAGGCAATTGACATTAGCATAAATGGAGAGTTTCAATTTTAAGTCTTTTGTTATTAAATTAAGATATTATTGTTAATGATAATGTTATGCTCTGTGATACGACTCTTTGGATTACCTGTCATTCATTGATTAATCTGTTTACGTTATCATTTTGATATCTAAGACTTAACGTGAAGTTGATTTTTAAAGGACTTTGTACTGAAATATGTCTGTGTGTGTCAAAGTTGATGAGATCAAATTGACTATGAAAAGTTAGCATTGATGTTACTATGGTGGAAATGTGTGCATATGAATGTCGGACAAATGAGCATGAAAAATAATTCCTTTTGGTACTGACACTTGTAGTAAAATCGGCCAGTTTTTAGCTCATTTGTTTTGAAGAAAATGTCCCGCTATTATGATGGCTGTGGTGTCGTCGTCATTGTCATGCAAAAAACTTTAATGTAGCCCATTACTCAAAACACTTTTTAAGATATCAACACCACACTTGTATTACTTGATTATCATGACAAGATGCAGTTACAAGACAAGGGCCATTATTCTGAAAGCTATATATTTGGAGTTATGCCCCTTTTTAACTTAGTGTTAGCACTGCTCTGTAGAACTCTTGTTTTTCGATATCCTATGGTATCCTGTCAGATTTATTTTAATATGTTTTAACTGTCCTTTTCATGTTACTGTTGAAATATCTGCTTTACTAAACTTCGTGTTTTTGAAATTTTCCTGAACAAAACTGATAACAACAAAAAAATGGCCCTGAGGTTATAAACTTGAGAACAGTCTCTGAGCTCAAATTTCAATTCCTTTCTTAAAGTATTATGGTTGAATAGATGGAGATCATTAATATTTAAATGCACATTCAGGTCAATCATGATGTCAGAATAATGTATCAATAATATCATTATTATCTGGTCATCACTAACTGAGTACATTAAACAACAAGATATGAGATTTGAGCTTGTTTTTTATAACTTCAGGCCATAGTATGTATTTTGAATTGAGTATAATTGACATTAACACTGTACATGTTATTACAGCTATCAAGAGATCTCTGAAAGACAGAGACTGCACCATCGTCGTAAGAAAGGATTTAAGAAAATTGATATTGAACACATTGTAAGTATCTAGTGACTGATAGAAAATGTTTCGAGTATACCAGAATGCTTTTTTTGTTTCAATTTTGACCACATTATGATTTCAGTTATAAAGAGATACAAGAAAACTCGCGAACGCCACACAGCAGAAAACAAAAAGATGTAGTTCCGGTAGGTTTAGCGTGGTGAGAACTGTTCATGGCTTCATGAAAAAAGAAAAACATGAGAAAATGCTATTCATTTGGTCACAAGTGGGATATGGTATAAAAAAGTGGGTGGGGTATAGTAATGTTTTCTCATGTTTAAAAAATGTACCCCAGTAGAAGTTGTAGTCGTGTTTTAATCTTATAAAAATGTTGATTTTTTTGCATCATTCTATGAAACGCATCTTATTTCATGTTATATATAGAATCAAGCAAAAACAACATGTTTGTGTTTTTTTTATTCTGCACTTCATTTTTTTCTGTTCTTGTCACTTCAACTGCTTCTATTCATTTTTCTGTTGCCTTGTTTCATGTTACTTACAGGTTCTGGCTCTATAAGTTCATCTCTCATCATATTCAACCTGAGTTGGCCTAATGAAGGCAGTCTTTCCCTGTTGCAAAAAAAATTATAAGGATTTTTTTTAACAGATTGAATTATTTTTCATTTTGACCGATGGTCAGATGTGCTCATTGGTCAACTCAGGGCCTGAGGTTATAAAACTTGAGATTGGTCTCCGAGCTCGAATCTCATATCTTGTCTTTAAACGTTCTAGTTAATTATGATCAGAAAATAATGATATTATTGATACATTATTCTGACTACATGATTGGCCTGAATTTGTTTTTAAATACTATTGATTTTTATCTTTTCAACCATAATACTTTGAGAACGGAATTGAGATTTGAGCTCTGAGACTGTTCTCAAGTTTATAACCTCAGGGAGGGAATTCTTCTTATAATTATCCTGTTTTTGGTTAACATTTTATGAGTAGCACTTTTTATTTATTTACATTTTTTGTTAGTCATTTCATCAAATTTATGAATGTTAAAAAAATTTGCATATTTTTAATCCATGAAATTCATATTTTTTTCATCAATTAATTCTTAACTCACTGTACATGAGTTTACAAAGAAATTTTTACTTAACTTTCAAGTTCTCATGTCTTATAGCAACAAATTATGTATAGTTAAAGAAATGTAATTTTCGTTTTTTTTGTATGTTAATATTTTAGGTTTGTTACGATCTTTTATCTTTGTCTGTCTTTAAAACACAGTCAGAATTAATCTCTATCCAGAGTTACCTCCCGTACTCGGTAACATATACCTCTGTTCACTATAGTTTAATGTCGCTCTAACAGTCAGGGTCATTTAGCGACTTACCTGCTTTAACAGTGGAGGAAGATCCAAGATTTATATCTGGGTAGAGCCACTAACCTTCCCTCTTCTGTGAAATTTGGTCCCAGGTGAGATTTGAACTCATAGTGGTGAGTGGCTAATGATTTTTAGTCCGAGTCCATAACCACTCAACCACAGAGCTTCCCATACCTCTGTTCAAGATTAACTGGCTAGATAAATTTTCATCTGTCAAGCTACCCACACCAACATTTTGTCTCCCAGTATGACAGATATGGTGTATTGTGGTGTCATTTTTGTTCGAGCAGGAAAGATAACTCTGGATAGAGATTGGATCATAATATCAGCTGTACTTGTAAGGAACACTTCAGTCAATTCTGCTCAGCACAATGAATTATCTCCCTTTATAGTCATAATATGATATCAGTAGAAAATTTTAAGGAGCGGATGTGTCAGTAGATCTTTGCATCTTAGAATTTCCCCTGACACTCTGCCCCTAATTTTCGTACTGAATGAGTTTGCCTGTGGAAGGGTCCTGTGGAGGGGTCCTGTGGAAGGGTCCTGTGGAAGGGTCCTGTGGAAGGGTCCTGTGGAGGGGTCCTGTGGAAGGGTCCTGTGGAAGGGTCCTGTGGAGGGGTCCTGTTTTATGCATGGGCCTATTTCTGTTTGAGCTAATTGCTTCTACCTCATTTTGATTAATTTTTTTAAAAATATTTTTTTAAATGATCAAATACAAGACTTACATTGGTCTGTTTTTGTTTAAAACTCTGCAGTATTGAAGTATTGAAGAAAGTGTTCTATTTTAGCTTTTAGTGTTCTTCAATTCTAAAAGAAGGGACCCCTGTAAAAAAAGGGGCCGATGAGATTTAGATTTCCTTGTTGGTGTATGTTACTGATGCATTTTCTGGAAGGGGCTAACTGTTCTGTTCTGTTCTATTCTTTTACCCTACTAACATAATGTTAATTGCTTTATTAAACTTAAGTAATATCATTTTTATTTCCTCCCCCACCAGTGCGTCTTCCTTGTTACATGCATGGAGTGCGACCATGTGTTGAATCGATGCTAATCTTGTCTGCATGTATCAGATCAATGTCCTCATCATCATAGCTTAAATTTTACACGGAAGAAACTCACGATTCGTTACTCATTTTTTTGAAATTGAGAAATTTCTTTCACTTGTTTATAAAGGTAATGAAAATGTAAATTCAAAGTGTATCACTAATTTAGACGCTTGGCTTTTTATTATGTGCAACACTTACTGCGATATTCTTTGTAAGAAAATTCAATAACATTTATTTCGCATTGTAGAATTGCATTAATTCTGTTTGGATTTCCATATTTTGTGTTTTTATATTCATCAAATATCAATAAAGTTAACACTACACCTTCCTAGTCGAGTGAATTTGTAAATTTTTAATTTCATGATTTTTTTTATTTCTATCTTGAGATGTGTCCCCTTAAAGTCAAATTAGATTTGTGTCCCTTTACAGTCTATATAGATTGTGTCCCTTTACAGTCTATATAGATTGTGTCCCTTTAAAGTCATTCTGGATTTTTTCCCTTTAAAGTCAATATAGATTTGTGTCCCTTTACAGTCTATATAGATTGTGTCCCTTTAAAGTCATTCCGGATTTTGTGTCCCTTTAAAGTCAATATAGATTTGTGTCCCATTAAAGTCAACCCAGATTTTGTGTCCCTTTAAAGTCAACCCAGATTTTGTGTCCCTTTAAAGTCAACCCAGATTTTGTGTCCTTTTAAAGTCAATATAAATTTGTGTCCCTTTAAAGTCAATATAAATTTGTGTCCCTTTAAAGTCAATATAGATTTGTGTCCCATTAAAGTCAACCCAGATTTTGTATCCCATTAAAGTCAATAAAATTTGTATCCCATTAAAGTCAATAAAATTTGTGTTCCTTTAAAGTCAACCCAGATTTTGTGTCCCTTTAAAGTCAACCCAGATTTTATGTCCTTTTAAAGTCAATCAAATTTGTGTCGCTTTGAAGTCGGTATAGATTTGTGGCCTTTTAACATCAATCTTGATTTGTGTTCCATAATGGTCAATCTAGGTTTGCGGCCCTTTGAAGTCAATCGTGATTTGTGTCCCTTTAAAGTTAGTCTAAAGTTTTATCCCTTCAGATTGTTTCATTTAGATCCAGTTACTGTAATTCATAGACGTTGTAGGTTTTTATTGTTAAATGTTGAATTCTTCTTGTTTTTGTTTTAACCATTTTGAAGAACTTTTTTTGAAAATCTTTTTTGATGATAAATTTATCTTGCACACTGAATTGCTTTTTTACCAGTTCTGTGATCTTAGTGCGATTTTATTTTTATTTTTGTGAAGAATTGTAAATAAAGTTTACCTAGTCATTATACCCTATTCTGACTGATTTTTTGTTCTGTATCCTGTGTGTGATCTTCTCTCGTTGCGTTTCTGTACCTTTTGGTATGAGAAACTTCCTAATAAACACACCATGCCTGAAAAAATTAATGTGTTATGAATAAACCATATACAGTAGCACCATAACTTATTGTTATCAATCGATTTATTTATCAAATGTGTTTTTTGAGAGAAATCAAACAATCCCTTTCCACCACGTTTAGGGAATGAGTTTTATTTTGTTGCCATGGTGAATTTATTAGGAAGAAGGTGGTGTATGTTTGTTAGAAGATATTTTGTTGATATGTAAATTTTATGTCTTTTTTATTGCAGATTCCAAATTCTCTTCATGTCTAACAAGTTTATTTGCATCTTAATTCTGTACAAAGTAAATTTAAAAAAAAATCATTGTCCGACCTCATCTCACTTTAGTTAAGCTTGTAAGCTAATTGAATTCCCATCTAATGCTTTTTGCATCAAGCCTAGTGCTTAAACAGTTTTGTCACATTTATTTGAACAGTCATCTATGAATAAAGACCTCCCTAGTGTGGACAGCTGCTTGTCTTTTTATCACATTTTTGATATACAGTACAACCCAGTTTTAGCGAAACCCTTGGAACACAAATATTATTTTATTTTTTCTCTCCATTCAAAGCAATGACATAATGAGGATGTTTTGGGGGGAATGTGAATACTTGACTATGTTTAATTCTTTGTTGTATCAGTGTTGACTACAGGGATGTAAAAATCTACATGAAAGTCTCTTTTATTGTCTTTGTTTATTGGTGTCATTGAAAGCAGTTGAATTATAATAATAATCATCATAATTTGGTAAGAGCTTTGGACAAGACTCTCCATGACACTTAATGCAATAAAAACTTAACAGAAATTTGTTTTACTAAAATTCACATTTTACCTTTTTTTTGTAATTATTATAACTTTTAGCTACAAAATATTACGTTACTTCAAAAATTTAGTAATTTACATTTATCAAAGTTGATTTTGTTCAACATTTTGAAGTTGTCCAAGATACACATACAAGCCTGTTATTGGTCAGTATTTAGAATTCAAATATTGTTAATATTTTGTATACAAGCGTGTCATTGGTCAGTATTTAGAATTCAAATATTGTTATTATTATGTATACAAGCCTGTCATTGGTCAGTTCTTAGAATTCAAATATTGTTATTATTTTGCATACAAGCCTGTCATTGGTCAGTACTTAGAATTCAAATATTGTTATTATTTTGTATACAAGCCTGTCATTGGTCAGTACTTAGAATTCAAATATTGTTAATATTTTGAGATTGGTCTATAATCTCAATTTTGTAATTTTGAGATCATTTTTTATTTTTCAGATTCCTCCAGTCAAACATGCATCCGAACTTTATCAAAGGAAATCGGGGCGTGCACGCAAAGATGGGGAGAAAAATATAAGTTTAAGACTGAAGTAAGTTAAATTTTAAATCTAAATTACTTAAGTTTTACAAGAGTTACTTCCCTTTTGTAACAATGCCTCACTAGAGTTACTCCCCTTGTTTATTGACTCTATAGTTCAGTGACATTGCATTGAAGTGTCAATGGGAGACATGAATTTCAAAGGTTAAAAATATGTTCAATTCAAAGTCAATTCATTGCAAAACCAGCTTTCACTTAATTAGGATATTCACTAATATTGACCTTTCGGTTCATATTCTCAAGAAAGCTTTTTTTCTGATTTCAAGAGTCAATATGCTGTTGTAAGGGTCAAATGAAAGCCCTGTTTATAAGTTAAAGTATAATGAGATTAACTGTATGGCCCCTATTAAACCCTGGATTTATTGCCTTTAACAAATTTTTCATTATGACAAAGTTCTTGTTTAAAACTTTTTTGAAAAATGTGTTATAAACCTGCAATTATTAAAACATTAATTGTGGGTAAAACCTTTTGCTTTTCCAAACAAGTTGGGTGTGGTGTAGACTAGGGTAGAGATGTTTAACTTTGAAAATTTGATGTTTGTCTAAATTTGTTTTCCTGAAAAAGTTCCATTTTAGTCATAAAATTTTAAACTGAATATATTTGACTGCTTAGAAAGACTGTCAATGTAATATATTAATACTTTAATAATGTGTAATTAAACTAGAAGCTTATAGACTTTGCTCAAGGCTTTTTTTCGCAGGTAGGAGAAAGGGCCTTTTTCTTAAATTTTGGGGAAAAATACACAGTATTTTTGCAAAAGGGAAAGAAAAAACTTGATGTAAACTGAATTTTTTTAGGAAAACTACATGATTTTAAAGATTTTTCCTGAGGGGAACATGCCTATGAAAGGCTGCTGCTACAGACAGAAAAAAAACTTATTACCTTTAAATTTCTGAAAAATCTTATGTCATTCCATTTGAAATGTGTTCTATTTTCAGAGTCCATTTGAATGGAGAGAACCACTTGCCGGCACATGTTATAAACATCTCACGTAACAATAGGAAAGAAATGACTAAAATTTGTGAAGAGATTGAGAACAGGATGAATATCCCACCTATTGTTAAGTATGGAACTTAATTATGTCTTTGTTTGTTTTGTTTTTATGCGACTTATTGTCACTAGGCTGTAACACTGTTTTTTTCAACGATTTCTCAGATATATACAGCAGTCAGTTCACCTAACCAGTGTCTGGACTGTATACTAACCAGTACTAACTTACCCTTCCACAAGGAGCCGGCAACTTCTCCATATGGAGGAAAATCAACATTTTTGTCAAATTTTCAATGAAGGGTATGACCTGCCTCGACCGGGCTTTGAACCTGAATATCCAGGTCACAAGTTCAGCCCACCTGGTTTCCATGATCGTTTTTATACCCGTACAGAGGTTATTTATTAATCTATACTCATCAAACAATGCAAATATGTCAAAAAAAATCTTCATGCCGCTATTTTGCGTTTAAGGAAAATATAAAGGTAAGTTGCGCAACATATTTTCGATTAACGGAAGTGACAACCTTTGGAATAGAGTGATGTAGTGATATGAAAAGATTTTTTTGACAGCTTTGTATCGTCAGATGATTAAAAGGCGCAGTAATCAAAGGATTGTCATTGTTTTTGAAAAAATCTCATGATGAACAATTTTCTATCATGGAAATCTATGAAACTTTCATAGGTTCTCCAAATCCTTCCATTCCTTTCAGAGATAATAATTTTGGACTGTATGGGTATAAAACCTCCTGTTCTAAAGCATAATTACTAGGGGTGTAACGGTTAACCGATTTACTGGTTAATATTGCAATACGAATTCGGACGGTTTTTACTGGTTCGTTTTTCTCTGAACCGGTTTTTGTAGTCATGGCGACGCCACCAAGCATATAGTCCAATTTACACAAATCATTCATACAGTTGTATAAGAGATCATTCGAAACTACAGATTTATTTCATGTATAAATATATCGATTCATTTAAGACGATGCATGTGCATCAATTCCTGCTTTGCTTTTCTGCACGAAAAACAATATATTACAATACAGTATTTACCATATTGTTACACCCCTAATAATTACATACACATAACATAATTTGTTGTATGATATTGTCACTGAGTTTAACACTATTTTTCAACAATTATTTAGTTATATATTGCAGACAGTTCACCTAACCAGTTTTCCTGGACTGTAAACTAACCAGTACTAACTTAACCGTCCTCAAAAAATGATGTGCATATGAATACATATAAAATGAAATAGCGAAATTTTAGAATTTGAGACAAGCAATTTTTTATGCTTAAGTCACACACAAGGCAGTTATATTTCCAATATGCCTGGTTTTCAGAATATTCAAAATCAATGGTGATGGTTATGCTGGAGAACGTGACTTTAAACCTGTTTTGGACGTTGAGGAATTGAATAAAGAGGACCATTTACTTGCGTGTCATAAATTTAAGGATAAGGCTATTTTTTGTCCTTACCCATGCAATGGAAAAGACGATATACGAGTTCATACCTCTCCTCGCCTTGGACAAGAGTATAATTACGAGATTTTCAAAATGGCTAAATCTGTCAACCGCAAACATAACAGATCTTTGAACAGGTCAGTTTTTGTCTTATATAGCATTTTTAGTCTTTTTGCACAGTTGGTAATCTTTCATTCAAACCTTTTGAAGGCTTTCCATGTTCTTGTATTCAAATTTTTGTTTTTCCAAGGTGGTAAAATTTTATCAATTTAATTCTTTTTGTATTTTCAAGTACTTCGATTTAACTATATTACTGTTTAATGTTAAGGAACATATTCGCGTCAACCATAGTTTTATTAGCTCTTTCGCTGCCAAATTTCTGATAAGTGGCATTTCTCAGTGCCATGTATTTCTTACTAGTGTTCACCCTGTCCTCTGCAAGTAAACGCAAACTTCTCCATGTGAATTGTTTGTATTAATAGTGGATAATGCTATGTCTACAATCAAATCGTCATGGAGATCATGTGTTACAATCATGGTTTGAACACAGGAGCCTGAGATCCGTAGACTTTTTAATTCCAGACCTGTACCGGTCACCAGAAGGTGACATTGGCAGTAAAAGAGTTAAGATTAGCTAAAAACGTTGTAAAGGACAAAATTTGAGATTTGAGTATGGTGACCAATCTCAAGGTTCATAATCTCAGACGATGATGATAGCGTATCTGGACTTACATTTTGTATGACTGAATTTAATTTTTGTGTACAGTGTACAGTTTAGACTTGATATGTAAGAGCATGAATTCCCAATTGATATAAAAATCATTGACTAACAGGTTTCAGGAAACCCAATCTTGTTTAGCAAATACCCAATTCAAAATGAAATGATGGAGTAATACTCAATTCGCTGAGAAAGCTTATCTGTTGCTCTGATGACAAAAACTTTTTGTGATGTACTCTTGTAGTGTGTATTATTTTGATGTACTCTTGTAGTGTGTATTATTTTTGCCTTTTCTGTATAAGGTGAAAGGTTTTGAAGAAAAACTCAGACTTGATTGATTTGTATCTTAAATTCATGCTAGAATCTTCATGAACTCGGAATGGGCTGATTTTTAATTTACCAACGCACTTCAAAGTTTTGCATCACCGGATGACGTCATTGAGCAAGTTGCTCTGATGTTGTGCGTATGTCATAGATTTGAAGATTTTATTTATATAACTTGCTTAGAAAAATTTGCTGAATTTGTTAATTTTATTTTTCAGTTATCGCCCACTTCCAAGCATTGGTTCAAGTAAACAGAGTGAAGCTCAGTCGCCGTTCTCTAATGCAGGATCTTATGGTGGCAGGTACGAGATGTCTAAGATTATGTTCAAAATTTTCCCCCCAGGAACAACACCGTGTACACCTCATGTTTACTCCTTTCCTCAGAATTCCTGTGACAAAAACTTACTTTTGCTAAGATGGCAATTTTTCAACTAAAACAATTTAATGTTGTGCCCCTTTTTTGTAGAGAAAAATGTGTTACGGTACATTCTATTGTCCATTGGGGGATTTTTCAGATACAACTGTTTGAGTCAATTATCTGAGAGGTATACCATTGGCAAGTTTCTTAGCTCGTCTGTTTTGAAGAAAAAGTCGAGCTATTATGATCACTGTGGTGTCACTACCGTTGTTGTTGTTGTTGTCATTGTTGTCGTTGTTGTTGTTGTTGTCATTGTTGCACAAAAACTTTAATGTAGCCCATTATACAAACACTCTTAAAGATATAAACATGACACTTGGAATACTTGATTATCATAACAAGGCGCAGTTGCAAGAGAAAGGACATTATTCTGAAAGCTAGATTTTTAAAGTTATGTCCCTTTTTAACTTAGAATTTTGGTCAAAATTGCTTATTAAATAGAATGACAGAGGTGAATTGGCCTTGCAGTTTGGAGCTCTTGCTTAGATTAAAAAGTGCAACTGTATATTTAGCTAAAATGTGCCTATTAAGTGAGCCAATTCTGAATATAGCTGAAATGTGTTATCAGTCCAGGTTCAAATCCCAATCTTAGCAGGTCACACCCTTCTATGAAAATTTGATCAAAATGTTGATTTTCCTCCATATGTGGAGAAGTTGCCGGCTACTTGTGGAAGGGTATGTTAGTACTGGTTTGTATACAGTCCAGGAAAACTAGTTAGGTATACTGACCACTGTATATATCGGAGAAATTGCTGAAAAACAGCGTTAAACCCTGTGAAAAAAATCTTTCTTGTAAGCAAAGATTAGCATCTCTCTTTTCTTGTTTTCAGAAAGAAAAATCCAAAATCTCGTACAAAACAGGTGGATTACGATAGAGGTAAGCCTTATTTTGTGAACAAAGTATCTGATATCATATGGAAAACTCATATGCGATAGTTTTGTATAGTTGCCATGGGAACTGTATAATTACAGGGGTGCAAGTTTGCCGGTTTATACCAGATTTTCGGTTTTCGAAGGGCTCCAAGGATCGTTTTTTTTTCAAATCACCTAAGTCTGTTGAGAAATTGGGGAGAGTTTGCATTTCCGTATGTAAACGTAAACAGTAAAGTGTGAAGGGGTTATCTATAGTTTTAAGGAGACTAAAATGAAAGGGAAGCAACTCTTTTTTGCAACGTACCGCAAAGCGTTATTGCATGAAGGTCCCCATTAATATTTTCAGGTTTTTAGAAATTTTCTACTTGCACCCACGTAATTATAAACAAATAATGTATTGTCACTATAGATTACTCATATTATTTCACAAATGACGTGTTATCACCATGGAAGCTATATTTATCACAATAGTTGTGTTATCACCATGGAAACCTCATATTTTATGCTATCGATGTATAATCAACGGTGAAATTTATACCCGATGATATTATCAATAGTCTCCCAATTTATACATACAGATTCTTGTTTTAGGACAAATTCTAAGGTAAGTATAAATAAAGAGGACATTTTATAAATAAGTTTCACAATTATTATTATTATTACAATTATTATTATTATTATTATTATTGTTATTATTATTATTATGTTTTCATTTAACCTTGACCTTCACAGACCTTAATCAGACAAATATGGCCTGTTGTCAAAGTTGGCCTATATCCAGCCTTAGTTTAATTGTTTTGAGTCTGCATACATAAAAGTGATGAATACATATTGTAGCCATTTGCTCAGATTAACTGTGTTTTGGCTGACAATTCGTAAACATTAATATTTAGTTGACCATTAATGAACAACTTAATTGTTGACAAAATAGGCTGTGGATTGGAACATACAGTATGTATACAGTGCTCCCTCCTGTAACGTCACCTCCAAGTACCAATTCCCTCCAAGAACTGGCATTAAAAGGCACACATACACATAATAAACATCACCTGTCGCGAATGTATCGATTCCCTCCAAACAACAACCCTCAAAAGAACAATACTTTTTTGCGACTCTGACGAGTGTTGCTCTATGGAGGGAGCACGGTAGTATGAATGCACCGTGTTATGTTAATATGTCAAAATTGCCCGTGAAATCATTATCTGTCAATCTTTGTGTTGTTGTAAGTATTTGTTGTCGAGCTTGTTGCTTTCTCTTGCAGATGACCATGGTGGTGTTTATCGTGCCAAGAAGCAGAATAATGCTTACGGTGCACAACAGGTAAATGAAACTAAGGACACACGTACAGAGAAACCAATTGATCAAATGGAGGCAGAGGTTGTTGAAGAGGTATGCCCAATTGGGCACAGTGAACACAAGGTCAAGGTTCAAGGTCATGTTTCTGTAGCTCAAGGTTATACACTGTATAAATTGCACACTGCACTGCTAGAGACATGATTTAGTTATTGATCTTTGACCTGAACTGTGTCACTGTAAATATTGCATGCTGTTATTGTCCAGAAATTTTTGTGTGTTTGTAATAATACTTTCTTTTCCATGTTTTTCGCTGTTTGTCATGGTAACAGTGCATGCATGTATTCTCTGCTATCCTTTTAACTGATTCTGTTGCAATCTGTCTTAAATTGATTTCTCCTTGTGCTTAATTCGACAATTGGAATATTTTTCATGCATTGAAAGCAAAAATTAACAGAATTTAAGAATTAAAAGAAAAAGTTTTATGAAAATTGTGAAAATTTGTTTTCATATGCTGTGTGCAGGTTTTTTGAGTGGAGTACACATTTTGGTGATTGTAAATAGTATACCTGCAGAGGTGCAAGGTTTCAGGCTTATACCATTTTTCCAAATTGTTTTCCCAATTGTTTTACCTTCTGGGTAAAGGTCATCCATGAATTTAGGTCAAATCCCTCTTTTCCCTTTAGTCGGCCCTTGTTCATCGGTTTCAAATTTTTATTTATCATCCATGGTTTTGTGTAATATAAATTCTTAAGATTTTTTAACTAGAGTTTCTGATTGGTTGATTTTCTCAAAATTGACCAATAGGAAAGCAGCATTTTAGCACTGATCTCGTTTCAGTTTGTGATAACCTTAGATCATGATCGCAGTCATCGGATCAAAAATTTCTATTTTTACAAACTTTTGTAACGACCAATTGTCTGATGAAGCACTTTTGTTTTGTCTTCCATTTTCTTGTATATTAACTTTTCTTACGCTGTAGAAACAGACAAAACGCAAGTTACCTTCTTAACGCCCCGTGACTACCATGATGGTACGTTAAAAACTGAGTGATTTTTTGTTCCCTGCGTCTTGTAGCTAGATTTGTACAAAATGCTGTATATTTATGTAGGACCTTATAATTACCTTGCTTGGCCTATTTTTTGCTGTTTGTGTTTGTTAGCTAAGTATTTATTGATCAATCGTTGCTTATGTGATATAAATTACTGCAGTTAATGATCATTTAAAACTGAACCAGTTTTCATTTCATTTTTTATTGACCTAGTTAAATTCTTCATAACTTATTTTGTTTTTGTTTTCAAAAGATTTCAAATAGTATTCAAAATATTTTATGTTTTTAAACTGTTTTGATAATTTCGAGTTTTGTAAAACTCTAATAAAACTTAAATATTATGTATTACTGTCAAAAAACAAAGTAAAAAAATTTAATATGAAAATTACTTTAGGAGGTATGTTCTATGCTGTTTTAATGTATTTTTTCATGTCTCATAGCCTTAAGTTGTCACATTCCATATGATTCTGGTAAATATGTCAATTGACATTTAAATCACTGTCTTTGACCTTGAGCATTCTTTCTGCGACCTTGAACATTCTTTCTGTGACCTTGAACTTTATTTGTGAATTTACTAGGTTTGAGGTCATTTCTGTTTGATGCTATTTTCATGATGAAGGTCGCGACCGTGGTCCAGTGGTTAGTGCACTGGACTTGTAACCCGGTGATCCGGGTTCAAATCCCAGTCATAGCAGGTCATACCTTTTCATGAAAATTTGACAAAAAATATTGATTTTCCTCCATATTTGGAGAAGTTTGCAGCTCCTTGTGGAAGGGTAAGTTAGCCTAGATATAAAACTTATAAAGAGGGGCTTGGGTATTCTCATCTTGATGAGATATTAATTAGGGTCCTAGGTATGCCATTTTTTTATTCAATCACTAGAGAACTGGTATCCCTTCAGTGGTTACAAGTAAGGGTCATGGTCACCAAATGACCTCTAATGTTTTTAACGGGTCAGTTGGTTAAGTGTACAGCGAATGTAGGTCATAACCAACGACTGACCAAGGTCTTTGAGGAATCGATCAACTTGATAGAAAATTTATAAAATGAACAACAGTATAATTTCTGCCTGCATTTAAAATGAATTTATCTATAGGGCTATTTCTAATGGAAACCCCTTTTTTGACCCCTTTGAGTTCCCTTAGTTCTTTACCACACTTGTAGATTAGTGATAGTATTATGGTTTGATGTGTTTATTGTTTTTATATTAATGATAAAAAAAACTGGAACACTTTAAGTAACCTGAATTCTGTTTAAGTGAAACTTAAAATTGGTAGTTATTTTCATACCAAACTTGTACATCACCAATTTTTGAAAAATTGACTTTCATATCATTTTGGTTTCTATGGAAACGTTCTAATGCAGTAATCACAAGGGATATTTACTCATTTTAAAAAAATAGTGTTTATTCAGTTACACACATGTAAAAAGGCCAGAAAAAATGGTCATGTGACTGGTAACTTGGCCAAAATTATGGTTGGTTGCAAAACTTTATTTTCTGCCTTTTTTCTTAGTTCATACTTCTGAGGCACAATTTGTCCCCCAATATTTTCATAACACCATGTTTGGTTGCATTTTTTTTGCTTTTTAAAACCAGGGTTGACGCCAAATTAAAAAGGGTCAGTCATGTCCAGTTATCGGAATCACGGCTATTTTTTTCTGGTCTAATCTGTTTTTGTAGAATTTTTCATCCATTGATTTTGAAATTATCATGAATGATATTGTAAAATGTTATTTTCATGTGTATGACTTAAATTTTGATATTACTAGAATTTGAATGTTCCAATTTTTTTTGTCATTAAATCAGGAGCTTTGTTGAAGGTCTGTCTATTTCTGTAGAATATGCTCGTATACCATTTTGGCTAGCCTTGATTTGTGGCCTTGACCCAACTTTTAAGTATGATTCAATTGATTAGTTAGTGTGGTCTGAATTGAACTCTTACATTGCATTACAATAATTACGAATACACCTTTACACTATCGAAAAACATGAGTTGGAAAGCCAGGTTCCACAAGAAGAAGCATCTTTTATGCATGGAAATTATGTCCAATGTCAGAAATAGACACATCTTTAACAATAGGAGTGTTCAACTATGCACTTTTAAGGCCACTTTTAAAATATTCTTTGTCATTTCCTAAGGGGATTTAGTATGATAGGGTTAGCATTGACATTAATTAAAGTATACTTGAAATGATAATTATGTGGGAAGACTTAAATAGGTGTTGCCTCACTGTAGACCAGCAGTTATACTTGGATTTTACAATTTTTAGCTCACTTGTTTTCGAAAAAAAAGTTGAGCTATTATGATCGCTGCGTCATCGTCATTGTTGTTGTGGAAAAACTTCAATTTAGCTTATTACTCAAATACTTTTAATGATATCAACACAACACTTGGAATACTTAATTATCATGATGAGGCACAGTTGCAAGACAAATGGCATTATTCTTGAAGCTGTATTTTTGGAGTTATGCCATTTTTTAACTTAAAATTTTGGTCAAAATTGCTTATTTTTATAGTCCTTGCACTTGACAAAATGAGCGTTGGCACCGCAATCGGGACTCTTTTTTGCTTTAATATTATAATTATCAAAGGACTGCAGACACAAACAATATGTTTAAAGGTTGCCTTAATGTATTTGATTGGCTCGCACTATACTCTCACAATGCACTGCTATGGCTTCTATAGGAGGAGATTAACAGTAAAGAAAAGACAACTCCGATCCCACCTGGCACTGAACTAAACAAACAACCGTCTAAGGAAACCAAACAGGATGCTGACAGTCAGAGCAAGAAATCCTCTCAGGTAAAGAAGGATAAAAAGGATAAGAAAATGAACAACATTTCTGTGTTACCTCCCATTGTTAGTGACAATGAACAAACAGGTGATGTCAGTCAAAACAAGGACTCCGAAAAGAATGAAACTAGTATTGTAAAAGATGGTCATGAAAAAGACCCGGTTAAAGAGATTGACTCTCAAACTGATTCAGCTAAAGTTGATGATAAATCTGGTCCAGTTGGTAAGCTTGTCGATCAGAAGAGTGGTAGTGATATGGAGATTGAAAAAGTACAAGGGGCTGTAACTCCGTCTGGCACAAAATCAAATAAAATAGAGACTAAGTCTCCATCACTCCCAACCTCTCCGAATGAGGGCAAAATGTCTCAGGCTTCGCAAACTATTAAGGTACCCAGATGTGGTTTATAAATGTTGGTTTAGTGTGCTAAGCTTAGATAACTCCGTTTAATTCATGTCTGCTTTATGTCTGTCCACTTCATGGTCATCATGTGTTTGTAATATTTGAGGAGTCATTTTCTGTTTTCATAAAGTTTAAGTGACTTACATACCTGTGATTGATTTTCATTTGTGAAGATTTTGAACTTACCATGTTCGTCTGGTGAAAGTCACAATGATAATAAATGTCTGCTAATTGCATTGCCTCTGTCTGTCTGTCTTTTTGTCTGTCCGTCTATTTATGTGTTAATGGAAAAAAAAAATTGTCTGTAATATTTTTCTGACTGATGGTTTTGTGAAGTATTTGCGCGTATGTTTTGGTTTATTTTGAAAAGATAGGCTGTAAAAACGCACTTCCTGACCGTTTCAATATAACAACTACTTATTTATCAGGTCGTGACCATGGTCCTATGGTTTGTGCACAATCTGGGTTCAAATCCCAGTTGTGGCCGGTCGTAACCTTCCATGAAAATTTGACAGAAATGTTGAATTTTCTCCATATGTGGAGAAAGGGGCGGCTCCTTGTGTTAGGGCAAGTTAGTACTGGTTAGTATACAGTCCAGGAAAACGGGTTAGGTGAACCGGTCACTGTATATAACTGAAAAATTGTTGAAAAATGGCGTTAAACCCAGTGAAAAAAACTTACTTATGGTGTGGTTTTCTGTTATTTCTCTAAATTTCAACTTGATAAAAATGAGACTTATCAGTATATTGTCTTCATATCGAGGTTTATCGTACGTGTCGTTTGTTGATTATCTCCGCTGACAAAACTAGTTGCTTGTATGTTGATTGTGAGTCTTCTGTTGTGAGTCTGATCCAGTGAATGAATTAGCTTGATGTGGTTTGCAGTGTGGATATTTTTATTCTTGCACAAATAACATGTGTAGTTACCCCACCCACTTGATATTTATATATATATTTTGTACTTGTAGAAAATGTACTGTGGCATTATGCTAAATGTAATTATCCACACACTTTACCCAAAAAAGTCATTTAACTCTTTTTTAAGTATAAATTGGGATAGATTATCAAGCTATTAAAAAGCTATTAAAAATTAATGATACAAGTTAAGTTTTTTAGTAATATATAATTTTTTCTGTTCTTCAAATCTTGTCACTTACAAAAAATTCATTATACAAATAAATGCAATTTATATAATTTTTTTAATAAATACTTAACTATTTTAGTCTTTTTAAGTTTGATAATCAGACACATTTTAATTTGCTTATTTTTGTTTTCCAAATTTGATGGAAAAGTTTTCATGACAGTTTTTTTACTTTAGCGCTAAAACTTTTTGCTGAATTTAATAAAACGATTAACACAATAATATTGTTATTTTGCAGGAACGTGTGAATGAGGATGCTGTAAGTATTCAGTGAAATTATTGATTTGTAATTTGATCTATAGATACCCAGGGGGGGGAGGGGGGCTCTAAGGTTGAATGGTTATGGTCCTTGACTCGTAAGTACTAGCCACTCAGGGTTGTGAGTTCGAATCCCATCTTGGACCAAATTCCATGTTAGGAAACTGTCCAGCTAGCTTACGGAAGTTCGGTGGTTCTACCCAGGTGTAAGTCTGGGATCTTCCTCCACTGTTAAAGCTGGAAAGTCACTATATAGTTGTTGGTGTGATGTTAAACCCCTTTTGTATTGGGGTGTGAAAAAGAACGTTTTAATTACAAAATTTTAATCAGTATTTTACGTCAATTCTAAACAAGGAGAATTAGTTTCAGCTTGAATTGATTTTTGTCTATTTATTTGAAATATCTGCAACTTTTGTTTTATGATTTAATTTTGTTTCAAAAGCATGAAATTGATATTGATTAGTTTAATTGATGGTTGAATCTGTTTTCATCCTATAGCTCCCTATAATTGCATTTATATTCACAAACTCTTCACTCATGAAAATAAATATGATCTATTGGTGAGTTCTCCAACGGGAGAATGTCACTTCATGTATGTAGGATCCTTGGACGATAAATTTCTGATTGATTTAGCCTACTTTTTGCATTAAAAAATAATGAAATAAGTCGGTAAATGGTTGGGAAGTGGCTCTCTCCTGATGTACTGGCCCCAAGGTTATAAGACTTGAGATTGTTCTCAAAGCTAAAGTTCGTCATAGTTCGTCTTTTCGTGTTTCTAGGTTAATTATGATATTAATCCTACATTAATCTGTCAGCATTGTTAATTTGAATATGTTCTGAAACTATAAACTGTGATACCAGTTCAACCTTAATACTTTGCAAATGATATTGAGATTTGAGCACAGCGGCAGATCTCAAGTTTTATAATCTCAGAGCCTGGCCTCTTCTTAATGTGTTAATTCTCTTTAATGTATTTTGGAAAAATCATTTTTTATCTCATTAATTTTTATGCCAAACTTCAAAACATGATCATTATTTAAATGTAAGAATTTGTTTCTTACGTATCAAATTTTCAAGTTGTATTTATGTTTGTTTGTGTGTATATAGAATCCAGAATTTCAATCTCATGAGCCTGATCTTGACATGAGTGCTATCGAGCAGGGACATGTGACGGATAGTCCTATTCTTCAAACTACTTTGTCTTAACGGTCCGTAGTGTTGATTTTTGTTGGAATGCACGTTTTAATGGTTTAACGGAAAACCATTGTGTCCGTACATTTGATTTTTACTAAAATTTTGTGACGACCCTCATGATTCTTTGAGAAAAGAATCATTTTTTCTTACACTTCTTCAGAGCTTTTGTCTCCTTTCACCTTGAAATTTTTTTTTTAGTAAATTCTCATGGCGGCTAACTTAAGTAATGCAAAATATTTCTGTGAAATCATAATTATTAAAAAAGAACTATTTTTGGTATTTTGAAGTCAAAATCAACAATTTTACTTTTTACATCTACAGTAAAATCTCAATAATGGGACCACCTTTGTGACATAAAAAACTGGTCATAATATTTAGGTGGCCACTAAGTGAGGTTTTACTGTATTGTTTTAACAGTCAGTCAGTTACACTTTTTTTCTATCACTTAGAAAAATGTTCAAATATAATTACATTGTAATGAATTTGTACCAAACATCAACCTTTGGTTATCAATACAGCGACAAAAACATTTGACTGTTTGAATCCATTTTATATAAAGAACAAACAGTATTAATATACATTCAGTTTGGGGGCGCGGCCTTGGTCCAGTGGTTAGTGCACTGGACTTGTAACCCGGAGATCTGGGTTCGAATCCCAGTCGTAGCAGGTCATACCCTTCCTTGAAAATTTGACAATAATGTCGATTTTCCTTTACATGTGGAGAAGTGGCTGGCTCCTTGTGGAAGGGTAAGTTAGTACTGGTTAGTATACAGTCCAGGAAAACTGGTTAGGTGAACCGGTCGCCGTATATAACTGAAAAATTGTTGAAAAACGGCGTTAAACCTTGGTGACAATAAGTCACCTCAAAACAAACAAACAAACATTCAGTATGTGTGTTAAATTGTCAAGATAGCTGAGATGTATCAAAGCTCCGAATTCAGAGGTTAAAATGTAAAGTAATTTAAATTAGAGATAAGTTCACTTTGTCCTAATTACTTCTGTTGTCTCAACAGGTGTCAGTTTGTTAATGCTTTTAAGAAAAAAATAGTAAGTTGTGATTGATTGTATTGGAAGAACTTTATTTATATTTTTCCAAGGTCAAGGTGAAAGGGGCAATTGTTCTTCTTGATCATTATTATAAAATGAATAGTTTGGTGAAGGTTATGTAGGGCTGCCTTTATTTCCTGCTTAAATGTTAGACCCTATCCTGGAAAGGGTCAAATTAGGGACCCATGAAAATGTAGCATTTTTTCCACAAATTTTTATTGATTGATTTATATTACTAATTGCTTATAATAAATCAAAATATTATTCACAATACAGGGTCAAAGGTTATCTAGGAATAGAACCTTGCCATTGGTCAATTTTGAAGTTGTGCTCAAAATTAGCCAATCAGTGGCCAGTCTGGTCTACAAACTCGGATATATAACCTTTGACCCTGTTTTGCATATTTATTGTGCAGATTTTTTATATTTATCAGTAGTTTTATACTCTAACACCAACCCAGCATGGCATGTCATACTGTGTATTTTTCCTTGCATGTTATAAAATCATTAATATTGTACTATGTATTTGTCTTATAGATATATAATCCTAATGGTTTCACCATTTTTCATTAACTCGGTGCTAATTGTTAAATTCATCGAATGAAATTCTCTTTTTCAATGAGTTATAAACAATTTATAAAGTGAAACAATCTCATGGCCCCAACTGACCCCTAATTTCAACATTTTGTACTTAAATCAAATTGTTTCCAGATACCAGATTTTATGCAGGTAATGTCAGGTTAAACACCAACGTTTGACAATTATTTGACCTTGCTCAACATTTACCTGACCTTGATATTCATTTGACCTTGACCTGACCTTGCTCATGATTGGATGGTTTTGTAAATATCTGAGTGAACAGTGCCTGCACCGAGGTAACTTTAAAATGGTGAAACTAATCCTTACTGTAACAGCACCTTTGTATTTTTCACTAACACACTATTCTTCAAAAATATAGGAAAATTATGCAATTTAGGTGAAAGAAATTATTTATCTTCCAACGTACGTAGAAGACAC
The DNA here is from genome assembly GCA_008271625.1 of Lutraria rhynchaena. Lineage (NCBI taxonomy): Eukaryota > Metazoa > Mollusca > Bivalvia > Venerida > Mactridae > Lutraria > Lutraria rhynchaena. The sequence goes on from VIBL01000072.1 coordinate 1,083,732, forward strand.
AATTGCTACAGAAAGTTCGCCTCTTTTCGAACAACAATTAGACTGGACCTCGTCTTGTTACTGGAAAATGTGTTCAACGTCTACGTCGGAAAACTTCGGAAACAAAACAATCATTTGGGAGCGACACTTGTCGTGGTTCATCTTTTGTTCATTTTGAAGGTCATTTTCCTTGGTGAACAAAAAAATCAATTTTCAAACAATGTTCAAGTTTTTGGCAATGACAATTCAAGATTTTCACTTGATACACTTTGATTTTAATTTTGAAGTCATCACTGTGAGGTTGCTAGGTAACAATTTTGAGTATAACTTATTCAGGGCACAGTAAAATTGAAATATCATGGTTGGTACAAAAATGTCAAAAAATGATGAAAATGCCCTTATTGTTAAAAAAATGATCAAAAATGTGTTTCAGTGATTGTATGGTCACATTAACTAACTCATTCCTTGCAGTTAAAATGAAAACTTAATGTGCTAGAAAATAAAAAAAATATATCATGTTATCAAACTTTTACAACTGTTTATTTTCCGCATTAAACCCAGTCTGAACTAAAAGGTTCAAGTCATATCCGAGCGGAACCGCTGTTTTTTCTCTTCTTTCTGTCTGACCAGCGGGAAATTCTGTTCAGAAAAATTACAATCTTAGCAAGAAGCCAATAAGCAACAAATTCTTTCAGTCTCGTAAAAACTGGGCATGTTTTGTAAAACCAGGCTTCCCGAAAGTTGCCGGACCGTTGGACATGTCAGGCAAATTTCGAGCAGGTCCAACAACTTTTCGGCGAGTACCTGACCAGATGTCCGACAGTCGGGCATGATTTACGGCATTTATCACTTACTTATGATATATTCGGTCAGACAAATTTTCATTTGGTCAGACGGAAATTCTAACTTTACTTGACCAAATGTCAGGCACGTATTTCACCAGTTTCGAGAAGTCTGTAAAACACATTAAATTTTACTGCTTGTACTAGAGACTGATGCGTTTTTCAGTATTACATTTATACTGTTCATATTATGTGTCTTCTAAACTCTAGTCAAAAGTTCAGGTGTTACATTATTATGAATTTAATATATCGTGGTTAAATTTATTTATTTTTTTAGATAAATTGATCTATCTAAGCATTGTAAATTTAAAGAGGATCAAAACTGCACATCCAAAATACGTAAACAAGTTGCCATGACAAGTTTGCTATTTTTATGCACAAGGTCAAGGTCGTGTTTTTGAAGGTCGTTTTTATTCGGTTTTGGGGCTGGGTCTCTTTTTAACACAATGTGAAATCCTACACAAGCTTTTTATACCAAATATGACCAATATTGTCATTGTCAAAACCAACTCTTAGGTAGAAATTGAAAACAGTCATAGATGCCTACAGCGAGCATCAGTTTTTGTATTTTATTTATCTGAGTAGCGAATATTTTTTAAAGCCGTTCATTTTTGTTTCAGACAAAAAAAAGCATGATTTTCCTGTATTTGTTCGCTAATGTAGACTTTCACTTCCTTTTTACTAACCCTTACAGCACTTTTCTAATATCCGTAGTCATTTCTTTTGCATGTTGTGACTTAGCCGTCTTTCTTTCTATGTATTCCTGTACCTATGTGTGTGTGGGTTTTTTTGCATTTTAATCTAATTCCAAGGTAATAACCCTTTTCAAGGTTTTATATCCATTAAATGGTACTTTTTGATGTATCTTCACAGTGCTGCTCAAAAATGTGTTATACTATGAAAGTGATATTGCCCAATTGTTGTTATTTCTTAAATAGTTACCCTAGATATTTTAATTTTTTATGACACGTTTTGAAAATTCTGTAATAGTTGTTGCCCTTGTTGAAAAATAAAAAAAATATTAATTTTAATATTATTGCATGGTGACCTAGATTTTACTTTGAGTTTACATTGAAATGGATCTCTTTTTCTTTAATCTTTGAAAAACTGGCTACACATGCCTAGAACAAGGTTTGTTTCCTGTAACTTGATGGGTCCGTTGGTAGGATTTTTTTTAGCATTGAGAAATCTTAACAAAATTCAGTATATGTTAATTGAAAACCCTAGTCAAAAAATGAAAAACCAACGCTTTGTTTTGACAAATTTTGAAGTCACCACAAGTAGACATTTTGCCATGATCAGAAAGTCACCTGTTGTTTATTAAGCAACGAGAGCGAACATGACCAAGTCAGTGTTGTCATTGATAGGTTACACACAACTAAATATTTGGTAAAAAAAATGCAGTTGGCAGTAAAAAAAAGATGTTCGGTCTGGTTACAGGAAACGAACCTATATTTTTTCATGCAGATTTAAACTCCAAGAATTGTTACTGTTTATGAAAATTCTCTTAGTAAGTCAGTTTCTATCATAGGAATATATAAAACTAATTAAGGCCCTTAAAATCTGTCTGTCTCCATTTTGAGACAATAAATTTGGACATTATAGGTATAAAACCTGAATCCCAGCCTGACGATTTTTTTTACCTGGTCCCTGTAGGTAGATGTTTGTTGCATTCACTGATCCCTAATTTGTGAAGAAAAAATGTTCAATTTATCATCATAGTACAGTATGATCCCAGAAGGGGTCCGGTTTTCAGGTGTTACGTGGTGTAAGTCTTTAATAGATTTATTTTGATTTGTCTCCCTTTAATCACTGAAATATTTCAATGAAATTGTCTCCCTGGAATGTGATTGTTTTGTCTTCTCAAATTTGTTTCAAATTTAGTTATAAAAAAGCAACTTTTTCAATTATTTAACATAAAAGGATAGATAAAAGAAATCTGAGCTCAGAGAATTTGGTGTCATCATATTTGAAAACCTGTTAGGATTTTTTTTTTGTCAATATCAATTTAATTACCAACACTAAAAAAAGTACAAAATAAACTTTTTTTTCAAAAGTGGTTTTATGTACCAAATAAAAAAAGTCCTTAAATGTCTTATAATTAATACAAATTAAGCAAATGCTTTCTTTAAAATTGTCCATGACTACAGCTGTGTAATACTTCCTACCCTAATTTTTTGAATTGGTGAAAAAAAATTATAAAAAAACCCAAAACAAACAGCTATCCATGAAATGAAAGAGTAACGATTAATTTGTATGAATTGAAAATAAAAATGTGGATTAAATCTTGTTTATTTTTAACTCCATATCAAAAAGTCCTAAAAAAAACATATGAGTCTTATCTGGGCGTAGAACTCGTTGTAAACTTGCCTTGTTTCAAACAAACTGGAGGTAATGGTCAATAATATATTCTTGGGAGGCGGGACTTCTAATTCTACTGTTTTATTTGATAGGCCGGACAAAAAAATATATGTAGTCGTGTTTATTGTTACAGGACTGACCCCATTTTCTAGCACTGCCCATAAAAAACAGCAAAATCAAAAATATGAAAATTCTCATGGATGAATCATGCCTCGTATTCTCAGGAAAAGGAATGTCAAGAAAAAATGAGAAGTTTTTATTACCTTCCTGCCTTAATTTCTTTGGTCACGTGACCTAAACACGACTTAATTTTTGTCTGGCCTAATTGCATGCTCTGATCTTGTGTTCGTGTACATTTCATTTCATATTAACATGTGAAGTATGTTTTATTAATAATTGAACCTGTTGTTTATGATTGTGGCTTGTAAAATGTAATAGAAATTCTAAATTTATGGATCTGGCTGCCTGTAAATGCTGTGAAGTATTGTTAAAATATTCAGTATTCTGCTGCATGGTTTACGATGGATTCAATCGTGTCTCTGATCATCCGTGTTGTAAATCTATACATGTACGAAAATATTACCGCGTATTCCCTTATAAACGCCCCTCCCCTAATAAACGCCCCCCCTTCTTGGACAAGAGAAAACAAAAGTGACTTACCATGACAGGCTATTTTAATCCAAGATGAACAATAGAAATTAGTAGAAAACACTTCTTAAATCCAATGAATGACACAAACACATTTTCAAAAATGTAACGCCCGGGGGTGTTTATTAGGGAATATACGGTAGTCATTTGCTGTTGTGCCAGTCTCATAGGAGTTAATGGTCCCCGGATGAACAATATCATATCTTTCTTGCAAGTATTGATATGATTATACCAAATTAGCCCCTATTAAGGACCAGCTGTGCATTTAAGTCCCAGTGGTGCATCAGGGGCTATTTTTAGTATGTCTGTTTCAAAGAAAAAGTCAAGCTATTATGATTGCTTGGTTGTTGTTGTTGCGCAAGATGTAATATATTCCGTTACTCAAAACACTTTTAAAGACATCAACATAATACTTGGAATACTTGATTATCATGACATGGCACAGCTACAAGACAAGGGACATTATTCTGAAAGCTATATTTTTAAATTTAAGCCCCGTTTAACTTTTTGGGGGGGGGGGTCAAAATTATATCTTATCTTGTTATCTTCTATCTCCTATCAGAGACTTGACTTCATAGGTTCGACTGTACATGAAACACGTCAAAGTTACCGCTGTCAATAAAACAGTCCAATATTTGGAAAGAGCATTTAAGGCCAAACATGCGTCTGTGAAACTAGGTCCCGAGGAAAAGAAAAAAATGTTCACTTTTACATGTCACAATCTAAGAACTTTGTTTATTGTTGTCTCTGTTCGTTGTGAAAATGGTTTAGATTAATTTATTAGCTGCACGAGTTCAACACTATCACTATCATATCAACTTGTTTCCTGTGTGTAAAAAACCTTACCTAGCATTCATTGCAAATAAGTCTTGTAATTCAATGCTTGACTTTAAACTTTAGACTTTAAATAAGCATATACTCATATACTCCAGTAATTCATTACGTGTACATTTTCGTTGTTCACTTGCACCTCCCACCCACTCATTAAATCCCTGATCACTTGAATACCTCTGATTAGACCATACCTGACCAACGTCATGTTAGCTTATGTCGTAGTGAGTTAGTTACATTCAAAGTATTTAGTCTGCACGCATTCCGTTCTGTTTCATGTACCACTTTTCAACATTATGGCATGCTGATTGAACAGTGGTATGTGAATTACGTAGTACTATATCCTACTGCATTGTTGGTTTGACATTCATAATTTACATTGGTAACAATTGGTAACTAACCAAATCCAATCATCCATCCATCAGGGCATGCACAATCAACATCATAGGAATGATTTTGAGGATGAATCATTGAACAACTATGACCAATACACGCCCGGGAATGAAAGTAACAACGTACGTTCTTCCACCCCTGCTTCTAGGGGTGAGTCGAGACGAAAAATGCGAGAACAGAGAGAGTATAAGGTAGACTCTGGTTTAATTATGTAACTTTTTTGTTTAAACGAGGTGATTATAATCAATAAACATTGAATCTATGAAAACTTGATAATGTATTAAATCAGTGTATTAAAACAGTGTATTGAATCAGTGTACATAATAAATTCAGTAATTTTAGTCAAACCTGTGATTGCGGCCACTTCTGAATAAAGACCACGGTGTGAATGAAGACAATTCTTTGAAAAACTGTCACTGATTATTTAGAACAAATTTACCCCCAAATAAAGACTATCTGTCAATAAAGGCCATATTTTGTCTCTCCCAAGCATGGCCTTTGTTCACAGGTTTGACTGTATATTCAACGGCTCGGGGTTAAATTATACTAGGTTAAATCAAAACAACCCTAATGTTGTTTCCATTTTTTGTTCTCAGAAACTGTTATATTCTGATAATGCAACTTAAACAATGTTAGCCGTTATTCTACTGAGGTCAAGGAAAAGTTACATTAAATCATAAAATTCAGGAAGACAAAAAAAAATTTAACTTTCATTTTGACAACCATAAATACATAAAAATCAAAATTATTCATGTTCAGTTTAAATTTGAAACTTAATCAAATGTCAATATTCACTCTAATTAAAATAGCTTGCTTTAATTTGCATTTTTGCTTGCGATATTTCAAAACAGCATTAATACGGCAGCTTATAATTGTAGAAAGTGAAACTGGATTTCCCAGACTTGCCACACACAAAATATCTAATCACTTGGACTATAGAGTAAAAAATCGGTCATTATGCCACACGCACAAATAATTGACAGTATATCATCAATGACTGAACACAAACGTGGCAGCCTTGTTTTTACCAAACTCTTCATTTACCTACCTAAACAGCTTGATTTACAAACAGCTTGATTTACATTTAACACCAACCTTCATCATTAGTTACACAACAACTCCACAATTCTATCAGTACAGTTAACACCAATCTTCACCATTAATTTAACCACACCTCAACAATTCTATCAGTACAGTTAACACCAATCTTCACCATTAATTTAACAGCACCACAACAATCCTATCAGTACAGTTAACACCAACCCTCACCATTAATTACACAACAACTCAACAATTCTATCAATACAGTTAACACCAACCATCACCATTAATTACACAACAACTCAACAATCCTATCAGTACAGTTAACACCAACCCTCACCATTAATTACACAACAACTCAACAATTCTATCAATACAGTTAACACCAACCATCACCATTAATTACACAACAACTCAACAATCCTATCAGTACAGTTAACACCAACCATCACCATTAATTACACAACAACTCAACAATTCTATCAGTACAGTTAACACCAACCCTCAACATTAATTTAACAGCACCACAACAATTCTATCAGTACAGTTAACACCAACCATCCCCATTATCTACACAATAACTCAGTAAACAAAGCAATCAGTGTAACTCACAAAAACTTCTGCTTCACTTCAAAACATTAAAAAAGACACTTCATCCATTGCTAAAAAATACAAAAATGTACACTATTTGATTTGTATATATAATCCTATGTCTTTGTATGTGAGATCAATTTGCTTGCAAATATTAACTTTCTTTTTACAAAAGCATTTAATTCGTTAAGATTTACATATTCTCTTCATTTACTAATATGAAAAGATAAACGTGAACAACACCTTTATAGGAATGTTCATGTACCTAGCTGCAACCTCTAACTGAATGATAAAAAATTACAAAACTTCTTTATTAGTGCAAAAAAAATATTTTCTTTAAAACACATTTGTTGAATCTGATATCATTGCCAAAGAAAATTGAATCATTGTTGTAATTGATTTTTAAAATCTAGGCTGCCACGAAAATACAGGCTGGTGCCCGTGGTTACCAGACTCGTAAGAGGTTTCGTGCGGAGAAAGAAGCTATGAAGCGTGATCAGAATGAAGCAGATCGTCGTAGACAAGAAGAAAGTAGAAGATTTGAGGAAGAAGAAGAAGAAGAACGAAGACGTCAAGCTGATGCCAAACAGAAAAAGGCCATGGATGAAGACTTAGCTGCTGCAAAGATCCAAGCATCTTTTAAAGGTTACAAGACTCGTAAGGAAGTTGGCTTGAAGAAGCAGCAGGTACGTGATTCTAACATAAATGATAAGTCTAAAAAAATGAGTGAAAACGATGCGGCTAATAAAATACAAAGTGGATTTAAGGGCTATAAGGTTAGAAAAGAATACAGGTATAAGAGAGAGCAAAACAAAAAACAAACTGAATCAGCGAAAGTAAAAGAGACAGATATCAATGATAGTGAAAAAGTAGATAAAGATAAGACTGAACACAAAGCTGCAACAAAAATTCAGAGTAGTTTCCGCGGTTACAAGACTAGAAAGGACATGTCGAATAAAAAAACTAAGGAGATTCAAGGAAATGAGAGAAAAGTGAGTGAAGATGAAGCGGCTGTGAAAATACAAGCTGGTTTTAAGGGTTACAAAACCAGGAAAGAGTATGCCAAGAAAAGGTCAGATAACAAAGCTGATGAAATAAAACTGCAAGATTCAGCTGCAACTCGGATCCAGTCTAACTATCGTGGTTACAAAGTAAGGAAAGAATTTGGCGAGAAAAAGAAGAAGGAAGAAGTCCGTAAGCAAGAGCTGGCAGCGACGAAAATCCAGGCTTCTTTCAGGGGCTATAACACCAGAAAACAAGCCTCTAGCAAGAAGAAGGAACCACAGCTACCTGATCGATCCCCAACACCCGCACAAAATGACGCGGCTAACCTTGACAAAGCCGCTACTAAAATACAAAGTGGTTTTAGGGGTTATCAGACAAGAAAAGAGTTCAAATCTAAGGTAAATGCTGAACCTGTATTGGAAACTGATCTCGATCAGTTACCAGAATCTGTGAATACTAGATCTGTTAAAAAAGACCAGTTCATACCAAGTAGTAAGTGGGATTTTGCTTCTTTTATTCAGTCTGCATATAGGTTACTTCATGCTAAGAAAACTGTTGAAACTGGTGGGGATGCTTTCAAATTTGGTTGGGATGTCGAAGAAGTTGGTGCAGAAACTTATGATAAGCTCATTGTTAATTTTAAGGGTTTCATTGTTAGGCAATCAGGAAAAAAGAATCATAGAAGGAACAAGGCTGCTCTAAAAATACAAACTCAGTATAGGGGTTACAGGGTAAGAAAAATGAAACATTATCCTATAAGGGCAGTTAATTTCTTGCAAGCCTCTGTCCGTGGTTATATTACAAGAAAACTTAATCATGTTGAAATAGTGAAGAAGCCAAGCATATTTCATGTTACTAATGGTGGTTATTATGCTAGTGTAATTCAAGCTCTTTGTAAAGGATTTTTGACAAGACATACATTTAAACATCCCATTCAAAATGATAGGTCTAAGATTAAATCTGCTTGTTCAGTGCAAGGTCCATCTGTTCTTAATGAGAGTTTAGGAGAATCTGATAATGAAATCTCTTATTGGCAAGACACTAATATTAAAATGTATTCAGATAAAACTTTGAGAAAAGCTGCAGCAAGAATCCAGTCTGCTTACTATGCCTACCAAACAAGGTTAAAATTCAAGCATTTAAGAGAACAGTCTGGGAAAGGGGCTAAAATTGATACAAGTAGAAATGTATTGGATACAAGAGACAAAATACAGTCAAGCTTTAAAGGGTTCATTGTGAGAGAGCGCTATAAACAAGAAAGCAAGTTCATGAAACCAATCAGTGATAATGAGAAAGTGTTAGCGAAAGGTATGGAGCTTGATCATGAAAAGGAAGTTTCTGAATGTGAACTAGATGATCCGCTGTGTGCTGGATCAAGTGAGAATGGAGTTGATGAAAGATCATTGAGTGGTAGAGGAAGTAGGAAAGCAATTAAGACTTCTGGTGATAATGAAGATTCATTTAAAGCAGTACCTAGCTTGCAGCCTATGGAAAAGAACAAATCAGATGAAGGCTATCAAAACAGTGAAAATGAATTCAGTAAAAATGAGCTAATTAAAGAAGACACTCTTCGTAGTTCAACTAGACTTAGTGATCAAACAAATAGTCTAAAATCTGAGATAGCTCTTGATTTTAGTGACATTGAAAATGAGCCTAGTAAGGGAAGTGCTCGTAGTAAGAGTACAGTAAGAAGTTCAGTTAAAACAAAATCTTCTGGTGGTGAAATTGAGAAAGAAGGTGAGAGCTTGAGAGAAATTGAGGATGATGCAGGTGAACTAAGTTCAATGGAAAAGAATGTCAATGCTGTAGGTCATCTACAAGCAGCATTCAGAGCTTACAAATTACGCAGAGAAATATCTGAGTTGATGAGTGGTGGTGGTGATCTCATTGACATAAAGCAAGTAGATAGAGCTGTGTCTGCATTGAGGAAAGATTTCAGGTTGAGAAGTGCTAAAGTCAGAAGACTTGGATCTTACCAGTTTGGAAAAGAGCGAGAAAAGATGGGTGGACGTGGTGAACAGAATTGGTGGGAAAATGAAAACGAAAGCGTCAGTGAATTGGAAAATGATATTAAACATAACGATGATGAGAATGATGCTTCCAGGAAGGTGGATGAAGAAAATAGTTTCATTCACAAATCTCTTGAACGAAAAGAGAATGCCAAAAATATGATCAAAGCTGCATACAGAGGATATAGATCAAGAATGACTGAAAGAATTATATCAAGTGCTGGCAGTGATAGAAAGCGTGCTGAAAGAAGTAAAAGCCGTGCAAGTAGTGGAAGCAGTATGAAAAGAAGGTCTGTTAGAAGTGGTTTTCATGTTCAGATGCATAGTGATGTAATTAATGAAAGATGCACTAGATTACAAGCTGCCTTTGCTGCATATCAGACCCGAAAAGTGTTTATATCCTTATCAAAGATTGTTGAAGAAAGTGAAGGAACGGATCTTGAAAAGAAAGATCATCAATTACATAGAATGGGCTCTCTGTCTGAAACGGATGATTTTAAACTGAGAAGTAAAAGTATTGCAAAGATTCAGGCTGCATATGATTCCCATAGAATCGAACATGAGGCCAGGAAGAGCTCCAGAATTGATCATTTTTCAAAGTCAGGATCAACTAAGTTCAATATATCACATTCTGCTATTAATCCTCATAAGGTGTTACCTCCTATCAATCAAAATAAAGTAATGTTGCCTGAACATTCTAATCGTCCCAAATCTGGAGAACCAAAGAGTTGTTTAGATGCTCCAATTGTTCCTGAAGAGAAGTCCAAAACACAACCTGATCTGTATAAGAGGTGTAGACATTATACCAATAACCTGAATAACATTGAAAGGTATATTCAGAGAAAATCAGCAGCTTCCATCATTCAGGCAAATGCTAGAGGCTATTTGACTAGACATTTGGTTGGCAATAGCAAAGCTGAAACAAATTCCTATAGTTTTGATGCAGCTGTCTCACCATCTGCTGATAGAGGAACACCAACTTCATGCAGCAGGAAGAGACCTCTGTCCAGGAAAAGACCGTCATCTTCAAAATCAAGTAAAAGTACCTCCAAACAGTCAGGCAGCAAGTCTGTCAAAGATGTTAAGCACAAAGATGATAAGCACAAAGATGCTAAGCACAAAGATGATAAGACAGTCACAGATATGATGAGGAGTAGAACAGCTTCTATTAAATTAGAAGCGGAAAGAAGAAAGGTCATAGCAGAGAAGATAAGATTGAAAGAACAGGCTCAAGCTAAAGAGGGCACTCTTGCAATAAAAATTAAGATAGAGGACCAGGCTAGTTTGAATGAGAATAAAAGTGACAATACTGAACAGTTATCTCCCATTCCATCTACTAGAAGACTTGATGGTAATACAAGCAATGAGTTTGTTATACAAACAGAAGCTGCTGTGCAAATACAGAAAGTTTATCGCGGTCATAAAACAAGACAAAGTCTAGAACAGAAAGAAAAACTGCAGCGAGAATATGAAATGTGGAAGACCAGAAGAGCAGAGGCTGCTGTTACAATACAGAGTGTTTGGCGAGGATACCATGTAAGAAAAGAATTGAAACATAGTCCTGAAGTGCCAGAATCAGTTGTAGATTTTTCTCATCTTGATGATGGTCCTGGAGGTCTTATTGTTATAAATATTGGCAGAACCAAGTCAGAAATTGAAAGGGCAAATAAGCTTTATGAAAATGCTTGTATGATACAAATGGTATACAGAGCTTGTGAGATAAGAAGGAAGTTTGCATTGAAATTTTCCAAAAGGAGAAATGAAAGAAATAAGGCTGCAAGTAAGATACAAGCTTGCTATCTTGGCCATTTAACCCGAAATCATAGGAGACACTCTGAGAGTGCTACAAGAATACAAAATGTCTTCAAAGCCTATTTATCCAGAGATAACATGCTAGAAAGACAGAGATTTAAGGCCGAAGAGGAGTGCAAGGCTGCCACTCTGATACAAGCGACTTACTTGTCATTTAGAAGGAGAAGATTAAATGAGGAAGAAAAGAGAATTCGTAAACTGAACAAAGCTGCTACTGAGCTACAGTCAGCCGTTAGAGGAATGATTGGAAGGAGAGAGTACAGGACGAAATTGAATGATGTGGAAAATGCTGCTGCTTGCAAGATTCAAGCTTTGTTTAGAGGTAACAGGGGAAGGTCTAAAGCTGTACAGAGAAAAAAAGCGATTAATGTTATTTCTGCAGGGTTAAAGGGTTACAGAGCAAGACTAGCATATAAAGCCACATTACGTGAATTGGAGGAACAGAGAGTATCCGCAACCCGATTACAAGCTGCATACCGAGCTTATCTTGTGAGAACTACTAACAGACTTTGTAAGGAGAAAAGAAGAAAACTTAATAGAGCTGCATCCCAAATACAATGTTCTATGAGAGGTAGACAAGCAAGAATAAATTATGTGAAGGAAAAACAGCGTTTGCAGGAATGGAGGCAACTGGCTGCTGTTAAAATCCAATCAACTTACAGAGGTCACTTGGGCAGAAAAGTGGCTGGTAAGAAAAGACATGCTAAAGAAATACATAATGTGGCAGTTGATATGGTTGATGAGATAATTAATAGTATGTGGAATTATGTAGCCCGTAGAACTGAATCAGTTGAGAGAATTCAAGCTACCGTGAAAGGGCACCGTACCAGGAGAGAAATGATGATCAGATTGTCAGATGAGCAAAAATTGCGTCACATAAATGCATCTATAATTCAGGCAGGATTCAGGGCTAACAAGTTTAGAAAAGAAGCAGAGTTAAAGAGGCAGATGTATGCCTTGAAAAAGAGGAGGAACTTAGTATCATCACTCATTCAGATGGCATTTAGAACTGACAAGCTAAAGAAGCAAATGGCCTTATTGAACAATCAGAGAAACCTCACAGCCAGTATTATACAAGCAGTGTATAGGGCAAAGGAAATAAGGAAAAGACAGGAGATGGAAAGGTTTGAAGAATTAATGAACCTGTCAGCTGTAAAGATTCAAGCACTTTATAGAGGTTATGCCACTAGAAAAGAAATTGAAAAAGAAAAGGAGTTAATTGCTAGTCTTGAGCCACCATCAACTTCACTTGTAAGTGCGAGGACTAACTCAGGTAGACTTCTGAAGATTTCAATGGATGAGGTCCTTATGAAAAATTCTAGAGCTATAATACTGTTCCATAAAAAAGCCACAGAACTGCAAGCCGCTTTCCAAGCTTATAAAACAAGAAGAGAGATGCTTAAAAGATTGGAAAGAAAGACTGAAGTTACTCAGCAGACTCCAAGGAGAGTTTTACATGAAGCCAAGAGGCTTATGCCTGAGGATCATGCTGCAATATTGATACAAAAGACATTCAGGGGGTACTGGGATAGAAAGGTTTATCAAAACGCGATGAAGCAAAGGAAGAAAGTGATGAGTGATGCTGCTAGCAGGATACAAGATGTTGTGAAAGGTTATATGGTGAGATTGAGGGAAAGTAACAAACTAATAAGAAAGAGAGATGAAGCAATGAATGTTGTGCTGAGAAGAAAGCATGAAGCCGCTGATGTGATTGTATGTGCTTTCAGAAGTTACCAAGCTAGAGAGATTAAGAAAGATTTAAGAGCTGAAATGTGAGATAGTTAATACGTCCATAGACTATGAAAAAAAGCTGACTGGTATTGGATTTGTCATAACATTTATGCTCAACGGTTGGTGTTAAACGATACTGAGTCATTTTAAAGTTACCGCAATTTAAGTTAGTATGTTAATGTTTGCAGCAGAATGGTGATAGTTTCATTGTAAATTATCTTATATGTTTCTTGTTGAAATATTTAAGAAAGCAAGTAAACCAAAAAAAAGTAATATAACAAAAAATAACAGGATATGTATGAACTAGTCTTGAGGTGTTGTAGCCATCATACACTGTTGTACTTATCTTTGGCACAAATTCTATGCTGTGTTTTTATATTTTGTTAAAAAAAGATGGTACTAGTATTACTTGAGGGTTTTTTAAATGATTCACTTTGTCTTATTTATAAAGGCGTAAAAAAAATTTTGACCTCATTTTTTATGCCAATCCTAGGCTTTCTTCCCGCCTCAGTCAATTTTTTTTTTGCTGATATTTTTATTTTCATATGAACTTTATCTCAACAAGGTGTTTGGAAAAAAAGTTTTCATTTTTTTTTTGGACGGGGTGTTAATGGGAACCAGGTATTTTGTTGGGAACTAGGTATTTTTTCAGTGTACCTAACACAGCTGGAATCTGTTGTCAAAAGTATATCACATTTGTTTAGATTTTAACAATTACTGTAATCAAGTTACAATTTTACCCAAACCCTGCTTGTCACATTACTGCGTATATATCTGTATACAATATACTTGCTTCAAATCGTAGGTTTTAGTTTAAATTATAAATTATAGCATAGATGCATGCAGATTAGATAAGAATTAGATCTAGATTCATGAAGGGGTGAATATGAATTGGAATTATTTTGCCAAATTTCATTTGGCATTTTAATAAGTTAACTCTGTTTGATTATAATTCTTAATTCAGGATTGGATTTTTAGTATGCTTTAGAAATATGGATTATACAGTAAATATCAATGAATATAAAATTTTAGTATAAAAGTAAACAATTTGTCTATCTTTTAATAGAAATGCGTCACTTATTTCGTAGAATCAATGCTGACTGTTGTTAAACAATCCCTTCTTTGTTAAAATTGTGCAAGCAGTGGTGTTGATTTTGTCATATCACCCATATTTACATTGTTTTGTTGTTTATGTTGTTGTCAATGTAATGCACTGTTGCTTTTCTCCTTAAGGCAACATTTTTGGTCACAGGTCCTCTTTGATCACCTTTAACCTCTTTTCATTAATCCAATCAATGGCCTGTATGTTAATGAGGCTTTGTCTGTGATTGGTTGATTCGAAGTGCTGTTTTCAAATTGACCAATGACGTGACCGCTGTCTGAGTACTCTCCCAAAAGCTTTGCTCGCTAGGATTCAGCATTTGCAAAATAATTTATGTGTAATAAATTGATAAAAATTTAGCTGAAAAATGTATGAGATTATTTGCTTACTAAATATGAGATAGTGCTAAGTGTGTATTTGTTTTTTGTAAGTAAGTGTAAATAATTTGATACTGCAGGACCCTAACATATTTAGGGATTTGGGTGGGTATAATGTCAGTGTTTATGTTTTTAAATTGTTACTTACATAAATTTACTTTTCTGTATTCTGGGTGATATGGCATGTTAAGTGACTTTGATGACATTCCAGTATTTGTGTATTGTTTTATTCGGACATTTATTCAAAATCATGAATAACTTTATCCACATTTTGTAAAAACAAGCATAAAGTCTTATCCACTCTGTGCACAGTTTTTTATATAATCATAGATTCTTGAATGTTTTTACCTATTTGTTGTCGTTCATTTTCAAAATTACAGGTATTTCATAGCAAATCCCAAACTGTAATTAAGTGCATGCTGGCTTGTAGCCATTGTAATTTTATATGTATTTATGCTTGTTTTGTGTCATGCAAACTCTTTATTACATTTGTATAAAATTGATACTTGTATCTTCGTCTTTTTATTGTTACATTTTTTCTGATGATTCGATGTATCATGCATGACCTGATTATTATGATGTATTGTCTAGTCACTTATTGTTACCATAGTTTTTTTTTTACTATGTTAAGCAAATATTGCATGCCAGTGTTTATGTAGATGAATCAATAGACTGAATTCTATTCAGTGTGGCCAGACTATTTTATATATTGACATTTTGTTTTTGCGGGAGGCTAAGTCTCAGAATAGCGAACACGGTTTGAACTAGGCTAGTTGATAGAAGTTCTGAGTTGAGATTCCTGTATTCAACTAAGTTGTTAATGTAATTATTCCATATCTGTGGTAACCGATTAATTTATTTTTGCACAAACAGACAAAGGTTACCGTTCTTTATTTGAAATTTATGTAACCTTGCTTTGATTTTTCCGAGGTTCTTACATTTCTAGGTTTCTTAAACCTCCAGTTGCACCTAAACACAATTTTCATGGTCTTTGATGCCATTTTTGCTGATCATATGCAATCAATTTAAATATTATTTTTATTTTTATCATTAGAGAATTACATTTTTTGTGTTTATAAAAAATTTGTAACTTTGATTCATTTATTATATAATTATTCAGTTTTGAATGGAAGCTAGTAGGATAACCAAAGATATTTTATTTTTACAACTAAAAGTCGATGAAAAAGGTTTCGGAAAGATGATTTGGTGGCAATGTTAAGAACTTTTTGCCAAGAGATCCAGTTTCTTCAATTCCCCGTGTTTTATTTATCGATGGATTTTAATTTTCGGTTGCTTAGTAACCATTTTGGTTTTGTATCAATGTATTTACTATAGATATTTCTGATAAATCTGGAATATTTCGGAGTATTTGAACCAAGGTTTATAAAATTCTTCATTGCAAAACTATTTATGCATATTCCCCTATTGTCCAATATTTATATACTGTATATTCCCTAATGAACGCCCCTGAGGGAGTTACATTTTTTAAAATGTGTTTGTGTCATTCCTTGGATTTAAGAAGTGTTTTCTTCTAATTTCTATCATTCATCTCGGATTAAAATAGCCTGTCAAGGTTAGTTGTTTTCTCTCGTCCAAAAAAGGGGGGGCATTTATTAAGAGAGGGGTGTTTATAAGGGAATATACGGTATTTGTATGGGTGTTACTCTTTTGCATGCATAGATATAGTGTTACATTTATTGCTATCTGTTAATTTTTTGTAGTTTAAAATTGATAAATATTATATACAAAAAAGTACATTTTATATACATGCCATGCTGTTGGTAGGAAAATAGATTAAATTATTATTGACTCATATTTTTGTATTTTACCTGTTGGTTAGTTCAAGTAAAACTGTAAATAAGGAGTTTTAGTGTATAAAATAATGAGGAAATAAATCATTCTCTTGGTACAAGGTGTCAAACACAGGCTTTGGTGGCAATGTTCGGACACCTTAACATTTTTGTATACTTATTTGGTCTTTTAAGTGAACTTTTTTACAAATTAATGTTAAGACTTTTAACTACAGTACAACCTGACTTAGTGTCCACATGAAAATTATGACCACCTCATAATAACAACCACTCATTTTGGACTGATTTTCAATATTGCATGTATATTTCAACTTGGTAATAGGACCACCTCAATATTGTGGCAAATTTACTTAATTGCAAAGGTGGTCTTAATATTAAGGTTTTATTGCGTTTTTATACAATCTGACGATACTTTATAGAGGCCACGTTTATTAAGAATTATTATAAAATGCGAAAGTTAACAATTAAAATGGAACTCATGGTTTTTGAAGCCTGCTGGTTCCAATTCTCAGGTGGCCTCTGTCTGAAGGTTGACTGTAGTTTTTTTATTCTAATTTCAATATTTGATCTATGCAATATTTGTCTTTAATTCATCAATAAATACTTGATTGTCTGTGTTAAATATGAGATAGATGTACCAGTATTAGAAGTTTTAGACTCCGCGCTGTCGCCCAGTTTGGTAAGTAATTGGGCAAATCACGGATACATACCTTAATGGACAGTGATTAAAGATTTTTCGTATTGTTACTTTATATGCGTGATATTCTTACTCTAGTGAATACAGTTATGATATTTTAGTTATTGTAATTGTGCATGAATATTTGCTCAAATTAAAGAATTCTATTTTGTGTTTTCACTGTAATTACGATTATTGTAACGTTGTGCTGTATTGAGAAGTATTGTGTGTATTGAGAAGGATGTATTAGGCTTGAAAACGTTGTTCTCTAAACATTCTGGAATTGGGTACTATGCACGTGGCTTTAGAAATGCACGACACACTGCACCTAGGGGTTTTTATCCATAGTCTCAGACAGCTAACCATGTTTGCACGTGTAATTTGCTGTGCGAGCAGTATTAAGATGGTGTCGTGTTTAAAAAAAGCAAAACTTGATCAATTTTCTTATGATTTTACGTAAAAATAAGTAAAAATATTGTAATTATATCTAAAATTTATATTTTACGTATGATTTTGTATCATTGAGACCAGTTAGTTTTACGTAATTTACCGATAAATCTTCATTCTGAGACAACCCCTAATAGTCACATGACTTTTTGCTGTGTTTTTGTCTCCACTTTACACGTGTATCTTTTCTTACTTTCTCAGGGTCTGAAGTAAATGCGCACTAGACAGTATGGAAAACAAGCAGCTATGTGACAAGACATTTGATTGGTTTAAATATTTGGAAGAAGTCTTCTGATTGGCAGACGTTTAGTGTATAAACTTTTAAGAACAATTTTATCATTTTGTGATGTCATTAATCATTGTTGCCTTTTTAATGTTTTTTTTTTCTCTTTATTTTAATCATTCCAGAATAAACTAATTTTGCCTTATTTATTTCTTTCCATGCTATGTTTTGAATTCCGTAAAATAATTAAAAATTTGTATGTCCATGTCAAGACATACCAATGATGGTGAAAGTTTAGCATTTTCACGCAGTTCGGCATTTTGGTGTTGGATGAACCATTGCCCCATTTGTGTAAAGCAGTTTGTTTTTGTTGAAATGCTCAAGAATTCTTTCTTTTATGCAGAGAACCGCCACATAGATATAACTCATTTTTGTTCATTGCCAGCGTCTATCCGTAAAACCTGGTATGTTTATATTTAAACTTAATTATGATGTCAAATATTGATAAAGTTTTGTACGATCACTTTGTAATAAGACATTTTGCTTTTAATCTGCTTTCCTTGTAATTGCATGAATATTAGAAAGTTCGTTTTAATTGCTTAATTCGTTTTATATACAATGCCTGGAGATTGTTGAAAAAGACAAAAATTCATAGTGTGGATGGATCTGGTTTCTTTCACTTTGTCTGTAGATGTAAACATGTTTTATGTATCTTGTATCATATTGCTTTGCGAAAGTATACTTATTTGTTGTAAATGCCAAAAATTTTTTAAAAAAGTCCACACTTGAAATTTGACGAGTACTCGTCACCTCTTAACGACCGAGGTTTGAATCTTTGTGATGATATTGATCGGTACGAGTGCGAGACTGTGTTGGTTATGTTGCAGAGTAGGTGATGGGACGTTATTTGTTGAGTTTGCACCAGAATATAAGATTTTTCTTTTCCGTTATTCGGACTCGGTAGATAATCAATGTAGACATAAAATTATCTTTTTTTTCATGTGTATTTAAAGTGATATTCAGTCTATTTGATGAAATACGTGGGAATATTGAATGATTGGTTGTTGAAATCAAGTTGTAACTACAAATAATAGCTTTATCAACTAAATTTCTTATTTCTTATGATTAACCACAAAAAAAACTTACTGTGACCTGAAAAGGGGTCACACCCAAATCAAAACCCTTGATCTAAAATAAGGTCAAAAACAAGGTCAATCATGAGTATAGTTTTGTTTGGAAATCTACTTAAACAGTCAGGTTCATGTATTTTTTGGTTGCATATCTCATTGCTTTTTATTGCGACTTTTTTTGCAAGCATGTTATAAACGAAATGATAGTTTTGCCATATCACTATATTTATGGATTTTTTCCGTTCACATTAAAATATTTATTTACATATTTACATTATATTTTTCTGATTGTGCAACATTTATGCTCCATGGCTGTGATATATTGTGATTTTGTTGGTCCTTTAGTGGTGAGTCACCGTTACTGTAATGATTTTGTACAAAAAAAATGTAAACATTGTTCCTTTTTTTCTCAGTCCCTCCATCCATTTTGTCAAAAATTTTGTATTTCTGTGAATTTCACATTATTTTTACAGTTTATCTTCATTTATTTGTAATGCATTTTGTTCCAACAGGAATCATTTAATTCTGGCTAGATTTAGCGAAATTCATCCCAGAATTCATTGAAATCACAATTAGGTTCAGAAAAAAAGTAAATATTTGACTGCAAGTTTTTGACTGAAAGCAATTATTCGTGTTAGTTTATAAATAAATGATGATGGACTTTTATTGTGTCCCGAATTTTTTATTTCTTTTTTTGTAGTCTCATTGTTTTGTCATAATTTATGTGATATTTGTAGTTTTCAGGTATAAATGCGTTACTATGGTTACATGATTATAAATGACACTAGAACTAGACTGTGCAACTGTTTGTAGATATTTTTGTTTGCTATGATTACACCAAATTCAAACTTGAAAACCAGTCTAAAATGAAAGCCTCTGATTGGTTGATTCAATAAATTATTGTTAAATTTGCAAATAGCAATGCTGCATTTTTAGACTGGTTCCCGTGTTATAATTTTGAACTTTGGGATCAGAATTGCTTTTTGTATCTATGTGTTTGTTCTTAATATTATTCAATCATTTTTATTTATCAATGTACACGATATGTTTGATTATACTGTTGAGAAAGTGATTGTTATATATCAAAGTAAAATTTCAATGTTAATGCCTTGATGGAAATAACATCAACGCTTTGCCTCATAAGCATATTTTGGGCACTTCCAAATTCAAAACTAATACACAAATATCAATTTATTTTTATTTAATAAAAATTGGGTTATTTCTCACTGACAAAGTAGAAAACATTATGGCAAAAGAAGCCATTACTCATTCCAAGCAATGGTTACTTTTGCCACAATGTTTTCATAAGTCGTCTGATTCAGATACGGTATCATGAGGCAAAGTGTCAAAATTATCATCTCATTGGTACCAGAAATATTCAGTAATCTCAAAGGTTACAAGAGCCAGCGTACATCTAATACTTGTGACACAGCCGTCAGTTAAAGAGCTGGCTTACTATTGGTACACCTCTGTCACGTTGTCAAGGAATTCAGCGTTCCTTTTTTACGTACATTTGTGATATTTTATGATAGTCGAAAATTTTATTATTTATGTAAATTGTATGCCTGTTAACTGGTTGAATAAACGTCACTGCATTTGTTTTTATATTCATTGTAAATTTTTTTATAGTTCAAAAACATTTTTTTTTGTGGAAAAATAGGAGAGAGGATACTTGTACATATTCACATATAGCCAGAGATACAGTGTGTTACTCTCCAATCACTTTGTATTACATTTTATTGTTACCATGGAAACGATATCATGTTGGTTTTCAGATTTGATATTTTTTTTTATTTTTTTGCATACAAACTTAAATATTGTTTGTTTGGACAGTTATCAAAACCTATTTAATAGATGAATTTAGGAGCTAAAGGATTTTGATAAAAAAGTTTAATTCACACTAATTTTTCACACAGATATGAATTTCATGAAAAATGGTATTATATAACCACACAGACATGTATGAATGTTTTAATATGCTGTGTATGTGTCTATTTAACTCATGTATAAATTTCTACAACAAACTTGAAACTGACCCCTTTTATGCATTAATCCTTGCATACTAACCCCTTAACGTATTGCAGTAGTTTTTTTATACTTTTTTTCTCCGTAGATTACAAACCATTGTCAAAAATGTAAAAAAAAACACAATAAAACTTACCAGTATTTAACATCTAAACTGTTCTGAAAACATCTTTAATAAATAGACATCATTGTGTCATTTTGACAAGAAATACTATGTTTGGAGTTCAGCGTTACCCAGATTGAATGTTTAATGAACTTACGAATGAACCATACATCATGTTTCATTCAATGTGCTTGTGATAACAGTTTAACTAAAATGCTTAAAAATACTATAAAAACATGAGTGTTACATTCTTAGACCCAGCACACCATGGAAATAATTTCGCCCGTCTACAATTAAATAAATGTATAAGATGACATGTAGCATTTTATCTTTCATTGGTCGAAATTTTTGGTAAAGTTATTTAATTTTTGATTATTGATGTAAAATCATATTTTTACAAAGACCGAATTATTTTTTTTGGACCTGAAATGTACCACTTTAAGTATTTTGAGCAGAAAAAAGTACATGTTAAAAAATGAAGCGAGATAAACGTTCATCACATTCTGTGTTGTTAAATGGGAATTATATTTTTACATTGTGTTTGAAAGTTTTGTTTTTATTGTCAAATACTGGCATGGTCTGATTATAATAAATGTACCCAGTAGACTGGTGTTCTGTTTTGTCTATCCCAGGGACCAATAATGAATGTACCCAGTAGACTGGTGTTCTGTTTTGTCTATCCCAGGGACCAATAATGAAGTTGTTGATGAGTATTTTGCCCAACCAAAATTATGAGTTATACCCCTCACGTCCAGTCATTTATTTATTTATTCATGCCACCTAAGGTCATGTGTTTGACCCCTCCGAAGGTAATGCGTTTGACCATTCCTAAGGTAATGTGTTTGGCCCATCCTAAGGGCATGTGTTAGACCTCACCTAAGGTCTTGTGTTTGACCCACCTACTAAGGTCATGTGTTTGAACCCCCCAACTAAGGTCATGTGTTTGACCCCCCCCCCTACTAAGGTCATGTATTTGACCCCCTCCTAAGGTAATGTGTTTGACCTCACCTAAGGTCATGTATTTGACCCCCTCCTGAGGTAATGTGTTTGACCTCACCTAAGGTCATGTATTTGACCCCCTCCTGAGGAAATGTGTTTGACTCACCTAAGGTCATGTATTTGACCCCCTCCTGAGGAAATGTGTTTGACTCACCTAAGGTCATGTATTTGACCCCCTCCTGAGGAAATGTGTTTGACCTCATCTAAGGTCATGTGTTTGACCCCCTCCTGAGGTAATGTGTTTGACCTCATCTAAGGTCATGTATTTGACCCCCTCCTGAGGAAATGTGTTTGACCTCATCTAAGGTCATGTGTTTGACCCCCTCCTACTAAAGTCATGTTCAATATAATCATGTTTATAAATTGTATTGATATATTTTATTGTAAGTAATAAATCCATAGAACTTTTTAGATATCTTTACTAGCATTTATATTGCACATGATAGAAACAAAATATGACCAAACTAGTGTTCCCAATTGATGCTAAACCCGGTCCTCCACATTTGGCTAGAGAGTGATAGCTTCCCAATGAGAAGTGAGTAAAAGAGGTAAAAGAAAGCATAAAATTAGTGTAATAACATCATATTACAGGAAGAATGTTCCCTGAGCAATCAACAACACTGTATACTAAGCTTTGAGCTTTTCTGACAGACGGCAACATAAACTTGCAAGAGTTAATAATTATCATTCCATCGTCTCAATATTTCACTCAACTTCATCACCTTGTCCTTGTTCCCTCTCTTGTGAAGATACCCATCTATGCACTAGTTGTAACTGAAATAATGGATTGTACTAAACCAATCTAAATTTCAAGCATTTGATTGGCCGTTCCAGAACTTGGAGCATGCAGACCAGTCAAAGATTTGCATTTGATTGACTGTTCTTGAACTTGGAGCTTGCAGACCAGTCTAAAATTTGTATTCAATTGACTGTTCTAGAACTTGGAGTAGTAAACCAGTCTAAAATTTGTATTCAATTAACTGTTCCAAATTTGGGAGATTAGTAATCAAATGTAAACATTTGAGTGTTTGTTTTACATCTGGAAGATAGTAGACCAGTCTAAAAATCCAAACATTTATACGGCCAAATCCAGCCTTGGAACCCTTGGTAAGAGATTTTCGAACCATTTTCATAAAAATTTCATAAAAATTTCATAAAAATGCTATTACACAAATATGACAGGAATCAATTTGGATTAATTATCACAGAAAATATCACTTCAACGAACAAGTGCTTATATAGTATGTACCGTAAAATATTTTACAAATGTATTTGTTCCATACAGTCTGTTGTAAATAATACATAATTTGTCTCCAATCAACTGGTCAAGGTGGGCCCAAGAAAAATTATTATATATATGCATGTACGCATAAATAACCTTCCAATAAAAGGCGTGTAAATAAACTACACACTCGGTACACACTACACAGGCACTTTACCAACCAGTGCTAACCCGTTGCCCCAAATCAACCCACAACTTCTTTAATGACGCATAATCTTTGGTGAAATACTTTCAGTCGAATTGTTATAAAAAACATTGTTCATATATCTGCCTAAAAAAACAAATACAGTAAAACACAGTTACGGTGAACTCAGATAAAATGAAGAATGGTACGCAGGAAAGATTTTACTGTATTTTTCCCTTGAACACATGCTCCTTACTTCATGGTTAGGGACAAAGTGAAATATGAACATAATGAAGAAATTACTTCCCCTAATCACTAACTTCTTTATTTCATGATTATAGATATAACGAAATAAGAAGTAATTGTTCCATTTCCCAGCAACTCACTATAACTGTGTTCTACCGTATATATTTAGGTACCAGCTTACTTTGATTTTAAATCTTGATATACATTCCGGAGATGACATCTCATCGACAGAGAAATCTTTGGGCATTATCACATAACAATACAATAACGTCTATAACGAAACATAAAAATATAATTTGAAAATTATAAATACTGAACAATTAGTGAAATTATGTTAAAACTGAAAATGGTGTTTTGAGACCATTAAATAAATATACATGTATTACATTTAGCAAACACTCTCCACATATTCATAATTATACATAAAGAGACTAACAAATTTGATAATACTGTCCACTAGTTTTAATAAAATCCAGCGCAATAAAGTATAATTGTCAAACTAGACAGACGGACTGACTGTCTGTCCATCCATCTGTCGGATGGATTGAAGAAGGGATGGACAGACAGACAGACTTCAACCATAATTTTGTTGACAAAAAATATATTTTTTGGGGGGGGAATGAGGTCATGTGAATAAACAGTTACCTTGGCAACATGTTCAGTAACTCTGTTTAGACCTGAGAGGTCTGACCACTTCTTGTTTCTGTTGTTATAACCTGGAACTTCCTCTAAAGTACCTTCATTAGAAAAATAAAATTGCTGCAAATCGTTACCAGAATATTTCTGCTTATCTAGTACAAGGCTGTGACTGTGGTCCAGTGGTTAGTGCATTGGACTTGTAAGTTGGTGCCCTGGGTTCAAATCCCAGTCAGAACCGGCCAAACCCTGCTACGGAAATTTGACAAAAATGTCACCTGGCTCATTTGTGCTGGAACAAGTGATAAAGGTGATACAGGTGACAATGCACCACAACTGTGGTCCAGTGGTAAATGTGCTGGACTTGTAATCTGGTGATCTGGGTTCAAATCCCATTATCTGCAGGCCAAACCCTGCTATGGACATTTGACAAAATTGTCACTTTTCCTCCATATGTGGAGAAGTTGCCATTTTCTTGTGGGAGGGTAAGTTAGTACTGGTTAGTATGCAGTCCAGAAAAACCTGTTAGGTAGATCGGCTGTCATATATAAGGCCTAAAAAAAAAGATCTGTTTCCGGTTACCTGACTGACCCAATGTTTTACCTGCCGACTCATAAATTTTTATGGCGTCCAAATCATAGTGCTAAATTGTAACTTTCCAGGCAAAAAATTGTCCAATACAGGATGAAAAATTCCGAATTAAACACAAAATAATATCTTAGATACTTCTCAGATAAACGAAGATTTGTTCAATATTCCTCAATGGGTTATTAATAAAATCATTACACAAATAAATTAAACTTAAAAATATTTTTCAAAATATTTTCAACAGTTACTCACCATCATAAACGGTCTTTATGATCACGGAGTATGAAGCATGATAAAAAGCAGGACCAACTTTATAAATCACTGAAATAAAACATCTTTTATTATCAACAATGACATAAGATAAAATGTGGATGCTAGCAAACATTTTTATAATTTAAACATGAGGATTTAGCTGCTTTCTATAAGTTATAAATAATATAAATATATATGTATAATAATAAGTATAATATGAATAAATGATAATAAATAATAATATAAATATATATAATAATAAAATAATATAAATAAATGATAATAATAAATGATGATGTTAATAATAATAATATAAATATATAACAATAAATATAAATAAATGATAAATGAAATAAGTAATAATAAAAAATAAATGATCATAAATAGCACATGATAATAATAATAAATAATGTAAGTCCAGTGCACTAACCACAGGACCATGGTCACAGTGCATGATCACCTATAACTGGCCCCTTTATCACTTGTTCCAAACAGAAATGAGTCCTTGAGGAAAGAACATGAACTCTTCAGCCACAGGAGGTTTCTGTTTCAGTCCAAAGATTAAGAATTAACTGAATTATTGGTGTACAACATTAATGATGATTGATTTTGAAAGACAGCCGGATACACTGAACATTGAACAGCAAGAGAAACGCTTAAAAAATGTACGGAAATACAAAACTAAACGACACATTGTTTCCTTTTTATTGAAGCTTAATGTGAAACCAACAGTCAGGGTCATTCATTCAGCGACTTTTGAAGCTTAAGTGGTGGATGAAAACGACCACAGACGTACAACTGGATAGAACCATGAGCCATCTTTAAGCTAGCTTTAAAAAGCTATATATTACAGCCTTCAAGAGTCAAAATGCTGTTTTAAGGGTCAAATGAATGCCCAGTTTCTAAAATGGAGAGTTTCTTTTGCTGTGCAGTATACATCCGGCCCCTTTACTAAATAAACCTTCAGGACAGAATACATAAACTCCATCAATCTAAAGAGAAGAAAATTCTTACACAAATCTGTCCCAAACAAGACACTCTGTTTAGGCACCCATCCCTTACTCCTAAAGTAATGGTAAGCAGTGTATTTCGGTAAAAAATGTTTGTTTTCATTAAACCGACACCACAATTCTGTGATCGTCAGTTTCGTCTGTTTTTCATCAGAAACTGTGAGACATCCTAAGCCATAACACAGGAAAAATGCCTGAAAAAAAAAACACAGTCATATTGATCAAGAACATAAATCAACAATTACTGGTTACACTGGTGCAAGTAGAAAATTTCTAAAAACCTGAAAATATTGCTAGGGGCCTTCACGCAAGAACGTTTTGTGGTATACCACAAAGAGTTGTTTCCCTTCCATTCTAAAACAATAGAAAAATCCTCAGCATTTTATCGGCAACCCCCAATTTTCTCAACAGATTCAGACAATTTGGAAAAACGATCCATGGAGCCCTTAAAAAATGTTTGTATGTGACTTATTGTCACTGGGGTTTAACGCCATTTTTCAACAATTTTCCAGTTATACATGGCGACCGATTCGCCTAACCAGTTTTCCTGGACTGTATACAAACCAGTACTAACTTACCCTT
Source organism: Lutraria rhynchaena (assembly GCA_008271625.1). Lineage (NCBI taxonomy): Eukaryota > Metazoa > Mollusca > Bivalvia > Venerida > Mactridae > Lutraria > Lutraria rhynchaena. Next base: position 1,110,588 of record VIBL01000072.1, read on the forward strand.
CCACAAGGAGCCGGCAACTTCTCCACATATGAAGGAAAATCGACATTTTTGTCAAATTTTCATGGAAGGGTATGATCTGCCGCGACCAGGATTCGAATATCAATGGACAAGAATATACTAAGGACACACACCTTATCACAATATGGAGACAGTTTCATCATATTGTGATAAAAAGGAAGGAATATCACTTTATCAATCTTCAAAATTATCTTTATAGACATCTTTCATGTTGCGAAAAAATTTTTTGTATGTTGTTTATCAATACAGTATTTATGAAAACTTAAGCTCTTCACTGATGACAAATGAAACAAGTTTTTGGGAAGTTTTAGCATCTGCATCAAGAGGTGACTAATGCATTCTTCGAATGCTTTTTGTACACTGTAACTATGAAAGATAAAAATTCTTTACACAAATATACCTCCTCAATACTGAGAACTAAAGGTTCGTCAAATTGGAAAACTTCCTTCTTACGTACTGGAAGCCATCTTGAAGTATGTTTGATATCAACTTGTACAGTACTATCATCAATATCTGAATCATCAATCACAATAAAGTCTGCTCCATGGTTGTTATCAAGCTCTGAGATATCGTCATGGTAACAATGAGGATGTATTGGCATAATTTCGTCAGTTTTGCTATTAGTAATATTGTGTTTGTTTGTGTCATCATCATTTTTGATAACTAAATCAGAATTATCAGAATGTTCTGTGACATTAAGAACTACATTATCATTTTCAGTTGATGTTTTACCATCTTCTGCAGAGACACAGTCATCAGTTTCATTTTCAGCCAGTTCACAGTCTTTACAGCTCAAATTGTAATCTAAAGTTTTCTGTTGCACACATCCTGACGTAGAGTTATATTCATGGCTCTGATATGATAAATTTTTCAGAGAAGTACTACTACAGTTCTGGGATGAGGAAAATTCCAAATTTCCCTGGATTCTGATTTTCTTACAAGGTGGACTGGAATTATCAGCAGTAAAATTTTCCGTACAAGTATTCACATTCTCATCACAATCAATTACACTACTTCTATCAGTTTCAGATGTTTCATCTTTACTTTGTAATACATTATCTCTACTAGCCCAAAAATCCTCATCAGCATCCATAGTATCCCATGAATCAATAGCTGTTCTCTGATTGGTTGAAGAGTCATCCCATGAATCAGTAGCTGTTCTCTGATTGGTTGAAGAGTCATCCCATGAATCAGTAGCTGTTCTCTGATTAGTTGAAGAGTCTTCCCAGGAATCAGTAGCTGTTCGCTGATTGGTTGCTTTAGAAATTTTAGCATCGACAGGATTGTTAGATCCTTCCATTGGTTGAATTCCTGATGAATATCCCTGATTCAAATCTGCAGACTGTTCATTAGAAACAACAATGTCAGCTGACTCACTGTGGCCCACTGCAGGCTGAATAAATGATTGGTCATTTTCTGGAAAAGATTTTTAGAGATACATAAGAATGCATAGAACAATTCTTTTTGGATTTTTTTACAAGTTCGAAATATGTGTACCTCCATGACTAAAGAAATCTGAGTGATTCCAAAAAAATGAAGCCAAACAATTAAAAATAAAAATCATAATACAAGTCTGATTGATAAAGTTTCCACATTTTGTGTTTCCATGTGTTTATTATTTCCTAAAAATTTCAGAGCAATCAAACAATTCATAAAAATAATGATATAAAAGCAGTAAAAAAGGCCTTAGTTTAAGATTTTAGTGCGACATAGTCACAGAAACTGTATTATAACAAAACCTTGACTACCGGTAATTAAAAGCCTAATCTTTTCTGCTATTGCCATTTTGTGGTTTCAGGTCAGGGTTGTTCTGGGGCCGTTTTGACGACCGATATTCTGTCTTGTTCCCAATGGCAAAAAGCATGTTTTTTCCCCTTTGCAAGGCAAAAATTCCCAATTTAAATGAGAAAGAAAAACGAAAAAAAAAATTTAATTTACAGCAGTTCAAATGTTTATTGAATGTCTGAATCATTCGAAAAAAAAGTCGGGTCATGTTCCCAAAATACTGAGAAAAACCCTACAGGTGTATACTAACAGAAGTTTTACTAACAAACACTGACAGTTTACATTGAAAATAGATATTCATTAATGTACAAAATAGTTTATGGGTGTTCAACTTGACTGTTTAGCATTTAATATTAACTGTTCGGCTGAATTTTTTTGGAAATCACCCATCTGAAGAATTCTAGTACTTGTTTCAAAATATGATCTGAGTATTTGTGAGCAATGAAAGCTCATGAATTCATGATTAATGACCATTTAATACAACATTTGAGCAAGCAAGCAATATTTTCTCTATATTGCCAGAGAAACCATGCATACTGATAAAAACCATTTCTTTTTCTGCAATCTTTGACCTTATTTTAGTGACAGCAGATTTTTACTTGAAAAAATCTTCAAAGAAATTTTGAGTTTCAGATAAATGTTTAAAGATAATAAGATTAACTAACCGACAGAAATATAAAATACATGTAGCAGGTTTATTCAAATACATGTAAATTGTATTTGTGTCTAATTTGAATACACAGAGGTATGTGTGCTGGACCTGTAACCCGGTAATCAAGGTTCAAATCCCAGTCATGGCAGGTCATACCATTCTATGAAAATTTGACAAAAATATCGCATTTCCTCCATATGCTCTTTTTAATTCGTAAACTCATCTGTATTATAAATACCACATGATATTTCAAGAAATGAATTTTAACCATAACAAAGCTATCAGCCAAGCAGCACAATTTAAAACAAAGAAAGATAAATTTTCAGACTCACCAAAACAATGATAGTCAACATCACTGTCAAATTCTTCATCAAAAGAAGTGAATGAGTCAACACTTGAAGAATTAACACATTTATTACTATGCTGGTCCAAAGATTTTCTCCATTTCTTATGACGAAGGTACCTGTGTTAAAAAAAGTCATAATATTGTTAAGTAAAACTAATTAAGTATAACAAAACTTGAAAATTACTTTTGAAATCATACCAAGCAAAAGGCTAGAACTCAAAAACGTTTGACACTTTGCCACATGATACAAACCAGAGCAACAGATAAGCTTTCTCAGTGAATTGAGTATTACTCCATCATTTCATTTTGAATTGGGTATTTGCTAAATGTAATTGGGTTTCCTGAAACCTATTAGTTTATGATTTTTTTAGCAATTGGGAATTCATGCTCTTACTTATCAAGTCTAAACTGTACACATTTGGTTGTTTTTGAACCACATTGCTACAACGTTTGTCTGAGACTATGAGGAACGACTGACAGACGAAAATGACTATATGCATGTATATTCTTGAAAATTGATTTCAATACGCATCATAAATATTTTAATTGGGTATTTTGCTTTTGTAATTGCTTTTTGATACGCATCTAAAATAGTTTCAATTGCATATTTTGTAAATTTAATTGAGTAAATACGCAAATACACAACTTCTCTGTTGCTCATACAAATACATCAAATTCAATGGTTGAACAATAGTTACAAAGTGGTTACAGATCCAAATAACTGCACCTTTGTATAGATTAGATATTTAACAGACAGTAATAAATTCTTAAGAAGCAAAACAAACTTTATTTTGCATTTCTGCAAGCTAAACAAAATCAACAAAATGGATTCAACTGTTAGAACTATACACAAATTATGGGAATTTTAATAACACAAAAGTAGATACAAAAAAAATCAAAGAATAGTAAACTGTACTAAAGACAGCATTGTCATGACTTACATATGTTTTCTCATTACATGAATTATCTCTATGTCTCCGCTATTTGATGTTGGTAAATGTACAAAGGGTAAATCACTGTACAGGGTGGGAGGACCACGGGACATCAACCCACGTCCAAAGAAACCCTAAAATGTAGCATCAACTTTCGTTTGCATTTAATTCCAAATCCAAGCCATGTTACTGAGAAATAAAAAATCTATGAATAATTCTAGTAAGAAGTAATTGCCTTAATCTTATAAAGTCACCATTGCTTTAATTGTGACTATAAAACTTTAAAAGAAGTGCTTAAAATTTTAGTTAAGACTAACCTCAATTGATAACTTATGAGAAATTGGGACCAGAACTCACCATGCTGCTGAGATAAGAAATGTCTCCAGAATGATTAACGAGAACCTGATTTCCTTCAATCACTCCCTGAAAATGATACCAATAGTTCTCCTTCTCCTTCTCTCCAGTTATGGAAGCAATCGGTATGGGAAAAGGTGAAGATCTGTCCTGATATACATATTTCTTCTTTCTATGATGTTGAACAAGTGATTTTGAAGAACTCATTTTTGCTGATCAATTGATTTCTATATACTATAAAAAGATATTCAGTAATTTAAACCATTGTCATGATATGATTAAGAACTGGATAAAACAACAAAGTCCATATAACTTAAAAGTCTGTCTATGCTTATATAGGAAAAACAAGTCAGCCACAAGAAGTAGTACACTGGTTATCAGTGTAATTAATGTTTCCCGAACGTAAGTACCTAATTTTTTTTTAACATGCACATAGACCTTTTTGCTATTGATCAAACGACTTTACATATTTTGTAAATTAGCTCCGGATTGAGCAATATTTCGAGACGCGAAAACTGGTGACAAAATTATTTAGAACAACATTTTACAAATGAAAAACTTCTACATATCATTAAAAGTATTCACTTTCCGTTTTTGTCTCACCTGTTACCTTTCTCGTCTCATATAATTCCGCGTTGTAAGAACAAAATTATAAATATATTCCATCAACTGCAATTCCAAAAGGGGGCCGCCATGTTTGGTGCCTACGTGCGATTCAAAATTCCGTGAAATTTACTCTCCATATCTAGCATAATAAATGAGCAACTCATTAAAATCGAATTATCCGCTTAATACCAAATTAACATCGAAGAAATACTGTCAGAATGATTAAATTACAACATCTTACCGCGAACTGACATCTAAGTGTCGTCTGATACGTTATTTTTGTTTTTGTTCATCATTTAGCTGCTGCTGCTGATTCTGTGAGGAGGCTGAAATAAGGTATAGTAGCATCGTTTGTATTGACCAGTTCGGCAAATAACTCAATGACCTATTGAAGTTAGAAAATTTCTGAAAAAATTATCTTGGAAGTATTCCTATTTTCATTCATCATGAGTCATCATTATCTGATGTTGTTGTTCAGATTAAAGTCTTTTTGATTAAGTGAACTATTCAATGTTTTATAATTTAATGCAGATTTTTTATAAAGCGATGGCTCTGTGTTTATTGATAGGTCTTTGGTATCTGTATGTGATAAATGATTAACTATGCATGAATTTTGCGTATTTATTTGAGTGTAAATGAAAGCCTGAAATGATAAGTGATGATTGTATTTTTAGAAGCAATATTAGTAAATGCCAGTCTTCAATGACAGGATTTGTGTAATTAGTGATATTTTTTCCAGTTTTGGAAATTTGTCTAGGTCCAGTCCGATTGGAAAAAAATGCATGGTGTGATGCCAAAATTGGGACTTTTTACGTCATGATTTGGGAAAAATGTCTTTATTTTCGATTGGGAAGGGTCGGTTTACCAGACCCAACAAAGAAAGGAAAAAAATTGTTGGTAATTAGTCGTGAAAAAGATAATTGTGGGACGCTCACTTATTCACCAAAGTCTAACCAGTAGCAGCTTTTGTTTATGGTTCAATGCTAAAGCCATACACATGCAAGATGGTTTTGTTCAATATGAGTTATACGTACTGGACCCGTGTGATTATTGAAAATTTTATGGTACAATTCATTCAAATGACTTTGATCACGGTTCATTGAAACTTGCAAATGTGATCAATACCATTATCTGATTTTTAATAATTTATTTAATGGTGTTTCTTAGAACTCCATTGAATAATTTATTATTGTCATGGATACATGGATTTGAATACATATAGAATTTATGAATCATTTTATCCTACTATACACAAAAGTCCGCATAAATAACCTGTCACTGTCCAGCAATGTTTGTATTGATCATTGATCACTGGGTTTATTTTGGGCCGTTTTGATGACCAATATTCGGTCGCATTAAAAATAAATGGTTCCCGTATTACATCTAACTAGGGAACCAGCAACTGCATTAAAATGACCTTTAAACTTTAACCCTTTGCCTCATATACATACTTTGGACTCTTCCAATTTCAAAGTTAATACACAAAACATCAATTTATTTAAGAAAATTGGGTTATTTCTCTCTGACAGAGTGGAAACACTGGAAAAAAGATGCAATTTACTCATTACATGTAGTGGCTTCTTTTGCCACAATGTTTCCAAAAGTCATCTGCATCAGATGTAGGAAAATGTGGTATTACGAGGCAAAGGATTAAACACAAGAACATGCTGATAATTTCTATTACATACAGTGAGTTGTTGATGTCTGAATCTACCGAAATATCTACAAAATGGTGACTGTTGTAACTGTATAAAATGGCAGAATACGGTTGGGGCTTGAACACGGAGCTCAGGAAGAAAGCTTTGCAAGAACTGAATGAACATCCAGATTATATTGACCAAGCGATTGAAGTCGTAAGGGATCAGATTGAGACCAGACCAGACATAAGTAGGTCTATTTCACATCATTATCTGCACAGTGGCATAAATTTATGTTCCGATTTTTTTCCCACTGCACTTACAGCCAGGGTCATTTGGCAACTTTCTAGCTTTAACTGTGGAGGAAGATCCCAGGCGTAGAACCATCGACCTTCCATAAGCTAGCTGGACAGCTTCCTTACTTGTGAAATATTGTCCTGAGTACGATTGAAACTCACAGAGGGTCTAGTGAATACAAGCCAGGAACCATAAGGCCAAAAAAATAGGTTTGTTTCCTGTAACTCAACTGACCGTCTTTTGTTACTGCCAATCGCACTCTTTTTCGACCAAATATTTAATTTTGTGTAACCTGTTGATGACATGGCTAATTGGTTTTAGTCATGTTCGATCTTGTTGCTTAGGAAACAACAGGTGCTCTTCTGATCAGGGTGAAAGGTCTACTGGCGGTGACTGTAAAATGTAATAAGAATTCATCAAAAATGAAGTGTTGTTTTTCAGTTTTTTACTTGGGTTATCAATTAAATTGAGGTTACTAAGACTGAATACTGTTTAGATGTCTTGACACTCATAAAAAAAAAATAATTAAAAATTCTGTGATTTGTTGATTTGTAATAAAGATCTTAATGTAGAATGTCTCATGGTAACCTTATCCATTCCTAAAGATAAACGTTTTGTTATAACGATAATCATACATTTCGTTAATTTTACATTAAAATGATGCTACTGCGAACAATTCATTCAATCTACATTATAATTTAGCGTGCAGGTGACAGGCTTCCTGAAAGTTGCCACGCTGTCAGACATGTCGGACAAATTTCAAGCAGGTCCAATAACTTTTTGGCGAGTACCATACCAGATGTCTGGCAGTTGGGCACGATTTACAGCATTTATCATTTTTCTATAATATATTTGGCCAGACAAATTTTCATTTGGTCTGACAGAAATTCTATGTTGCCTTTTTTTCTATTATTCCAGCACTTATTTTATACTTTTATTGTAAATAAATGAACTACTTGTTCTAAGATCAAATTTATTGTAATTTACAGAATTCTTGAGGACTGATGATGCATTTGTTCTCCGTTTTCTTCGAGCGCGAAAATTCGACACCTTTGAAGCTTTCAAATTACTCGGACGTTACTTTGAGTATCGCCAAAACCATCCTAATATATTTAAAGATTTTAATACGTCTGAACAAGGCGTGAAGGAGGCTTTGTTTGATGGAATTCCGGCAGTTTTACAAAACACAGACCATTTTGGACGTAAAATTCTAGTTCTTTATTCTGCTAATTGGGATAATTCAAGGTATGGTCTTGCGGCTATATATCGTGCTATTCTGCTTACGCTGGAAAAGTTGATTGATAACGAAGAGTGCCAGATTAATGGGTTTGTTATAGTTGTGGATTGGAGCCAGTTTACATTCAGACAATCTACCTGGCTGAACCCTAAAATACTTCGACAGATTATTGAAGGTTTGCAGGTAAGCTGAGCTGTATATAAGTTAAAAATGATATGGTGACCCTAATTTTGGGCTGAGGGGTCGGGTCAGGTCTCGCTGACGCATATTTTACGTGAGTGGTCAAGTCAGGTCTCGCTATCCCGTATTTTGGGAGGAGGATTTTGGATAAGTTTCCACTGACCCTTATCTGGGAAAGGTGGTCTTGCATCAGGTTTCCGCTGACCTACATTTTAGGGGACAGGTCTTGGGTCAGGTTCTTGACGAAGAGATTAGAAGCTTTTTATGAAGTATAACTTGAATCAATGCAGAATTTGTTGATGAGGTTTTACATTCTACTAATGACAACCAAATTCAAGTACCGTACATCACTCATTCTTGTGTATCTAATTTTAGCTATATTTTGAGTAAAAAGAAAATAAAATAATAATAAAATGAAAAAGAAAACATATTGCGAAAATTTATCACGGTAAATTTGCAAAAATACTTTTTTTTTATTTCAAGTATGAAATTTGCTGTATACAAAAACGACTCTGGGCATCGAATTGAAAGAATAACTGGATATGTTACAAAACTCTCAAAAATATTTCTCTTGATTTTACTGAGAAAAACTGTAACAAGTGTTTATTGTGATAAAACTCCCAAGTAACAACTTTAGCATTCAGAATGATCTTTTCACAAAGGTCTTTGTTCCTCTGCTAAGGTCTGCTAAAAATATATACTCTTACTTGGGGAACGGGGCCAAATACCAGACACAAAAATGGCATAAAGGCCTGATAATGTATTAAAACCTGTTGACCAGAATTGTCCCGGAAGCTCTGTCATTACACATGATTTTACTGTTTTGTTAAATATGTGATCAAATTATTTTATGATCAAATTATTTTATGATAAAATTATTTTATTCAATGGAAGTACTACATTGTTCAGGTGGTAGAAGACAAATGTATGAGGTTTAATGAGACAAAAAACATCTAAATACTAAAGAAATGATTTATGTGTGTGTAACCTGTTTGTGATTTGTATTTTAGTGGTTTTAGCCTTGCATGTTTTAACTTTGGCTCTGGTTTATGTATTGTAGAACATTACTAGTTGATTATTTAAATATAAATGTGAAAACGTTGTTTGTTATCTTATAGGATTGTTATCATTAAATCTCTGTATGTTATCTTATAGCATTGTTATCATTAAATATCTGTATGTTATCTTATAGCATTGTTATCATTAAATATCTGTATGTTATCTTATAGCATTGTTATCATTAAATATCTGTATGTTATCTTATAGGATTGTTATCATTAAATCTCTGTATGTTATCTTATAGGATTGTTATCATTAAATCTCTGTATGTTATCTTATAGGATTGTTATCATTAAATCTCTGTATGTTATCTTATAGGATTGTTATCATTTAATCTCTGTATGTTATCTTATAGGATTGTTATCATTTAATCTCTGTATGTTATCTTATAGGATTGTTATCATTTAATCTCTGTATGTTATCTTATAGGATTGTTATCATTAAATATCTGTATGTTATCTTATAGCATTGTTATCATTAAATATCTGTATGTTATCTTATAGCATTGTTATCATTAAATATCTGTATGTTATCTTATAGGATTGTTATCATTTAATCTCTGTATGTTATCTTATAGGATTGTTATCATTAAATATCTGTATGTTATCTTATAGGATTGTTATCATTAAATCTCTGTATGTTATCTTATAGGATTGTTATCATTTAATCTCTGTTTGTTATCTTACAGGACTGTTTTCCGGCTCGGTTTGGTGCCATACATTTTGTAAACCAACCCTGGTATATTGAAGCTGTTTTCAAGATGTTAAAACCATTTTTGAAGGAGAAAAATAAAGATAAGGTGAGATTTGTTTTCTGAAGTACAAGACAACCTGTCTATTAGGTGTAAAAGAAGTTCCTGGTTTCTGCTAGCCATATTTCTATCTGCTAACCCTACACTGACTTTACACAGTAGATTATTTTCTTGTGAATATTTTCATTTTCATGTGAACTACCATTCTGAGTTAAAAGAAAGTTGCAAAAAAGTTAGTTAATCTTTCTACCCTAATTTTTTGGGGGGATGCTTACAGTAACTAGGTATTTATTTTTTTGGCCTATTTTTTATTCTTGGAACGCAACATGAAGTGGCCATAAGTGCAGTATCAATTGTAGTGTACAATTTGTTTTTTATGAGATTGTCTCATTTGATTTTTCAAGTCCTACTTGCCACAATATGGCTGGGGCTGTGTTTTCTCATTTAATCATGTTTGCTTTCAGACACTTGATTGAAAAAACTGATACATGTATATGTTAAGCTTGTATTAAAATAAGGAACTGAGAAAATGATGTTCAAGAAGGTTTGCAAAATGTTTATTCAGAGACTGACAACTTGCTTACATGTGATTTCTGCTCGAAGATCAGCTCTTCAACTTGAAGTACAAGACTGTAGATCTAGAAAAGCAGCTCTTCAACTTGAAGTACAAGACTGTAGATCTAGAAAAGCAGCTCTTCAACTTGAAGTACAAGACTGTAGATCTAGAAAAGCAGCTCTTCAACTTGAAGTACAAGACTGTCGATCTACAAAAGCAGCTCTTCAACTTGAAGTACAAGACTGTCGATCTACAAAAGCAGCTCTTCAAATTGAAGTACAGGATTTTTGATCTAGAAAAGCAGCTCTTCAAATTGAAGTACAGGACTGTTGATCTAGAAAAGCAGCTCTTCAGATAGAAGTACTGAACTGTTTGACTTTCATCTCTAATTAACTCATGAAGTTAAAATTTAACAAACTTTTTTCAAAGACCTGATGCATTTTTCATGTCTATATTTTTATGAATTACAGTGATTATGACAATATTTTTTCAGATTCGTTTCCACGGCATCAACTTGGGCACCTTACATCGAGAAATCCATAAAGAAGTTTTACCTGCTGAATTGGGTGGGACTGAGCCTCCATATAACATACAATACTGGGCCAAGGAACTCATCGGAGATGAAAACTTCAGCTTCAGTGATAAACACATCTATTGGCCGAACCAGACACAAATCAAGTATGAAGCTTAACTCGTAAAATGCTTAAGTATGCTGAAAGAGCAATGGCCACCCTACTACATCATTCGTGACTATACTTTGTCATATCCCAGACACAGTACAAATTTTCTTGTCTGGTAATCTCTGGGCACAGTTTAAAATATCTTGTCTGTTATTTTCTGGGCACGGTCTAAAATATCTTGTCTGTTATTTTCTGGGCACAGTCTAAAATATCTTGTCTGTTATTTTCAGGGCAAGGTCTAAATCATTTCCATGTAGTTTTTACCAGTCTTCCAAACCAACTGAAGATGCTGAAACAGAAGATGAAATGGAAGAAGAAGAAAAAGCACGAGGGACTTATTTAGATGAAGAATTCTTTCTTATTGATTAATTCAACATGGAAGACAAACTCATTGTTACCAATCAATTCGATTTAATGGATGAAATTTTACTTATTAATCACGCATTCATGGATGAAAAATTCTTCTGAAAGAAAACTTTCATTCAGATGAGAAGAATTTTTCTTCAATGATTGATTTCAACAATCGAAGAATTCTTCCTGAATTGATTAATTGATTTAGTACAATTGAGGAATTCTTCCTGATATATTTATTAATTTCGATTGAAGAACTCTTCCCAATTAATTAATTTAGTACAATTGAAGAATTCTTCCTGATAGATTTATTAATTACGATTGAAGAATTCTTCCCATTTAATTAATTTAGTACAATTGAAGAATTCTTCCTGATAGATTTATTTAATGTGGAGGTATGCATACACATATTTATAGTCACATACAGTACTGATGTCACTACTGGAAATTTTGCCTGGCCTAATGAAAACATGCGCATTTATTTACAGATGTTGTTGTTAAAATTATTTGTAAAAAATGGCTTTACTTTTATATGGCAGTATTAATCTGTATTATATATATGTTTGTGCTTCATTGCTGCGCTAAGTAAATTTTAAAAGCACTTGAACAAATTATTGAATTTTTTTTTCGAGATATTTTTAAAATGTTTCAATTTATAGTCATGTTGACTTTGAGACTGATAAGGCAGACTTATTACACACTATGTATTATTTGTAAGAAAAACACTCATTATTACTGTAGTCCATTAGATACGTTGGAATCTCTTAAAATGTACTACAAGTTGCTAATAATTGGAATTCAACCATATAACCATCGTTATATTTGATTTATTCTCACAGTAATAAAATCTTTTAATCAAATTCAGATTATATCCTTCTGATTTGTTTAGAGTCTTTGTAACTATGTAGTTGGGACTGCTTGTTTGTTCTTTCTGCTGCTTTTTTGTTCTTTTTGTATATTCAGTAGTCTTTGGGTAAATTAAAGTTATTAGTAATTTGTCATGTGTGATCACTTTTTTAATTAACCCAAATAAAAGAAATGAACATAAGTAGCCAAAGCGTGCAAAGAACAAACATACAGCCTATGGTCACATGGTTACCATGTGACAAAGTATTTCATTGATAATTCTCATAATGGCTTTTTTAGGTATATTCTGAAAAAAAATCGGGATATATTTATGCTAGTATGGTAATATTATTGTTTGGTTTCATGTGGCTGCTACTGCTATGCTGTGTGCAGTATATACATTTTTTTGAGAAGGTCCCACTATTGATTTTATGCGGTATTGTCTTCCAGCAACATATTCCTGTACTCTTCTGTTATTTGATTACATACATTAGTAACTGATCATAGTTTAAGGCTTATTTATGTATTCAATTCATTTATTTTTATATTTATTTATCTAGTTTATTTATGATTTGTTTTATTATTTTATTATATTATTTATTTATATGTTTATTAATTATATCATTTATATTTTTATTATTTATTTATTTTATTATTTAATTTATTATCCATTTATTTGTTTATTTTTTATTTGTTTATTTTATTTATTTATTTCCTTACTTACTTACTTTATTTTATTGTTTATTTGTTTATTATTTAATTTATTGTTTGCTTGTTCGTTCGTTTGTTTTATTTGTTTATTTTATTATTTATTTATTGACATTTTTACTTTAAAATTTTCTTCATTTTGTGTTTTTTCCTCAACATAGATTGGGTTCAGGTCCAGCTTATAATTTTCAAACATTTTCTAAGGTGTCAGCAACCTGTGTTTTATAATACTATGTAGTTTAAATGGTTGTCTCCCTTGATTTTCAAGTTTTCAAAACTGAGTTACCTCCCTTAAATCAGTTCATCGATGTATAAACTGGTTCCTATTCCATGTTGCAATGCACCAAAGTACAGACAGGCTCAACGGGAACCAGATATATCGGAAATGTGTTTTTCATCAAGATGATCTCCCTTGATATGTGAGCATATTAGCTGGTTCCTGTTAACTCTGTCTGTTACTTTGGTGCTATGCGACATGGAACAGGAACCAATACAGTTAGCATGAAGATTTTCATGATTTATAATACAGGATTGTCTCCCTTGATTTCGAATCGAGGTCATGACTGTTGAACTCTCTGCTTTGATGATTAATGCGTAATTTATACAAACATGTGATTTTATCTTAACATACACTTATAGTGCTTATAGTAACTTTTTGTGTTGATAATTTTATTATATTTTATAAGGTTATTTAGGTCACCACTCTGTGATTTACACATTTTTTTTTTAAGAAATTCACTTATATCCACTGCATTAATGTGATTATCCTTAATACATACATGCAATATGGGTGTTTTTACACAAGTTTGATATAAGAAAAAATGTTTAAATATTTTATAAAATTTACTGCCACAATGAGGACCCAGAATTTTTACACTCTGGTTAACAGGGGAGAGAACTAACAAATTTTCTGTAAAGAGTTGCCATGTATTTAGATTTTTGTCACTGGGTTAAATGCCATTTTTCAACAATTTTTCAGTTAAATACAGCAGCCTGTTCTCCTTAACCAGTTTTCCTGGACTGTATTCAAACTAACTCACCCACCCACAAGGACCTACCAACTCCTCCACATATGGAGAAAAATCAACATTTTTGTTAAATTTTCCTGGAAGGGTATGACCTGCCACAACTGGGATTTCAACCTGGATTGCCTGGTTACAAGTCCAGTGCACACACAACTGGACCATGGTCTCGGTCACATGTATTTAGAGGTTAACTTTTTTTTCATGCCAATAAATGTATTTCAAAGTATGACAATTGTCCACTGTGGTGTTCTATTACAGGTGGCAGTAAACTGTGGTTACTGTCGATCAGGGACCCATTATATCAATGTGTCTTGCCACATCTTAACTGCGACACTCGACTCCCAACAATGTTGATGAAATAGAATTATGACATCTTTCTTATTTGTCATAAACTCTTGACTTTTTAACCATGACACGTTGATAAAATGGTCCCACATTTTTTTTTGTGTGTGAAGTAAATTGAAATACATTATAATCAATAATTACAATTATTATAGTATGGTCAAACTTATGAACAAAGGCCACCCTTGGGAAAGACAAAATGTGGTCTTTATTTACAGATGACCTTTATTCAGAGGTCAGTTTGTTCTAAATAATCAGTAACGTTTTTTTTTCAAAGAATGACCTTAATTCACAGGGTGGTCTTTATTCAGGGGTGGTTGCACACACAGGTTTTACGGTACATGTATTATAGTGTCATGATGTGCTTAATCATTGTTTTCTGTAAAGAATAATTTTTTACGTACAATGCGACAATGGTAATGAACAATGTGAGCTATTTTCAGACATATCTGCGTAGCTACATTGTACAAAACTGCGACATATCATTTAGCTGCGTATTTTCCTGTTTATATGAAAATATTTAACGATTTATTACATAACTTTGATTTTATTTTGTATATAGGGGCCATCATGGACAAGTGGTTATTGTCTAACTAGCAATCACTAGCCCCTCATGGCTTTGAGTTCGAATCCCTCCTAGGACCAAATGTTACTTGTGAAGATGCTGTCCAGTTAGGTTCTGTGCTTCTATAGTACTATCCAGGTGTAAGCTTGGGTCTTCCTCAATTGTTTAAGCTAGAAAGTTGCCTAATAACCCTAATAATCCTGACTGTTGGTACGACGTTAAACCCTAATGACCCTGATTGTTGGTACGACGTTAAACACCAATGACATGTATTTTAGTACATAATGATACTATGATAAATGGCATATTAAGTAATATGACACATAACGTGCTTATCAATACTTGAGATGACAAAAAAGGGGTCAAACATATTTTTCCATTGTGGTCCCAATTTTTCCTCTGATTAATTACAAAGAGCAGGGTGTCTACCGACTCCTATGACACAGAATGATTTTGATTGGATAAATATTGTTGTATACAGTGCAACCTCTCCAGAGCGGCCCTCTCTTGAGCAACAACCTCCCTTCAACCACAACATGATTTTTCCTACTGTATGGTTTAACTATTAATTTAACCTCTCTGGAACAACAACCTCTCAACAACAACAACATAATTTGGCTTCTCCCAAAGGGTGTTGCTTTGGAGAGGTCGCACTGTATATTGTTAAAACCTTAATCTGCACATTAGTTTATCTTGGATAGTTTGTTTGTACAGTAAAACCTCCTTATTAAAACCACCTGTTGAACCAAGAATTCTTGAATATTGAAATGGTCTCTTTATGAAGTTGAAATATGAAGAAATTATTGAAAATCAGTTTGGAAATGATTGGTTATTATAATGAGGTGGTCGTAATATTGAGGTGGTCTCATTATCAAATTGAAAGAACATTTAAAACTTGTCTAAAGTTGTTGTTGCAATGAGATGGTCTTTAGTGAAGTGGTTGCTGAGTGTGGTTGCACTGTACCTGTATGCATCATGTTGTTATGATTATAATATTCAATAAGACGTCTTTATTTTAAGGCTTTTTACACTTTTCCGATACATGTAGATTGGTTGGCCAGTGCAGTGTACATATATATTTAATTAATTTATAATTATTTATTGTAAGTGCTCCAGGTATATTTATCGGCCAGTGCAAAATTTATCATTATTTAATTTTTATTGATGATATTTAATATTACATGAATTTTAGTGCTAATTTTTGATATTGTGTTATTAGTACGCCTGTACATGTCTAGTATTCAGAATGTGTTAAATAATTTGTTAATTGCTTTGTTTTTGTATGAATTTTATGATTTTTAGTAATTTGTATAATTTTGTATGTTACAGCATAGCAATAAAATAATTATATGTTGAACAATTTATGCCTGTTCTTTGAAAGGACAGAGTTTTCTAAATGTGTTAGGCGCTTCTAGAAAAAATTCAGTACAAACAGCCATTCCCTCTAGAAAAAAATGTTATAATAACTGCACCATCATTCTATCATGATGAATAATGTTATGATAACATAGCATCATCATTCCTAAAGAATAATTTTATGATAACACAACATCATTCCATCCTGATGAATAATTTTATGATAACACAACATCATTATTCCATCATGATGAATAATTTTATAATAACACATCATCATTCCTGATGAATGAATTTTATGATAACACAACAACATTATTCCATCCTGATGAATGATTTTATGATAACACAACATTATTCCATCCTGATGAATAGTTTTATGATATTATAGCGTCATCATTCCTGACACAATTTTATGATAACACAACATTATTCCATCCTGATGAATAATTTTAGGATAACACAACTTCATTTATTCCTGATGAATAGTTTTATGATAACAACATTATTCCTGATGAATAATTTTATGATAACACATCATCATTTATTCCTGATGAATAGTTTTATGATAACACAAAATCATCATTCTTAATGAATACTTTTATGATAACATAGCATCATCATTCCTGACAAACAATTTTATGATAACACAACATTATTCCATCTTGATGAATAATTTTATGATAACACAACATCATCATTCCTGATGAATAATTTTATGATAACACAACATCATCATTCCTGATGAATAATTTTATGATAACACAACTTCATTTATTCCTGATGAATAGTTTTATGATAACACAACAACATCATTCCTGATGAATAATTTTATGATAACATAGCGTCATCATTCCTGACAAACAATTTTATGATAACACAACATTATTCCATCCTGATGAATAATTTTATGATAGCACAACATCATCATTCCTGATTAATAATTTTATGATAACACTACATCATCCCTGATGAATAATGATACAGTAACAACAACAAGAGTGTAAATAAATGAGATTCGAACAACTTATGAGATCATGAGCTCAATAAAGATTATTAAACATATTGAGTTTAGTATTGGATCTCAACCTGATTGAGAATTCAGTACATTTATCCCCATTTGCGTGGCATGTTTATTTGTTTTTGTAGTATGGCAAATATTCCCCAACCAGCGCTCGAAGTTAGCAACCAGTACTGGCTAGTTTCCCATTTGATCCGTAAAAATTGTTTACGGTCTTACATATAGTATGCCCGGTCGTAGTAGGTCATACCCTTCTATGAAAATTTGACAAAATTGTTGATTTTCCTCCATTTTTGGAGACGACGCGGGCTGTTTGTGGAAGGGTAAGTTAGTATTGGTTAGTATACAGTCCAGGAAAACTGGTTAGGCGTAAAAAAATAGGTTTGTTGCCGGTTACCCGACCGACCCATCTTTTACCTGCTGACTCAAAAGTTTTACGGCATCCAAATCTTAGTGCTATATTGTAATTTTCACAACAGTGTTGCAGATATATGTAAAAAAAAACGCGAAAGAAAAAATCCCTACCTACCGACCCATAATTTTTTGGTCATGTAACCGGAAACAAACCTTTTTGTTTAGACCTTGAGAGAACCGGTTACCGTATCTAACTGAAAAATTGTTGAAAACGGCGTTAAGCTAAAAACATAAGGCATAAATCCGAGCCTGGGGCATGTGAACGTAGGTGCAGAATCAATATAGCTAATCCAAGCTTGCCACCGAGTTGCCATAGAGGTGTCACGTCCTAGACTCGAACCATTGACCCTTCAGTCACCATGCGGCCCTGTGCCCCTCCGACTTAAACAACCACACATGATTTCAATCGTAAGATAATTTCTCTTACATTAACTTGCATCAACTCATTCGTATGTGTAGATATTTTATGGCAAGATAACATGAAGTGGCTTACATATAAATGTCAAATATCCTTGTTTTGTTATGTTATATTCTGTTATAATATTTCAACCGGATGAGTGTGTATGTGCAGATAAGAGGAAAACATACGATCTCGCTGTTAAATGTTAAGTTGATATAAACAAGTCCTTGTGTGATAAAAAAAACACTTCGTTTTGAAGGGGAAATTTTCTACCATATAAAGCAATACTCAGACCCGTTTAGGGGATACACTCATAACATTGATTTGTTTAAAGTTTAGTTCATATTATCTTCGTATGTGTTGATATCATGCAAAGTGACAGTGGCAGTCAAGTGTGTGTAGGATTTATAAAAAATCCAGGGATTTATTTTTTGTTATAATTATCTCGTGATCTTAACTGGCTAGGATTTATTTTCTGGGATTCTGAGAATCTTGTCAAACCGCCATTAATTGAATTATGATATGCAAAAGGGAGATTATAAGCCATGGACAAAAATATCATTAAATTTTAACAGCTACAAGCAAGCCATCGTCTGGAATTTTAAAAGGAGAGAAACTTAACCTTTATGCATAAATTGTCTTTATTCAGATTTAATCGGTGTTTTACATTGATAAGTGTGTACTAGAAAGTGACCGTACGTGATCATAACAGCCCTGCACAGTTCACTTCCGGTGCAGTGCAGTTCACTTCCGGCACAGTTCACGGATGACCATTCACTCGGTCAAGTTTGGCGTCATAGTGGAAATCCATAATTAGAACTTAACTGGACAACTCATTGAAACAATAAGATGACTGTCTGATACACAATGGTACTGATTAATGAATTATTTGAGATTGCCAATTAATGTATAGTTCAATGTTACGATATATGATCGCATGACTATCACAGAGAAAATTATCGTGGCAACATTGATGATTTTATTGAATTTATTAATACACTAATTAAGTAATGGTATGAATTGATGCATTGTCGTCATTAAACAAATTATTTAATCTGTTTAATAGATTAATCAGATATTATTTGATGTTATAACTATCATATACTCGCAAATCCACTTAAATTGTGGCGTTGGACTGAAGGAGAAGCACTTGTTCTCGAACTTATATCAAGGTTAAGTCAGATTTACACATATTTATGAAGAGAAATTATTTATAGACATAACGTTGAAGCTGCAAACACAATCCATGTTAGTGCGTGAACGTATTAATATGTTATGTGCTTTAAATTGTGGATAAAACGCTTGCATATCATAAGTACTGATACAGAAAGAAAAAAAAACTATCACAAGACGCAAAAAAAACTTAAATAAAACGGAAAAGTTTCAAATATTTATTATGAAACGAAGTGACAGGATTATGTGAATCAAAGCACTGGAAGATTAATCTTATCGTTAACTAGAAGATATTTAAAGTGATCCGTTCTAATTTCAGTTGAACACAACGTCCCACTTAAGAATTGATTTCAATTAAATACATTTATTAAATTGATTCATAATTACACGAGGAACTTCGACTTAACTTTTGACTAGTTCAGTTGTAAATTACACGTATCTAATTCACATGCATGTCCGTACATGTAAAAAGCGTAAACATTCATAGACACGTGGACAAAGAGAACAATTACACTAATTATAACTTGTTGACTTGTGCCGCTATTATCATGACTTAGTAAAAAACGCACGTATAAAACGCAAAATGTTTTAATCATCTTTCGCCTCTTCTGCATCAGTACACAAAGAGCCGACACAACGACGGCAACAGGACAAATAATTGAAAAATCTTTCACAAAAGTGAACATTCAAACAGATACGGATGTAATTCTTTTTTTTTTTGAAAAAAAATCACTTTATGAACATCTACAAGTGAACTCGCTGTCAAAGATTCCATTTTTTGTTGTTTAAAAGAACTTCCAGAAATGGAAACTACGTCAAACAACAGTGAAGAAATTCTTCAGGAATTAAATCAAGAAGAGGTTAGGAGACATGCGCCACTTTTAACATTTTTATCCACACTTTGTGTAGCTGGTTGTATTGGTAATTCCCTAGTGTTATACGTCTACAAGACAAAATACTCATCATCCAATTGCAGGACTTTCGTTTTATTTCTTTCAGCAGTGGATCTTTTTTCCGCTGGTATTGTCATACCATTTGAAATTCTTGTTTTGACCAAGGAATATATATTTCGATACGAAAGCATATGCAAACTATCAGTGTTCTTAAATACATGGCCCACTCTTACATCGGGATTTCTTCTCCTCGCAATAGCGACTGACAGATACAGAAAAGTGTGCAAGCCATTTAATTGGCAGGTATCCCACAGTGCTGCGAGAATCATGTGTTTTCTCACAGCCCTGGTAGGGGTCGCCTTCTCGTGGATATCACCTATCATTTATGGCATTCAAGAGCGACAGCATGAAAAATATCCTGTTGTTGTGTCTGAGTGCGTGGAAACAGAAGCTTGGAAGAAAACGGTGTTCCCATTGATCAATAATGTATCGTTTGCTTTGCTTTTTCTCGGAGCACTGAGCGGAATAATCGTTATGTATTGTTTCATAGCAGTTCATGTTCAGCGACATATTAAAAAGAAAACGGCTTTAGGTGGCAAGCGTGGGGCATACGCTGTGGAGCCACTTGAGGCAAGTGAATTGACTATTATGTCAGGAAAGGTAGTCGTTAAACGTCTTGACCATATAAATCACCATAAAATCTATAAGCAGGAGGCTGAATCTAGTGACGACATGTTTTGCAGTAGTCACTCAGCCGACACAAATGTAGTTAAATCTGGCGATGTGGGATCTGAGCCAGAAAAATCGTCACTAGTAATGTGTTCCATTGACGACCATGTTGAACTCAAAGACTCCAATCAAAGAAAGTCGATGATTAGTCGTATGTTTTCCTTCGGTCGGTCTTCATTAGCTCTGACCAAATCTCTATCAGCAGCTTCGAACAAAGGTAACATAAATCTAACAAGCAAAAGAGAGAAACATGGACAATTAAAGAAACACAGGACCGCTTTCATAATGTTCCTGATATCTTTAGGGTTCATTGTCAGTTACCTCCCTTTGTTATGTATTTTACTTATTCGTACCACAGACAGTACGTTCGTTCCATCCCTGTCCGACGAAGGCAGGACGGCGTACAAATTCTTTTTAAGATCTTACTATTTGAACTGTGCTATAAATCCAGTAATTTATGGATTGTGGGATTCTAGATTCAGAAAGCATACTAAACTACTGGTGTGTCGTAAATAAAATTATTGAGTGTTGAAAATGTGATAAATCACGATGTGATTCAATGACGCATCGCATTGCTTGAATACTCGAATTGAATACAGTGCAACCTCTCCAGAGCGCCCCCTCCTGATAAGCAACTTCTCTTCAACAACAGCGTGATTTTATCCACTGCACGATTTAACTATTAGTTAAACCTCTCTAGAGCAACTACATGTCGACAACAAAACACCAATAATTTTTCTTCTCCAAAAGGGTGTTGCTTTGAGGAGGTTCCACTTTACTCGAATTGATGCATTATTGAGAGCTTTATACTATAATGTGCCAGCATAATATACATTAAATGTGTTTATAATTACAAATGCATAAATATATTGTAACTCATAAAATGAGTCACTTTGTTTGTTCTCTATAATGCATCCAGAGTGTCTTATCACGAGTGGTGTACAGTGATACATATTATATCATAAGGGGTGTACAGTGATACATGTTGTATCATAAGGGGTGTACAGTGATACATGTTGTATCATAAGGGGTGTACAGTGATACATGTTGTATCATAAGGGGTGTACAGTGATACATGTTGTATCATAAGGGGTGTACAGTGATACATATTATATCATAAGGGGTGTACAGTGATACATGTTGTATCATAAGGGGTGTACAGTGATACATGTTGTATCATAAGGGGTGTACAGTGATACATGTTGTATCATAAGGGGTGTACAGTGATACATGTTGTATCATAAGGGGTGTACAGTGATACATGTTATATCATAAGGGGTGTACAGTGATACATATTATATCATAAGGGGTGTACAGTGATACATGTTATATCATAAGGGGTGTACAGTGATACATATTATATCATAAGGGGTGTACAGTGATACATATTATATCATAAGGGGTGTACAGTGATACATGTTATATCATAAGGGGTGTACAGTGATACATATTATATCATAAGGGGTGTACAGTGATACATGTTATATCATAAGGGGTGTACAGTGATACATGTTGTATCATAAGGGGTGTACAGTGATACATGTTGTATCATAAGGGGTGTACAGTGATACATGTTGTATCATAAGGGGTGTACAGTGATACATGTTGTATCATAAGGGGTGTACAGTGATACATATTGTATTATAAGGGGTGTACAGTGATACATGTTGTATCATAAGGGGTGTACAATGATACATGTTGTATCATAAGGGTTGTACAATGATACATATTATATCATAAGGGGTGTACAGTGATACATATTGTATCATAAGGGGTGTACAGTGATACATGTTGTATCATAAGGGGTGTACAGTGATACATATTGTATCATAAGGGGTGTACAGTGATACATATTATATCATAAGGGGTGTACAGTGATACATGTTGTATCATAAGGGGTGTACAATGATACATATTATATCATAAGGGGTGTACAGTGATACATATTGTATTATAAGGGGTGTACAGTGATACATATAGCATCATAAGGGGTGTACAGTGATACATATAGCATCATAAGGGGTGTACAGTGATACATATAGCATCATAAGGGGTGTACAGTGATACATATAGCATCATAAGGGGTGTACAGTGATACATATTGTATCATAAGGGGTGTACAGTGATACATATTGTATCATAAGGGGTGTACAGTGATACATATTGTATCATAAGGGGTGTACAGTGATACATATTGTATCATAAGGGGTGTACAGTGATACATATTGTATCATAAGGGGTGTACAGTGATACATATTGTATCATAAGGGGTGTACAGTGATACATATTGTATCATAAGGGGTGTACAGTGATACATATTATATCATAAGGGGTGTACAGTGATACATATTATATCATAAGGGGTGTACAGTGATACATATTGTATTATAAGGGGTGAACAGTGATACATATTATATCATAAGGGGTGTACAGTGATACATATTATATCATAAGGGGTGTACAGTGATACATATTGTATCATAAGGGGTGTACAGTGATACATATTATATCATAAGGGGTGTACAGTGATACATATTGTATCATAAGGGGTGTACAGTGATACATATTGTATCATAAGGGGTGTACAGTGATACATATTGTATTATAAGTGTTGTACAGTGATAAATATTAATCATAAGGGGTGGACATTGATACATATTGTATCATAAGGGGTGTACAGTGAGATACATACATGTATTCTATCATGAGAGGAGTATATTTATAGTGGCATATTGTTTGGGTACCGTGATACGATTTATGTCGGGTCAAAACCCTTACTATCACACGCATGTAAATCATGTATTGATAATAATTAACACCAGTACAATCTTCTAGATTTTCATACCTTGAAAATTTTCACAAAATTTCATTTTTTTCACCTAAATTGTAATTTTTTATTATTTTTTGAGGTTTTTATATTTTTTTTTCAAAATTTTTAATTGCCTTTCTTTATTTTCTATTGTTTTCTTAATCTTTTTAAATTTTAAGATTTTTTTACAATTTTATAGATTTCTTGATGTACTTCTGTTTCGAGTCAAATTTTAAGAAAAATGTAAATTGGAAAATAATATGTTCATGATTCCAATATGAAAACAACACTGTACACACTGACAATTTTTTCCAGTAAAAAAGTGAAATCAGTTTGTTCACAGGGGCGGAAACAGGATTTTTTATTAGGGGGCATAAAGTCTAGATGTTTATGTAGAATATGGACACAATCAGCACATAACTGACGCTTGGGTTTTCTTTACTTATGCTTGCCAGATTTTAAAGGGGTGCCACCAGCACCGCTCCCTCCTAAATCCGCCTTTGAATCATATTCTTACAGTAACATGTTTATACTATGATGCTATCTCTCATCTTTCATACCATAAAGAAATCCAGGCGCGTACCCATGATAAATTGAAGTGGATTCAAGAATAAGGTAGGTCCTGATAGTAGCTAGTTTAACCTAATCTCAATCAATAATTTGTGTGTTTAATTTCTTATTAATCCATTTTACCACCCCTTTATAATTTATGCCACATAATAATAATAATATCATTATCACTTTGAAATATTGTTCTGATGAATATCTTTCTAAATCGACAGTTTTCTCATCAGTAATTCCCCTATCAATTAATCTAATGGTTTCAGTCGAGTATTATCACTCGTATTTTCCGATCACAATCGACAGTTGTGTCACTTTAATGCTGACCTGCCTTTGGTACTGATATGTGAATTAAAATTTTGTTTTATTTGAAAATTAGTACAATTAAACCTGTGTTCGTGGCCACCTCTAAATAAAGACAACCCTGTGAATAAAGACCATTCTTTGAAAAACACCGTCACTGATTATTTCGAACACACTGACCCCTGAATAAAGGCCCCTATCAATAAAGGCCACATTTGTCTTCCCAAAGGATGGCCTTTGTTCACAGGGTTCGCTGTATATGATGACATACAATACTACAGTACAATCACCAACATTCCAAGGGACATAACTCTATCAGATAATTATAAAAATGAAAGCAAAGTCAGCTGAAGGTACCGTTTACAGTCCACACGACTGTAAGTAACTTGTTCTGATATTATTTCTGTACCAACTCCAACAAAATACCTTCTAGTCTGTTTTTCGTATAATAACAGGTGGATATTGCGAACTATAAAATGGACTTAATGAGGCATGCATGAACACAACACTGTACGTCTTTTCCACGCCAGTGGTTTATGCTTTTTCAAGAGTCGCGACCTAGTTCCAGTGGTTAGTGCGCTGGACTGTAACAGTGATCCGGGTTCAAATCCCGGTCACGGCAGATCATACCCTTCTATGAAAACTTGACAGAATGTCGATTTTCCTCCATATGTAAAGAAGTTGCCAGCTACTTTTGGAAGGGTACTGTAAGTTATTGCTGGTTATTATGCAGTCCAGGAAAACTGGTTAGGTGAACCGGCTACCGTATATAACAGAAATTGTTGAAAAACGGCGTTAAAACCAGTGCCAAATGTCATTAAAGGGGAAACCACTCTTGTTAAAATATGATTCTTGTGTGTTGTGTAGTTAACGGAGTTACGGGTTCAATCAACAATGACCAATCTGTTGCATAAGCATAAATCCAGTAATACAATGAGGACAAGTGGGATTAACTGTGGTAAAAATAGACAAGCAATAATTATACAGTACAAACAAGGAGCGTATTTTTCTAGGAATCCCTTTCTTGTGTACATGTACATGTTTATACCACGACGCCATCTCAGGTCTCATGTACTATTAGGAAATCCCGTTCTTAAGAAAATCATTCGATGATTTCTTTATCAGTAGACCGCAATCAGAAGATCCCTGATATCCAGTGGATTCACACAAAAGGATGTAAACATGTGATAATAATCAAGTAGCCATTGTTCATATTTCTTATCATCAACTAAATTGACAAAATTGTAGTGATATACAGACTGACCATGTATAGGAACCTCTGTTAGGTAGTCCAATACTAGTAGTTGTCTCCTTTGGAGGTGGTCTTTAATGTGGGAAGTCTTTCTTGTGGGTTGTCTTTAACGTAGGATATCTTTAATGTGGGTGGTCTTTATTGTGGGTGGCTTCATTGTGGGCGGTCTTTGACGTAGGCTGTCTTTAATGTGAGTGTTTTTTTTTTTTATTGTGGGTGGCTTCATTGTGGGCGGTCTTTGACGTAGGATGTCTTTAATGTGGGAGTTTTTTTATTGTGGGTGGCTTCATTGTGGGCGGTCTTTGACGCAGGATGTCTTTAATGGAAGTAGCCTTTAATCGTTGATTAAAATTAAACAAAAATATTCAGATGACAAACAGCAAGGTTGTCTTCGTTAAAAATGATCATGAACACATTCGACAATACGTAACAGTTACAGAAAAAACTGTTTTAGCAACCACCTCAGTCTTAAGAATATTAACACAGTATTTCCCATGCATTTCAACTAGATAGTAAAACCACATTGAATCGTATCACGACTTCCGGTCCAAAATGGTCTCAATATCGTGGTTTTGTTGTATGTAGATTATATTTTAGATTTGCAAGCTCATAGGGATATGACCACTCAACTTTCATTAAATAAATTTGCGGAATAAAACGGACGTCATCGCACATATTAGTCCCGTCTCAGAAGAGTGAGCGTTCTCGTTCCTGGAAATAAGTCAGATGTTTTATATCAGTCATTCTGTTTATTGGAATCAATTAGACAATTTACACTGGAGCGGTTACATTTTGACCAATTACATTGTTTATTAGAAAAAATGTAGAAAAATACTTGACTTGGTAACCTTGTTCTGTACTGAAAGGTCAAACTGCCCATTTCAGGAAAAGTACCATTTATTCAGAATTTACGAGGATTAAACAGTACAAAACAAAAAGTTGGAATTCTTATTGACAAAGATTGGAAGGCGTCGAAATTTTGTGCTTAAAATTCTTATTGACTAAGATTGGAACGCGTCAAAAATTTGTGATTGAAATTTTATTGACAAAAATTGGAATGCGTCAAAAATTTGTGGTTAAAAATTTCATTGACAAAAATTGGAATGCGTCAAAAATTTGTGGTTGAAAATTTTATTGACTAAGATTGGAACGCGGCAAAAATTTGAGGTTGAAAATTTTATCGACAAAAATTGGAATGCGTCAAAACTTTGTGGTTGAAAATTATATTGATAAAGATTGGAATGCGTCAAAAATTTGTGGTTGAAAATTTTATTGATAAAAATTGGAACACGTCAAAAATTTGTGGTAGAAAATTTTGACAAAAATTAAACACGTCAAAGTTTGTGTTTGGAAATTACGTAAAAATGACAACAATGAACACCACTATAATTAGTAATAAAACGCTAATGGAAATAAAGCATGAAGAAATTATGCGGCACGTGCCAGTTTTAGTGTTTTTAATAACAGTTTGTCTTGCAGGTATCTGTGGCAATGTTTTGGTAATTCGCATCTATAAGACAAAATACAGGCCGTCCAACTTCCGGACATTTGTTGTAGCTTTGTCAGCCGTGGATCTTTTCTCCGTAATGGTCGTCATACCAACTGAATTTGCTCACATACTAATGGTGTATACAAATAAATACGCAAGTATTTGCAAACTGTTTCTGTTTTTAAAAACATTACCTACAATTACATCAGGGTTTCTTTTGTTTTCCATAGCGATTGATAGATACAGAAAAGTCTGCAGGCATTTTGGTTGGCAGATATCCCAGAAGGTGGCGCTGCGTATGTGTTTGGGGAGTGCTTTATTAAGCATTGTGTTCTCCTTGATATCTCCGATCATTTATGACATTCAGATAAAACAGCACGGTAATTACCAGATTAATGTGTCAGTTTGCACAGTCACCGATGAGTGGCGGAAAACGGCGTTGCCCTTAGTCAATAACATCTCATTTGGTTTTCTCTTCCTTATGGCTCTTTGCGGATTGATTGTGATGAATAGCCTTATAGCCATACATGTACAACGACACATGAACAGGAAATCTAATTCAAGTGATAAGACAAGAACCATGGAACCATTGGATGTCAATGAATTAGCCACGATAAAAAAGGACAATCAAACAGTTCAAGACGAATATAAAGAAAATGAAAATGATAATTGTAAATGGTACATTGACACTAGTGATGATGATTATGACAGCAACATTACTGGAAATACAAATATTGATATGTGCGCAAGCGAAATGTCCAGACCAAAACAATGCTCCCCCAGTTCACATTCGGTGTCAACTGTTGAGGGTAGAGGCAACATTAAACGTAAGGTGATATCAAAGAACGTCCGAGAGATAAAGAAACGCAGGACTGCGTTCATAATGTTCCTCGTGTATTTAGCCTTCATTGTGAGTTATCTGCCCGTGATTTGTATTCTGCTCATACGAACTGCGGATAAAACATTCGTTTCATCTCTGTCTGATGGTGAGAGGGTGGTTTACAAATTATTTCTGATGTCATGTTACATAAACTGCGCAATCAATCCGGTTATTTATGGACTGTGGGATAATACGTTTAGAAAACACGCCAAAAAGCTCATATGCCGCAAGTAAAAACGAACACCCATAAAAAATCAGCAAAAATCAGCTGATATATGACAGAGAATTATAAAAATAAAAACAAATTAACTTCAGCCAGTGACTCTATCTTACAATATTGTTACATGGAGTCCCTGCTTCAGCGTTGTCAGTCATAAATTTAATGTCGTTGCTATTTTACGTATGTGAAAATCTCATACTTAAAATTATTAAGAATAATCCAGGAATGTTCTACTCAAGCAAAATTTACAAAATCGTCGACTCCGTCATAGATTTCCACCATTATAATTCTGTGACCTCCAGCCAATGAAACGTCTCCTTTCAAACAATTACGGGGCAAATTTTAAGGTCACAGAATCATAAAAATTAAAGTTTTAGTCAATATGACAATTTTTGTGAATTGCACCTGAATAGAACATTCCTGAATTATATTTTTGTTGGATCAGTGTATCTTAGTGATATTTTCGGTGTGCGTGTATTGTCATTATTGTACCTGTTGTTTTAATGTGTATTTAGCATGGTAATTCTGGTTGATTTGGTGTCGCGAGGTCGCGCTCGACCTTTCGGAGGAAAAAGATGAAATATTTGCTTCATTGTTTTGAATTGGATAATAAGTGCTTATTTGTTATGTATAGTTTAATGTTTTAACTATCTATAGGCACCAGTTATTAGAAATTTGAGTGATTTCTGAAAAAGTATTAAACAAACTTGGTGCAGAAACTGTTATTTCGGCAGAAATCCTATGGACTTTCATAGCGACCATCTTAATATTATGACCACCTTGTTATAAAAAACACTTATTTCAGACTAGCTTTCTAGAAATGAGTATAATTCAACTCAATAATTAGACAACCTCATTATTACAGCCAATTGTTTCCAAAAGGGGTCTCAATATCAGGGTTTCACTGTACTTAAAAGCTAACTTCACTCAGGCAAATCAGTCATGTTTTATTAAAAAATATCAATACAGTGAATATCAGTCTATAAGCAAAGACTTTTCATTGGTCAATTTTAGGACTGTGCACAGAATCAACCAATCAGAGGAGAGAATGATGCGATCCCACTGCTGAGAATATTTCCACCATAAATACTGAAGCATTATTAAAATCAGGGGACTAAATATTTCTCCACATTTCTCCATGGCACAGTGGTGATATTACCAAGAAATAAGGCCTTAAAAGAAATAGCTTGTTTCCGCTACCCTGACCGACCCTATTTTTTGCCGTCGACCATATTTTTTTTGTCAAATTGTAGTATTGCAAAATAAAAATAATTTCATATTCTAGAAAAAAAAATAAAAAAATAAAAAAATAAATCCCTACCTACCGACCAGATTTTTTCAGAGCCGGTAGCGGAATCAAGCTTCTTTTAGGCCCAACATATTGTTTATTCTTTCTCAGAAACCACTTTCGTCATCTTCTCAGAAACAGTTGGCACAGTGCCAGGTTTACTGTGAGCTCTCCTATTATGTTCCCTGAAAAAAATAGAAAAATGCAGAATAAAATTTTATTTCTAACATGAAACCTAGTGTCCCCTAAAAACACATTAATTAATATCATAGCCTTAACCCGTTTAGTGCCAATAAGACCGGTATACTAGTCTGCTAAAAGCGGTACACATTTGCTTACATGACGGATATACCCGTGTGGTGAATTGATTAAATCCATCATATCGTTTAATTGCTTGGCAACACAGTGTGCAATGTAGGCAATATGTGTCAGTCACTGAAAGGGTTAATAAATATCAGAATAAAAACAAGACATCTGTGCGAAAGGGGCATATTTTTCAACTTATTTATGTTGATCAAATGTCTCTAGGGACAATGATGCACACAGGGGTGGGTTTTAAAGTGTACATTAAAAAACTGTGAACAAACCAGTGAAAGGCCAGAATTAGTTTTGTAGTAATACACAATTACACTGGTTAATTTGTAGTTGTACACAATTACACTGGTTTGTTTTGGAGCAGTACAAATTACACTGGTTTGTTTTGTAGTTGTACACAATTACACTGGTTTGTTTTGTAGTTGTACACAATTACACTGGTTTGTTTTGGAGCAGTACAAATTACACTGGTTTGTTTTGTAGTTGTACACAATTACACTGGTTTGTTTTGGAGCAGTACAAATTACACTGGTTTGTTTTGGAGCAGTACAAATTACACTGGTTTGTTTTGTAGTTGTACACAATTACACTGGTTTGTTTTGGAGCAGTACAAATTACACTGGTTTGTTTTGTAGTTGTACACAATTACACTGGTTTGTTTTGGAGCAGTACAAATTACACTGGTTTGTTTTGTAGTTGTACACAATTACACTGGTTTGTTTTGTAGTAGAACACAATTACACTGGTTTGTTTTGGAGCAGTACACAATTACACTGGTTTGTTTTGGAGCAGTACACAATTACACTGGTTTGTTTTGGAGCAGTACACAATTACATTGGATTGTTTTAGAGCAGTACACAATTACACTGGTTTGTTTAAGAGCAGTACACAATTACACTGGTTTGTTACACCGGATAAATGGTACTGTAATGTATTTGATATCTACTGCGACTTTTCAATATAAAAATTAGAAAATTATGCAACATTTACTAACATCTCACAACATTTTGTTTTATGATTTAAACAAACAGTACATAGCCTCCAATAGTATTTAAAAATCATACCTTGATATCATATCATCACTGAAAGATACTGTGATGATCGATATTTCAGATGTACTGCTTGCTCCTACTTCTTTCATGTTTGTTATAAATACAATAACTTTCATTGACCTTGACATTGTGCCAAAGGTAAGTGCGCTGGACTTGTAACCCAGCAATCCGGGTTCAAATCCCAGTCATGGTAGGTCATACTCTTCAATGAAAATTTGACAAAAATGTCAATTTCCCCCCTATGTGGAGAGGTTGCCAGCTCCTTGTGGAAGGGTTAGTTAATACTGACTAGTAAACAGTCCAGGAAATCTGGTTAGATGAACTGGCTGATGTATATAACTGTGTTACACGGAGTGAAAAAAAAACTTACGTTCTTTTCTTTGATTCTTGTATTTGTCGCAATTCTTTCTGCGCATTATAGATCATTTTAGGTACATGTCTGTGTCGAGCAATTCTCTTCACTTGAGGGTGGTGAGCGAATTTTTCCTTTAATTTCGCACCATAATTGAACGCTTCCTTCTCCCTAGGTTTTAACTGAAATTTAGATGTGATAAGACAGCGGTGTTGAGAATTACTTCATAAATCTTTGTCAATCATTGTATCAAATCAAGCAATCACTGATTATCTAATGATTGATAATTTTATTTTTAACGAAGATTCTTGCAAATGTATGAGGCCTAAACAAAAAAAAGGTTTGTTTCCGGTTACATGCCCAAAAAAATATGGGTCGGTAGGTAGGGATTTTTTTATGTTATTTTTTTTTTACATATATCGGCAACATTGTATGGGAATATATGCGCTGTAATATCAATGAGTTGTGAAAATTACAATAAAGCACTAAGATTTGGATGCCGTAAAAACTTATGAGTCGGCAGGTAAAATATTGGGTCAGGAGGGTAACCGGAAACAAACCTTTTTTAGGCCTAAATAATGCGTAAGCAACATTAGTGGTTCCTTTTAACAGCCAGGTTGTTACAGTCATGGCAATTATGAGAACTTAAATACACAGCTACGACAGTGATTGAAGAATATTTAATACAAAAATACTGTAATGTCAATTACTTACGATGCCAATCTTTTCCGAGGCTCTGGCTTTCCACACCCGTATATTCATTTCCATCGAACCAGATAAAATATATTTATCGTCAAGCGACCATTTAACCACGGACACACGCTGCATTCGTTTCGTATGATAAACTTCCCTGGAAAAAGCATTCAACAAATGAGATAAAATCTCAGACATATAAAAAGAGGAAATATGCCAGCACAGATATAGTACAAAAATGATAAAAATGAAATTAGGGGCCAATCTCAACCCAATACTTTGAAGTTTTCACATTAAACAGATTTCAAAGAATCAATCAAATACTTGTATCAATGCTCAAAATTCATCGACTTCATAAACACAGTATTACTCGCTTTTTATTGGATTATTCCATACCACAATACAATACAAATTATTACCAGCTTTTTGAGGCTCCCATAGGGAATGTTCCTTACCACAATACAAAACAAATTATAACTAGCTTTTTGAGGCTCCCATAGGGAATGTTCCTTACCACAATACAAAACAAATTATAACCAGCTTTTTGAGGCTCCCATAGGGAATGTTCTCATCACAATATAAAACAAATTATTACCAGCTTCTTGAGGCTCCCATAGGGAATGTTCTCATCACAATGTAAAACAAATTATTACCTGCTCCTAGGGGATCCCACAGGGAAAATTCTCAAAGTTTTATCAAAACTTCCAGCCACAAACTCAGTACCAGTTGGAGAATAATCTACATCCATCACTTAAACAAAAAAAATCACATGGAATATTTACAAGGGGTTCATTGTGACCCTTTATGAGATACCTTAACAATTTTGCTGCCCACAAGACTGGTACACCCGTCATAATTTACACGCAGCAGCCTGGGACCCCTCCAAGAAACAATGGAAACTGACCAAGAGCAAGTAACACCGTACAAGGGCCTCCCTGAACAGGCACACCCGTCTGCCCCAGTTTCGGCATATTTGCATACAGGACGGGTATACCCTGCCACAGCCAACCCTACAATCCCCCAGAAAAATCCCCAACAAATGTGTGTTAACCTTGCAATTAAATCCCCAGCAGTGAAAGGGTTAAAACAAATATCAAATATAATGTAGATAAATAAAGTATTTATAAACAAAAACAAATATCTAGACTAGCTTCATGCAGAATTATCCACTGACATCATTAACTGTTTATTTTCAAGCTATTTTACAATACTTTTCAACCATAAGCACTTGATTCCCGTGACTTTTATACCCATACAGATTTTATTTTTTAATTTACTCCAGCAAATAATGCAAGTCTATCCAAAAAAAATCTTCATGCCGCTGCTGTGCGTATAAAAAATACATACACATGAGTCACTCGCCATATTTTTGATTGACCATTATTGACGACATAATAACGTCTGTACAGGTATGAAAATCATGGAAACTGAGTGCGAATGTTTTCGACCAGAAAAAAAAACCAACAAATTAAGGTATGGTCAAAATCATGGTAATATGTCTGCAGTCACTGTAATTATAGTCTAGTTATTAAAAAATAGACTTACCTGAAGAAACGTGGTCTTTGTGAATTGTCAACGGCATATTTAACTTTCTCATATCAAACGTGTACAAACTGAAATAAACAAATTCAACAATAAACCAGAGGCTATCACAGATTAAAAGGCCAATGAGGTTGGACGCAATTTAACAGGTCGGCCTATTGGCCACTGAAACATCGATTTTTATAATGATATATATATACATACTTGTAATCTTCATTAGCCACAGTGAACATGAACGCTTCCATAGGATTCCAAGCCAAAGCATTTGATCGTAGCTTAAGAATTACCTGTAACATACAATATAAGACCATGTAACAAAATGTACAATCTTAGGCCATCATCAAATAAATACATTGGGTTCTCAGTGCCAAAATGTACAATCTTAGGCCATCATCAAATAAATACATTGGGTTCTCAGTGCCAAAATGTAAAATCTTAGATCATTATCAAAGAAATATATTGGGTTCTCAGTATCAAAATGTACAGTGTAAGACTATCATTAAAAAAATATATTGGTCATAGTGCCAAAATGTGCAATAAATGTCCATCATTTATCTGCAAAAAAAATTGTCCATGGACTGCACAAAAATGTCGTAAGTTTTACATGAATTCCACAATAACAGCTGAATATTAAGAAATGACAACATATTAAAACCAAGTCTCATAGTTGTTAACAGGCTGGACATAACACGAACAGTAAAACTCCTTTCTATAAAAAAATTTAAACTACTTTCACAGCATAATTGCGTTTCTATGGAATTGACAAAAATTCGTTAAGAAATGTTTTTCGTCAAGACAGCAACAAATTGAAACTATCGGATTAGAAGTCTCCAAGGACACAACAGATGCATATAGTCAAACCAGTATTTGCAGCCACCTCCAAATAAAGACCACCCTTTTAAAAAAGGCTTTTCTTTGAAAAACCATCACTGATTATTTAGAACTAACTGACCTCCGAATAAAGGCAAACTATCAATAAAGGCCACATTCTGTCTTTCCCAAGGGTGGCTTTTGTTCACAGGTTTGACTGCAGTATCAGAAAAAACTTACTTTTCTCAACGGAGAAGAACCTCTCATGTCATACAGT
Organism: Lutraria rhynchaena; assembly: GCA_008271625.1. Taxonomy (NCBI): domain Eukaryota; kingdom Metazoa; phylum Mollusca; class Bivalvia; order Venerida; family Mactridae; genus Lutraria; species Lutraria rhynchaena. The sequence continues at coordinate 1,145,344 of VIBL01000072.1, forward strand.
AGTATGCTTCTGTCAGCTCCACATCCAGCCAGTAGATGAGTCTAAACAGTGTAAAAATACATATTGAAAACTGGAGGACAGGAACTGTCACAAAACCAGGTTTTCATGAGAAATTGCACACAGAATATTAACTGAGCACAAAATAAACAAAGGCTCATAATTTGGTCAAGAATGATCGAATCACAAAAACATGACAATATGTGCTGGGGTACTTGGTGATGTTACTTATGTGAAAGTTTCATCGAAATCCCTTGAGAAATGTAGGAGTTAAGTGCAGAAGAAATTGAGGACCCCCGCCGGCCCACCAACATTCACCAAACTAATAACCAAATATTTTCCTTCAGAAAACCTGGTAAATAAGACAATAGATTCCATCACCTAGCAACACAATATCATCTAAATTGGACATATTTGTTTGTTTCGTATTCAATCATATCGTTCCCTATAGACTTTGTGTATACTGAGCACCAAAACAAAGTATACACCAAATATTGACAGTTGATGTGCGGTTAGGTGTTACTGTTTTGTTTACACTGATGTGCCAGGAAAACCATTGTCATTCTACATTAATGTTACTTTTTGATAATATTTATCATTATTTTATAGTAATAAACTGTTTAAATGTGTCAGGGACCTTCTTGTTTAATTTAATGAAATATTAAACAGTATTGATGCTTACGCAATTTTCATAAATTCTTAATTTTGAAATTTATTGGACTGTATACTTTCTTTTGGTGATCAGTGTATGGACTGTATACTTTCTTTTGGTGATCAGTGTATGGACTGTATACTTTCTTTTGGTGATCAGTATATGGACTGTATACTTCTTTTGGTGATCAGTGTATGGACTGTATACTTTCTTTTGGTGATCAGTGTATTTTATCTTTCTAAAATGGGATCAAATGAGCACAAAACAATTATACATAGCTGGCAATCTGCCTGACATATCTGATTATTATTACATTCAAGGGAATACAGAAATTGATTTTTAAATAATTTGTTTGTTATAATCATATTTCTTAGGGTTTGTTTTTGATGGCGAGATTTTTAAACACACTTTCTACTAATTATCGTTTTTTTTTCACTGGGTTTAATGTCCTTTTTTAACAATTTTTCAGTAATTTATAACAGCCATTTCACCAACCAATTTTCCTGGATTGTATACTAACAAGTACAAACTTATCTGTCCACATGGAGCCAGCAACTTCTCCACATATGGAGGGAGTTCAAACTATTTGTCGAATTTTCTTAGAAGGGTATGACCTGCCGTGACCAGGATTTGAACTTGGGTTTGAAGTCTAGCGCACCTACAACTGGACCAGGATTGCAGCTCACTAATTATCCTCAGGGTGAGTGTATAAACATCTCACTTACCTCAACAGGATTAAACTTAACAGCGTGTACACTGTCGACACCCCAGGTAAAAGATCTGATTGGCTCAGCACGGTCACTTTCCCAAATATCCACCTGCTGACCACACGTAGCAAAGGTCTTGTTACCATAGCAATGATCCATTTGTTGGTATATAGACTGAAAATAAACTTTTGGTTTGAAATTCTAACTGTATGTAGTAATTAGTATCAGTTTTTGTGAAATTCAAATTTTGAAACGAAATTCAATCAGAGATTTATAGAAGGAAGTGACAAGTTGAAGTTGATTTGGATGACAAAACTTCCTGGCTTATCACTAACCTATATCTATTTACATGATTCAAGATTCTGAGAAAATATTAACAGTGAAACCTCGATAATGGGACCACCTTCAGGACCTGAAATATCAATCATACTAATAGAATAATCTCATTATTGAATTAAAGGGGAGTTATTGAAAGCTGGCCTGAAAATCAGGGGCCATTATAACAAGGTGGTCCTATTATTGAGAGTGGTCACTATGTGAGGTTTTACTATACATTGAAAATATAAAAAAGGTCGGTTAGGTAACCATAATCTGACTCTTCTTCTGGCCGTGACAAGAACCTTACAAATACAATATGTCTGTACAGTCGACACTCTCTAGTCTGACACTCTCTAGTCTGACACTCTCTAGTCTGACACTCTCTAGTCTGAACCTCTCTAGTCTGACACTCTCTAGTCTGACACTCTCTAATCTGAACCTCTCTAGTCTGACACTCTCTAGTCTGAACCTCTCTAGTCTGACACTCTCTAATCTGAACCTCTCTAGTCTGACACTCTCTAATCTGAACCTCTCTACTTTAAACCTCTCTACTCTGAACCTCTCTACTTTAAACCTCTCTAATCTGATCCTCTCTAGTCTGAACCTCTCTAATCTGAACCTCTCTAGTCTGAACCTCTCTAGTCTGACACTCTCTAATCTGATCCTCTCTAGTCTGAACCTCTCTACTTTGAACCTCTCTAATCTGAACCTCTCTAATCTGATCCTCTCTAGTCTGAACCTCTCTACTTTGAACCTCTCTAATCTGATCCTCTCTAGTCTGAACTTCTCTAATCTGAACCTCTCTAATCTGAACCTTTCCAATCTGGAAATTCTAAACCAAACCAGTAAGCTGGTCTCGATATTTTTTGTATTTAATGCACAAATCCCTTCGTAATCCAAAACCTTTGCATTCTAAAAACCTCCCTAACCTGAACATTTTTGTTGGTTCGAACAAGTTCAGATCAGAGAGGTTCTACTGTACACAAAGTTACCTTTCCCAGTAATGTAACAACGGGCTCTGTGTTTATCATTCCCTCTTCACTCATTGACCATTGCTTAACAGTTTGATCTGTGCCACACTGAAACAAAAACAGTAAAGGAAAAATAACTGATGAAAAATCTGGTAAACTAACAAAGAATGTTATTCGTCTCACATATCTTTCCTTTCTTCTTTAGAGCCGGACCCCAGACCAGAAGTCTGCATTTTTACTAAATAAAGAAAATATCAGGGGTCAACACTTTTTTTCAGACTACGCGTCCTGCAGCACAACCAGCTAAGAATTCTAACTAGTTCTACAGCAATTTCAACCCATCCTGGGTTAATTTCAATTCATATATACAAGTGGACAAGTCAAGCCCTGAATATGATTTTACACCAAATCATTTTGGTGACCAAGCCTTCAGTAACAGTGGTCAGTGATCGGGAACGAAATTTTCTTAATGGGACAATGGCCCTTTCGGACGCAAAATCAATGTGACATTTTGAAAACCAAAGTGAAATTTTCATGTGGCAATAACTGAGTAGCAATTAAAACAGTTTTCATAATTATTTATAAGTGTCTATCTGCTAGGCACTTGTTGCATAAAGAAAAAGCTAACGTAAAGCGTCAGATGACACAGAGTGTCTATCATTAGGTGCTTGCTTTTGCAATAGGAAAGAATTGCATTAAGCGTCAGATGACACAGAGCAGCAGTATTTACATCATACTCATTTCATTTCGTACACAGTAGGATTGAAAACATGTGAATGTGCCATGGACGCATCAGTTGCCAAAGACAATGTGACATCTTAAATTTTAATGTGACTATGTCGCATGGCGCATGCTTTTCCAAATCACTGAGTAGAAGCTTACTTACAGATAAGAAGCCAGTTCCATCAGGAATTGCACAAAGCCCTTGAACAAATCCATCATGAGCTTGTACTATAGATACACACTGTCTTTTAGCTAAGTCCCACGACCGAATCTGTAAAATTTAACAAAACTGTTGGTAAATAATTGTACAAAATTATCATAAATGTACAAAGACTCCACATGGAGTGGCATATAAATATGATTTGAAACGACTCACAAACGCATGCCAGAGGTGCAAATTCATAATCTAGAGGGCTTTTTTCACACGCAGGGAAAGGGGCCTATGTCTTAAATTTGGGAAAAATAACATAAGAAAAATCTTGATGTTAACTGAATTTTAGGGGAAAACTACATGATTTTAAAGAAATTTTCTTGAGGGAAGATGCCTATAAACAGCCCCTATTATAGAAGGGAAAAAAGCCCTGATCTAACAAGAAATATTGAAACTTCACAACAAAAAATATTATTATTTTAACAACATGGCATTAGTTTACACAGCGGAAACCCTCAAAACTGGTTCCCCTATAAATTGGTCTCCCTCTAAATCAGCCAAATGTTCTGATCTTAACTTCATTACTGAATAATTCAAAAATCCCCTCAAAACTAGCATCCCCTCTAAGCCAGCCATATTACTTGGTCCGCAGCTTCAGAGCTTGAAAGGGGTTCCACTGCTCACATAATAAACAAAAAAATATTGCTCATCCAGTTTCAACAGATAATAATCATAAATTAACCGGACACAAAATAATCATTTCATATCTTTATGTTTCTCACTACAACAAGTGCAGCTGACATTTAAGTTACTAATATGTCGGTGATTTTTTCCTTCTTTGTTCGGATACAGTAAACGGGACCCTTCCCAATAAAAAATAAAGACATTGTCCCCTATTCCTGACCTGAAAATTCCCTATTTTTGTATCACAACACACATTTTTCCTGATTGGACCGGGCCCATACTCATTCCCAAAATTGAAAAAAAATTCACTGAATGCACTAAATCAAATTCATGATTCATATCCACCTTGATTGTGTAAAGTAAAAATTGTACATACAGTACTCCCCCTGAAGAGCAACACTCGTCAGAGTCACAAAAAAGTTTTGTTCTTTGGAGAGTTTTGGTGTTGGAGGGAACTGATACATTCACAACAGATTTTTTTACTGTTATGTGTATGTGTGCCTTTTACTGTCGTTTCTTGAATGGAATCGGTCTCTGGAGGCAAGGTTAGGGAGGGAGCACTGTACAAATGTGAGCTGTTGTTGTTCTTCTTCTTTCCTTCCTATTAAGGACAATTATAACAAATTAGTGTTAAAATATTAAATAAGGGAGATAAATGCTTTCGATTTTACCTCTCCATCGCAAGATCCTGACATCAATGATGACAGACGAGTTGGATGTTTAGATAAGCAGTTTACGCCATCACGATGCCCATCTAATGAACCTAGAAATGGTTTGGCAAACACACGCTCTAACTTTGTGGCATTAACGGCACGCACATATTCTCTCGATGCTTCAAAAGGATGTAAGCTAGGATCATAATTCCGTGGAACTAGAACAATAAAACAAGCATGATCAATCAACATTGTACAAACTTTAATAATCTATGAATAGCACAAGTGGACACCAGTGATTTTTTTTTTAATTTTCAAACAGTAGCTTTCTGAAGGGGAAAATATAGTACTATTAATCAGAAAAAAAGGGGAAAATTTGAAAAACAATCATTTATTTGTACAGTACTCTTAAGGGAAAATGAAACCCTTTTGATTTTGAAATATCTAATTTGACAGAAGTAAGTAAAACTGAGTTAATTTTTATGATAAATCTACGCTAAATAGTCTTAAGTATCAGGTTTACAAACAAAAAAAAACGAAAAAAAATAATGCTAAATATTAAGCATTAAAGAAGGAGAAATGTAACATTCAACAATTACTTGCTACTTTTTAATTCTACGATGCTAATGCATGCACAAACAGAAACACATTCGATAGAAAAGAAACTAAGTTCAAATATACAACAGCCTATCCGAATATTGGAACTATCCGAATACTACATTGAATACTATATCACTTCATTTTAACCGATCATTTGTAACTTACCTTTGTGGATATCTCTTTTGGTTTCCCTCAGGTAATTGTCAGGATTCCTACTCAGTAATTTAACCTTCATAGTGTCAATTATAACATTATTCAAGTTATTATCAATAAAAATATTTCTAACACGTGAATCTGTTTACATCCTGGCATAGGCTAACAAACTTCGCTTGAAGCAAATATCGATGTCGTCTACATTTTACTTCCCCGTTAAATGACAGAAGGCGTGCTTTTTGTTTCTACAGCACATTTGTAAGAAAAATGCAAGATTTAATCACATAAGTAAACCTCATATTTGTCGTATCATATCCGCGACTGAACCACATCATATGAGAGGCAAGATGTAGCCATGCAAGTTACCAGCTAGTAATAGGCTAAGATAGGTGTTTGAGAAACGCACTTTTCTTTCCAAAAACGATACAAGCCACAAAATCATAAACAGCATTCTTTTAACTATGAGTAGATAAAGGTTAATCAAAGCAGGGAGATATTTCTATAGATTTTGATGAAGATATATTGATATTGATGAAGATAATGATATGTATGTATGATTGTATGTACCGAGTATGTAAAGTTTTTATTGACGATTAATTGATGCTAATTTTTTTCATTTACGTCAGTTTTTTTTATACCACATATTTAACGTTATGTATAGTTCATGTACTGTGCGTATAGTCACCTTCAGATCGTCAACAGAGATAAAATCTTGGAATAATGTTGTAGGACGCATTATTAACACACCCAATTCTAATGAGACTGACATGTCCCATACATTAAACATGCTTTTTTTACAAATAACGTGTCTTTTCATTAATACTTGTCATTTAATTGCGCTCACACCCCACATTTTAATGAATACCATTCTTACAAAAAAAAATAGAAATCACGATTTTGATACATTCAGTTCTTCAAACGAAATTTAATTTCAAACTTACATTGGTAAACAAGAAATATTTACGCCATCACGTGATCATCACCAATCATTTTACTTAAAAAGCTTTTAAAAATCGTTTAGCAATATGTATTAAACAGAAAAAAGTTTTTTTTAATCTAAAATTAAGACCATATGCCAAGTCTGATTTTTTAATGTAAGGGGAGATGTGTATTTTGTGTGTGTGTGGGGGGGGGGTAATTTATTAAGCTTAAACTCTCGATGACCACTGTGATTTATTTTAATCTAACCATGATAAGTGAAAGGAGGTTTTCATCCCCAATAAAATCTTAATACATCATTAATACATCAAATACATGATCAATTCTTAACATTCAGATGAGTGGTCTGTTTAGAACATGTTTCATAATTATTTATTTAGCAAATTACAATCTAGCTTGTTTGTTCGTTCGTTTTTACGTAACTTATTGTCACTATGGTTTAACGCCGTTTTTCAACAATTTTTCAGTTATATACGGCGGCCGGTTCACCTAACCAGTTTTCCTGGACTGTATACTTACCAGTACTAACTTACCCTTCCACAAGGAGCCGCCAACTTCTCCACATATGGAGGAAAATCGACATTTTTGTCAAATTTTTATGCTGCGACCGGGATTCGAACCCTGATCTCCGGGTTACAAGTCCAGCGCACTATCAACTGGACCACGGCCGCGGCCTGAATTACAATCTAGCATTTCATATGACTGTATAACATGCGGGTATGTCTGAAATCGAAGGTACAACTTCGTGATTTACTTCAACAAATGTTAATACATTTTATCTATGATCAATATTTCTAACCGATGTTAGCTTGTTTATGAAAATCACTGCGCCATAAATTATGTTTGATGCAAACAGAAAAAATGAAACGTGGGCATGAAGTCTTCGCGTGATATTAAACTGATTTGTCAGCACATATCAAGTCAAATTTCAAACTGTACGTGGGTGAATGAATACTGCTTTATGATGAAGGTAAGCTATAAATATATACTGAACCGTCTCTGAATGCGTTTGATATAATATTATTAATGTGCCTCTTTCATTCATCTTTCAAAGCGAAGTCCACCCATCCGTGATATGAATACATGTAATTTTTTGGCATACAAATTCATATACCACTTAAGACCGTGCAAGGGCGTGTTTTATATTGATAATAGCGTAGGCTCGCCATGAGTAATGACTATCTAAGAAAAACACTAAGATTACCTTTGGGATATTTGGGTGGTCTTATTATCAGGGTGAAATATACAACAAAAAACATTCAGAAAATAAAACCGAGGCTTTGCGATACGTTTGTATTTCACTTTGAATGTTCGGCTGTCCAATTCAACATCTGATCTGAATGAATTCACGAACCCTAATAATTATATCGCTGTTTATAATGAGCAACCATATATTCTCAGGAAGTTTTATTTTATGCATTAACCAGAGGTACAATATGCATTGACCACAGGTGCAAGGTGCGATGACCATTTATGAAATATGCATTGACCACAGGTGCAAGGTGCGATGACCATTTATGAAATATGCATTGACCACAGGTGCAAGGTGCGATGACCATTTATGAAATATGCACAGGCCACAGGTGCAAGGTGATGGGAGCCTTGGCCACACGTGACCACAGGGTCAAGATGGAGTGACCATTGGTGCAAGATGTAATGACCACACGTTCAAAATGCACAGACCACAAGTGAAAGAACAAGTTTGTGATGACACAGACAACACGAAAAACGCATATTTGTCCCAGATAAATGAAAACATGTTAAATCGTAAATAGGGGAGTATTAACCACTTTATATTTGTATAAAATTTGGGGTGTTTTATATGGTAAACACAGTTTGCATAATAAATGCTATTAAAGTTATTCAATAACTGCTTTAACGCATAATGCTGTCTAAAACTGCAACTTTCACTTGAATTTATTTACTTATATTCATTCGTATTGAATGCTTATGATGTAATGTATTTTAGCTTTGAAAAGTGTTGAAGGTTGAACTGCTGGGAACACAAGTCATTATTCGGACCTAACTGTCGTTAGAACTTAGAGGTTACGGGACAGTAGACGATGATCAAGTTTTTTAACCCCAACGATAAGTGTTCACCGACTTCAGTTCACGCGGGTAGACTAAATAACTGCTGTAATGTTTACTTCGTCATCACACACCGGGCAAAACGTCATCAACCTCAGCATAAAACGTCATCACTCTCACTGCAAATCGTCACCAACCTCAGCATAAAACGTCATAACTCTCAACGCAAAAAGTGAATGTATTTTGTCAGGACTTTCTTTTACGATCATATCAATGATTATTATTCACATATAACTCGACTTCTTTGAAATCATGATACATTTATTACATCGTACTTAACATGCACATACATAAGTATCTTATTTATACATGTCAGTTTTGACTACGGTCGATTAAATTGTATAAAAGAGGGCTTAGCATCTCCTTGTAAACCTATTTTATATAAGAACGGATTTAGGCTTTTTATATCTACACTGAGCACCAAAAGAAAGTATACAGTCCAATAATTGAAATTAAGAATTTATGGAAACTGTGTAAGCATTAATACTGTTTAACATTTCATTAAATTAAACAAGAAGGTCCCTGACACATCTAAACAGTTTATTACATTAAAAAATGATAAATATAATCAAAAAGTAACATTAATGTAAAATGACAATGGTTTTCCTGCCACATCAGTCTAAACAAAACAGTAACAACTAGATACACTTCAATGGTCGATATTTGGTGTATACTTTCTTTTGGTGCTCAGTATACAAATATTTGCGTACAAACTTTGCACGTATCAACGGAATTAAAATTGCAAAATCGAAAATAACTCCAGTTTAATGTGTAAAACCAGTTTTCAATGGTGCATGCTTGAGATTTATGTTAATATGCTTTAGTCGTAAAAAATTAGCCGGCTTCATCCAGTTTTAGTTTTTTTTTGATAAATAAACAATTTTGGTGATAGGTTATGGCCTGATTGATAGATTATATACCCAACATGGTGTTCTAATTTTATCATCAACACCATTATTATCACCATCATCATTATCATCACCACCATCATCGTCATTGTTTTCTGCTATAAACAACAATTTGTAAAGCCCCACTGACCAAAGTATTTTTTTTTATTTATTGTTTGCTATTTCGGGAACATAATTATAATTATCCTATTATGATGCGAATACGATTAGATGCTTCACCTCTAATTTAGGCTTGATCAATAAATTGCTTTATTGACATCATAATTTGAGTTTAACATGCAATTACCATTAAAAGTGTTCACTTTATTTCATAAATTTACAACATTGTCATAATTTATTTTGGAGTGGCATCCCTTTAATTACCCCTAATTATCGGAAACCCCGGATTATCCGAAACCCCAGATTATCGGAAACCCCGGATTATCCGAAAAATATTTCAATCCCGTCGATTTCGGATAATCGAGGTTCTACAGTACATGTTTAGAAATTTTCCGCATTTTTTGAATTTGATTTTCTGGAAATTACAATAAAAATGTTTTTCTTCAGAATACAAAACTACAAAAAATCAAACAGAATGTAATTAGTTGCAGTGATATTAAGAAATAACCTCTCCGCTGTTCATCGGCCTATCACATAGAAAACCGATAAATGCGTCTTTTCAACACAAGCATGTTGTTGAATCGAATCCAAAATAGATATTTTTTTAATGAGTTTTAAAATTTGAACATGAAAATTGAGTTCGTTACATTGATATGTAAATTATACGCACTGAAGAAAATATCTCAGTATTTCATTGAATGGTAATCCTTAACGACGGTGTCAGGGGTAGTAATCAGTATAAATATGTAACTATATATTCATAAAAGTTCATGTACATGGTTCTCTAGCGATGTTAATGACAGCGTGAAGTACGAGCACCAGAGAGGCCCGTCCGATATCCCGCACTTGATGAGCACGTGTGTTTCTTGGTAATTGAACATATGCGCGTTGATGGTTTAAGCCTTTACCTCATAATACCGCATTTCTCCGCATCAGAAGCAGACAACTTTTTAAAAGTAACCATTGCTTGTAATGAGCATTTTTCTTAAACAAATTGACGTTTCGTACATAGCCTTTGAATTTAGAAGAGTCCAAAATATGCTTATGAGGCAAAGGGTTAAAATGGAGACTCAGTTCTAGAAAGATGTTTTTTCTACATAAGGACGCGTTTTAACTTTCAAGCATCATAGCTTTAATAGTGGTATCCTTGTATAAAAATCAGTGAAGGCCGTTCTTCTTGTCTCATACCAGAAATCATTTAAACTTGGTGTAGTCATCAGGGAGATTAAAGTTAACCATATACAGACTAAACTATGACACTCCCACATTAATGAGGATTTAAAATTATTTTTTGCTCTTAAAACTCACCCAAGATTAACTCGCGCTGTATTAAGATACGAAAGCTTCCCCGATATCATGTAAAATATCGACATTTTCATTTTAATTATTTTTTTATACATTTTCTTGCGTTTGTTTTTATCATAATAAGACTGCAATTAAAATTGTAAACGCGGGATGGCTGCATTAAGGGTGTATCGTGTATTTTTAAACAAAAAGTCTGTCATAATTCTACGAAGTTTCAACTGAGTGCTTATGCTCTCAAACCTCGTTATCTCGAGGAGTCATCGGAACGGACTAAATGCTCGAGATAAACGTGGTGCACGTATTGACGAGGTGTTTGTTGGTTGAAAATTGTACACAACAAAGAACATATTGACGGGTGTTTAAAAATTCAAGATAAGTCAGGTGCTTGTGATAACGCTGCTCGTAATAACGAAGTTTTACTGTATATATATATTATAATATATATATATTATATATTTTATAATTTTTTTAAACAATACACACCTAAGGTTGTATTTTTTATGGAAGATTAAATGAAAAGCGACAGAAATTACTTCTAATTATATTTTGTCGGTAAATATTATTTATAAGGATAAATTTATTACTTAAGTCCACGACTGACTTAACGTCGAATCAAAATGTCTCTATCAACATTTTATGATAGTCTGGCCTACGTTTTATTGGTGTTATGCCTTGTTAATGAGACCACCAGCCGAACCTCGGAGATTAAGTATATTTTCCGTATGAAGAATTCACACACAGTATATAAGGTAGATGAACATACTTGTATCAACATTTCGTCAGGGACCAAGCCCAATAATGAAGTACTTGTGGATTACAGTATTTGTTTGTGTGGTTGCTGGGCTCAGCTCCGTGCAATCTAAGCCGTCACGAATAGACTTAGAAATTCTTGAAGAGCTTTTGAATGCTGAAGAGATTCTCCTAAAGAGAGACGAACATATTGGTTTGTTTTTCTTTTTTTCTGAGTATAATAAGTGAGAATTACAATGCAACCTCTCCAAAGAAACACCATTTGGGAGGTGCAAAATTGTGTTGTTTTTAAGAAGTTGTCGCTCTAGAGAGGTTATAATAATTGTTAATTTGTACAGTGGGAAAATCATGTTGTTCTTGAAGGAAGACTGTTGCTCAAGAGAGGGCCGACATGGAGAGGTTGCACAGTAATTTGACACAAAAAAATGAACATAACGCCATGAAAATATTTAGATAAACACGTACAATGGAGCGAAGCCATCTTGCAACTTCATTGCTTCAATATAGGACAATTCTTGCGTTAATTCATTATTTTATTTTTGAATATATTGAAGACAATGATACAATGACTTTTTCAAATCGTTATTTTTATTAAGCTAAATTCTTCAGTTAATGAATAATCTTTACGCTCATGTAAACATTTCATTGTTTTGATAAATTGATATTTTTTTATATTTTTTTCAATAAATTAAAGGTTCACACAATGATCATTTAAACTAATTAATGAAATTAGTTGTTTGTGACGAACCTCGTGCGACTGAGTCCACATCATTTTTTTAAAAAGTAATAATATAAAAAAATAATAATGATATGAGGTGTAAATTATATAAGGATGGTAAAATGGCTTTAATTAGAAATTAAATTCTTGACTAAGATGGGGTTGAACTAGCTACTTTCAGAACGTAATATATTCTTGAATCCACTTCAGTTTAGCTTGGATACGCACCTAGTTTTCTTGTACGTTATTTTTGAAAGTCATTTTAATTTTTCATAAATGTTGGCGAAAAAAGTCGATCTAAGTTATATTACGCTTGGTGTATCCTTAATTACGAAATTAGGCCCTGTACAAACTATAGATATATGTAATACGTATACTTGCATACTCACGGATAGTTGATTCACATCACATTCAACCAAGGTATAAATATATGAATCAATTATCCGTTAGCATGCAAAAGTGTTGGGCGTAAACTATGTTATAAATTTATATTTATTGTTTTAGAATTGTCAGAAAAACTAAGTTCAAATATTGTAATAAAAATAGTTCATATTTGAGCGGCAGGTAACACGAACAGTGTATACGAAAGACAGTGGATCATAATTGACCAACAAACATGAATACAACACTGCACAAGACCAAATATCACAGACCAAAAGCTTAGATCTTCACTAGCAAAGGAATTTTACAAGACATTATGTCTAGTAATTCTCTAAATTTTGTAAGACCTCAACTTTTTTTATAAATGCGATTTGACGGTCTTTAGCCTCAACTATCGGCCCCGTTTTTCTACTTTCGGTTTCATTTATGTTTCAGATGACCGCCGTCCACCACCACCAGAGGGTCCAGGGGGTGCAGGAGGAAATGGTGACAGCGAGGAAGGTAATGATCTTGTTTTACGATCACTCGTATTTTTTTGATGAACTCAATATTTGTGTGTGTAGTATTTTCTTGACGCATTCATCTGCATGTTGTAAAACAAAAAACAATATGATTTCTATTTCCGCTCATCCGGATTTTCAAGTACAGCTAGAAAGTGATTATTTTATAAAACCATAAAAATTTTACTTTTCTTATAAAATCATTTGTTTCACATGTTATCATTTTTAAAAAAAAATGGAATATGGCTTTTCTTTTTCTCGTGAGAGCTTGTTCTATATTGTTCAATCCGTACAAGCTTTCATTCATGTCTTATTTACTATAAATACTTTTTTTATGTTATCCACTAAAATAAAGTTGGTAGTATTATTATTGTTACTATTGTTTACTATGATTCATCGTCTTATACTGTTATACTATAATTATGAGTACTATTGTTTTTTTATTATAATTGTGTGTAATTCTGATGTAATTATGCTATTTTATTTCTACCGCTGTTATTAATATAATCATTAGTATTTTATTATGATATAATTTTATTATACATTTTATTTTATTATTATTATCATCAGTATTGTTATTGCGATAATTTTTCTTTCGTTATCGTGAAAAAAAGGAAAAGAAGAGAGCAAAGAAGAAGAAGAAGAGGGGAAAGTAGAGAAAGGAGGAGAAGAAGGGACAGAAGGTAAAGAGGGAGAAGAGGGTAAAGAGGGAGAAGAAGGTAAAGAGGGAGAAGAAGGTAAAGAAGGTAAGGAAGGAGAAGAAAGTAAAGAATCAAAAGAAGGAGGTGAAAGCGAAGAATCGAAAGAAGGAGAAGAAAGCAAAGAATCGAAAGAAGGAGAAGAAAGCAAAGAATCGAAAGAAGGAGAAGAGGGCAATCAAGGAAAAGTAGGTGAAGAGGGCACAGGAGTAGAAGTGGACAAAGAAGATGAAAAAGGGAGCGAAAAACAACCTGGTAAAGACTTTTTCTTGATTGCGATTTCTTTTACAATATTCTAGTTTCTGCCAAAGATCAGATCAGATCAGATCACCTTGTGGGTAAGACTTTAAGTGTGGGTAAGCCAAGATAACTGGTTAGTACAAGTAGGTAAGACAGGAGCACTGGTTAGTTCTAGTAGGTAACACAGGACTGCTATTTAGTACTGCAAGGTAAGTTCAGAAGCACTTGTTTGTACTGGTCAGTAACCAAAGAACACGAGTTAGAACTGATGGGTAAGCCAGGAGCACAGATTGGTACAGTTAGGCAACCCAGAACACTTGTTACGAATGGCTGTTAGCCCAGACACACTAGTTAGGACTGGCAGGTAACATAGACACACTAGTTAGGACTGGCAGGTAACATAGACTCACTAGATAGGGCTGGCAGATAACATAGACACACTAGTTAGGACTGGCAGGCAACATAGACACACTAGATAGGGCTGGCAGGTAACATACACACACTAGTTAGGACTGGCAGGTAATATAGACACACTAGTTAGGACTGGCAGGTAACATAGACACACTAATTGGGACTGGCAGGTAACAAAGCCACACTAGTTAGGACTGGCAGGTAACATAGACACACTAGTTAGGACTGGCAGGTAACATAGACACACTAGTTAGGACTGGCAGGTAACATAGACACACTAATTAGGACTGGCAGGTAACATAGACTCACTAGATAGGGCTGGCAGATAACATAGACACACTAGTTAGGACTGGCAGGCAACATAGACACACTAGATAGGGCTGGCAGGTAACATACACACACTAGTTAGGACTGGCAGGTAATATAGACACACTAGTTAGGACTGGCAGGTAACATAGACACACTAATTGGGACTGGCAGGTAACATAGACACACTAGTTAGGACTGGCAGGTAACATAGACACACTAGTTAGGACTGGCAGGTAACATAGACACACTAGTTAGGACTGGCAGGTAACATAGACACACTAGTTAGGACTGGCAGGTAACATAGACACACTAATTAGGACTGGCAGGTAACATAGACACACTAGTTAGGACTGGCAGGTAACATAAACATACTAGTTAGGACTGGCAGGTAACATAGACACACTAATTAGGACTGGCAGGTAACATAGACACACTAGTTAGGACTGGCAGGTAACATAAACATACTAGTTAGGACTGGCAGGTAACATAGACACACTAGTTAGGACTGACAGGTAACATAGACACACTAGTTAGGACTGGCAGGTAACATAGACACACTAATTAGGACTGGCAGGTAACATAGAGACACCGGTTGTAGGTAGTTTAAACAGACTGATAGGTAGCATAGGAGCACTTGTTAGTGCTGATATGTAACCCAGAAGCACGCACCAGTGAGTTGGGCTGCCCGTTGTAAATAAAAGAAATTTTGATGATAAACGCCGTTCACACAGCTACATATTATTACAGTGCAATCCCTCCAGACCGGCCCTCTCTGAAGCAACAATCTTCGTTCAACAACAGCATGATTTTTCCCCTCTGTACGATTTAACTATTTAACTATTAATTTAACATCTCTAGAGCAACAACCTCTCAACAACAACATAATTTTGCTCTTCCCAAACGGTGTTGCTTTGGAGAGGTTGCACTGTATTATTTTTATGACAAAGAGCCCGTTTTTAACGTCTACTTCTGAAACATATATTTGAGAAAAACACATGCAGTCGTAATCTGAGATTTGTGAATTTCATGGAGAGCGAACGGGTTAAATCTCATTATTGCATTTTTTATTTGTTGTGTAAATTATTTTTATCGAACGTATCTTGTTATTTGTTTAGTTTTATCTTTCAATAACTTTACACAGAACCTTTTGATTATTTGTGAAACAATGATTATTTAGTGGTGTGTTATCTTCCTAACAATAGAGATGCCGCCTGAAATTGAACAAGAGGAAGAGAAGATTGATGATGCTCTTGCTGGAGGCGATATTAAAGAAGCAATTAATAACATCAAATCATTAATTAGGCAACTGAGCGAAATACTTTCGAATGAAGAAAATATGGAGGAAAAGCTGAAAGAGAAAATAAGTGACTTAGAAATGAAATTGCTTGAATTGGAAGATATGATTGCAAAGGCGAAGGAAATGTCACATGAAGGCGATGGTGAAAATAAAGGAAAAGTTGACGAAGAGAAACCGGCGCCTTCAGAAACAGGAGAAAAGGTTGACGAAGAGAAACCGGCGCCTTCAGAAACAGGAGAAAATGTTGACGAAGAGAAACCGGCGCCTCCAGAAACAGGAGAAAATGTTGACGAAGAGAAACCGGCGCCTCCAGAAACAGTTGAAAATGTTGACGAAGAGAAACCGGCGCCTCCAGAAACAGGTGAAAAGGTTGACGAAGAAAAACCGGCGCCTCCAGAAACAGGAGAAAATGAAGAAGGGGAGAATCCACCAGAACAAGATAATGGTCCCTTGGAACGATCAAAATTGGCTACAGATCTTATGAAACTTCTACGGCAGCTTGATATTAAACAGAAGGTAAGATATTTCATTTACTAAACTGATTAAAGTGAAGAATAAAACGAACGATATATTCTCGGTCGTAAATTATTTAGGAAACGTCCTAAATAGACCAAAAGTATCATTTAACTTGGAACCGAATACAAGTTGTTTTACCACTTCCAATCCAAATTTTATGTGGCGTGCACTAATAATGTTATCATGTACTACATTCACTTCATCTGACATCTTTTGATAAAATTTTATTATATTTTGTTCAATTTTAATAGGTTTTTAATTCAAATAGACCAGTCACATTTACGAGCGTAGACGATGTCGTTTTGGTAAATGCAATAAATATTCACGCAATTGAGTAACCATTAAACGCCCCAGATATTACACTGAACAATATTTTCACATTATATTTTCCTAAAAAAGTTTGTAATAAAATCAGTAATCTTTCGTAAGTTTCTCTCCCCATTGTTACTCATATGCGTCATGTTTATACCCCCAATGTATACAATAACAGTCTCAAATGGAATTTTGGAGCCTTTAAAATTTTTCTACAGGGATTCGTTATAGAAGATGGTTGACCGTGGATTTTTTTATAAAAAGCAGGTTTTCAATAATTCCCATACAGTTCAACTCGATAATGAGACGACTTCATGATTACAACAGATTTTCCGTATCGTGAAGATGGTCTCAATTTCGAGGTGTTACTGTATAGTAATGCTGTTATTGCTTATCATTATTTCACGATATTTTTTGTCTTCAGACAAAGAACTGATACATTATCTGTACGAAAATTGACAAGATCTTTCAGGCGTGGCAACAACAAATGTTTCTTGGATGGAAAACAAAACATTGACGAATTCTTAGTACAAGTACGCAACCAAGATTGAAAATATCGGACTTGTATTGAGTGTGTTTTTTGGAGAACAAAATACGTGTGCATGTATTAAACCTAAGGAATTATTTCGTCCTTTGTACATTAGTTAAAAAATGACAAAATTGACAAAGTCTCTAAAATGTAGTAGATATTTTGTACTTTTATCAATAAACATTATCACCGCACAATGTCTTCAGAGTTGAGTTTTGTCTCATTGATTCACGGAAATGGACCCGAGGCTATATAAAACAGCAAACAGTTAAATATTGATATGAGCCGTGAACGTGGTCCAGTGGTTAGTGCGCTGGACTTGTAACCCGGCGATCCGGGTTCAAATCCCGGTCCCGGCAGGTCATACCCTTCTATGAAAATTTGTCAAAAATGTCGATTTTCCTCCTTGTATGGAAAAGTTACCGGCTCCCTGTGGAGGGTAAGTTAGTACTGGTTAGTATACAGTCCAGGAAAACTGGTTTGGTGGCATAACTGAAAAATAATTGTTGAAAAACCGCGTTAAACCAAGCAGCAATGTCAAAAAAGGAAGAGGAGTTCTCTCCCTTTGGTCTGTGTACTTCCATATTATTGTCTTTGTTCTTGTCAATTCATGTACGTCCAGTGCAACATCTCCAAAGCAACACCCTTAAGGAGAAGCAAAATTATGTTGTTGTTGAGAGGCTGTTGCTTTAGAGAGGTTTCATTAGTTAATAAGTAAATCGTACGGCGGATAAGGAATAATGTTGTTGCTCTGGAGAGGTTGCACTGCATCAAACTTTGACAATGGGTAGGTGGGTTGGCTGTTTTGCCCGCACTGAAAACGAAATGCTGGATTAAAGAACACCAAACAATGTCAAAAATCACTAATAATATTTTGGGTTCAGAATTGATTAATAAGCCGGTCACCTGACTGCAAACCAACCGTTTTAAAGAATGGCCTAATATGTAGAAGTTTACAGAAATACAGTCAAACATTTTTATGTTGGCCTAATTTTACGTGTAGACAAGGCGTTAAAAAGTTCCTGGTTTCTGCTGATCCCAACAGCCCTTTTTTCTGCCAGTACTGGATTTTTTTCAGCTTCGGACATTTTTTACTGCCGATGATTTCATTTTTTAAAGAGTCGATCACGAAACCATAAACCTACATTTAATTACAGCTGGCTGGATATATACTGATCACCAAAACAAAGTGTACAGTCCATATACTGATCACCAAAAGAAAGTATACAGTCCATATACTGATCACCAAAAGAAAGTATACAGTCCATATATTGATCACCAAAAGAAAGTATACAGTCCATATACTGATCACCAAAAGAAAGTATACATTCCATATACTGATCACCAAAATAAAGTGTACAGTCCATATACTGATCACCAAAATAAAGTATACAGTCCATACACTGATCACCAAAAGAAAGTATACAGTCCATACACTGATCACCAAAAGAAAGTGTACAGTCCATATACTGATCACCAAAACAAAGTATACAGTCCATACACTGATCACCAAAAGAAAGTATACAGTCCATATACTGATCACCAAAAGAAAGTATACAGTCCATACACTGATCACCAAAAGAAAGTGTACAGTCCATATACTGATCACCAAAACAAAGTATACAGTCCATACACTGATCACCAAAAGAAAGTATACAGTCCATATACTGATCACCAAAAGAAAGTATACAGTCCATATACTGATCACCAAAAGAAAGTATACAGTCCATACACTGATCACCAAAAGAAAGTGTACAGTCCATATACTGATCACCAAAACAAAGTATACAGTCCATACACTGATCACCAAAAGAAAGTATACAGTCCATATACTGATCACCAAGAGAAAGTATACAGTCTATATACTGATCACCAAAAGAAAGTATACAGTCCATACACTGATCACCTGACTCGAAAGTCAGTAGGCATATTATAAAATACATAAAAAACATCATAAACAAGGGCATATCAGTAGATAAACTTTGTTTTAGAGGTTTATAGTCCAGATAACTTATCCGCCATGTTTTTAGGGTCACGTGATTCCTCACGTGATGAATAAGGTCGGGACCTGCAACGAATACGGTCAAATCAGGGTTAATGAATACTTGCTTAAAAAGCGGCCACCATGTGAACAAACTAAAGCAAAGAAGTTGCATATAAAATCAATATTTCCCGACCACTCCAAATAGTGACCATTGCTCGCGCAGGTTGATGGCATACGTTTACTGTCATCGCTGTTTAAAATGATTAATCTCTTTCAAGAGTTGTCGTTCGTTATCTGTCGCATACATCTCTGTCAACGTCTCAGCTTTAACATGATTCTTGTAAAACAAGAAATAAAGCCACAAGCGATACAAAATTTACAACTGAGTGAAACAATATCTTTCGCACAATAAGTTGGAGGCAGAAGATATTGAGATTTATCAGAAAATCAGGGATGACATTTATTTATTAAGCGCTTTTTTTAATGGAAAGTGTTTGATTATTTTCGGCAAATACGCTCACAATCCATTCGTTGAAATAGAAATAAGACACAGAAGTTGAATGAAATCGTGAAACAAGACGCTACGTTCAATAAACGCATATATCCCCAGTAGCGTGTTTGACAATACTTCTTGAAATTCCCCCACTGGGTTTAACGCCATTTTTCACCAATTTTCAGTTATATACGGCGACCGGTCCACCTAATCAGTTTTTCCTGTACTGTATACAAACCAGTACTAACTTACCCGTCTACAAGGAGCCGGCAGATTCTCCTTAGATGGATGAAAATCGACATTCTTGTCAAATTTTCTTCGAAGGGTATGGCCTGCTTCGACCGGGATTCGAACCCGGACCTCCGGGTTACAAGTCCAGCTCACTAACCATTGGACTACGGTCACGGCAATAGATTTTGAACTAAAAGTGTTGACCAGTGTTAGACGAAATGGTAAAATTTAGTTAACCTTGAAATAGACCATTTAAAACATTATAAGTCCTAATCTGATCAAGGTCAAAGTCAAATTTAGGATGGGAATGGTCCAAGGTAACATCTGTGAATATCAAAGCGATAGACGAAACGGTAAAATCTAGTTAGCTTTGTATGGACGGACAAATTGATCACTATATGTCCAGGCCACAACAGATGCCGGGGACATCAAAATGTAACAACAAATACAAAAGTAAAATCGGGCATCTGGGTATCTGGGAACTAGAGGAGACCCTGTCGTATGTTTTTGAACTATTTTTCTCACTTTGACAGGGATGCATGGAAGGATTAACGAACGACAACTCCGTGTTAAGTAAAAATTGGCTTCTATGACCTCAGTGATGACGTCACGGGCACTTTGTTTAAATGAAGAATTAAACGTTGATAGGATTTGTATTTATAAAATGTAGACACTCACTGAAATACTAGATAAATCTATTTTAGTGAAAACTTTCATTTTTTTATTCAGATTGATGGTTTATTTTAACTAAATAAAAGAAATGATATTTGCAAAGCGTGTGTGATTGATATCTACAACAAACATCAAATATAGTCCGAATCGTACGAATCAGCTTCATTTAGTGAAACGCCATGAAAAGGTTCGTCTCCACCGTTTCTCTTCCCTGTCTGCAACAATTTCATTCTGTTATGTAAAGACTCTTTTTCCTTTCTTCGTCGACCCTCAACAGCAAGCATGTTGGCAAGGGCCGATAAAGGGCCGGAAACTGAAAGTTGTTGCGAGCGCCGCCTGGTGACTGTCGAGATTCGTGGGTATTGTTTATTTGCGTTAGAACTAGATTTTATTTTGAGTTTATGAAAATCAAAAATTGGGAATCGCCAACTTTTCTTGCCTACTTGCAACAATGCCGAATGTTTGTTTGATCTTTCACCTTGTCGCCGAGCTTGATACACCATATCCGCTAATGAGCGAAGTTCGCCATTCAGGGACAATTCCGCTCGTTTCTCATTTTCAGTCAATTCGATACCATTATCATCAATGTTTGAAAACTGTCCATTGGCTGAATGTAAGTTGTCGTCATCGATGACGTCATCGCCGAGTAGAAAGCTACGTGACAAACACGTGACTAAATGGTTGCAGGTAACTAAAATAACGATCATAATTGAGAGAGCCGACGTTCTTGATGTCATTTTTGCCTTAAGTTAAAGTTGAATATCCTGAAAAAAAAGACAAGAAGAATTTCAGTTTTCTTATCGTCCGTTCCAGTCGAGCTCAGGGCGTGTTTCAGATCCGACAGGAGGTTATAAAACCTGAGAACACACTTTGAGCTCAAATCTCAATTTCATTCACAAAGTATTATGGTTAGATAGATAGAGCTGATTAATGTTTAAATACATATTCAGGTCAATTATGCTGATGGAATCATGTTCAGGTCAGTTATGCTGATGGAATCATGTTCAGGTCAATTATGCTGATGGAATCATGTAGGCTATCAATAATATCATTATTGTTTGATCACGACTAACTTAGAAACGTTTAAAAGACAAGATATGAGACCTGAGCTTGGAGACCAATTTCAAGTTTTATAACCTCAGACACTGGTGAAAAATAAGTCTATATTAATAATAAATAGTTATACATGTAGTAATATTCCGAGCCCACACATTGAAATTCTTAGTATTCTTAGTATGGGAGCGGGGTCATAGGAACATATTAGTTACAATTCGCCAACTCCCTTAGATGAACTGTTTTGTTCTAGCGAGCGGTATGACTTCTTTCAGACTCTTGGTACACGTATATGTACAACTGGAATGAGACCATACTTAAAAGTGTTTGTTCGCGGTCACGTGACCAAGAGTTTTAAAGGTGGGTCGGTAGGCAGGCATTTAAATAACATTTTATGTTGGTACTAAAAACGAATAGATAGAGCGAAAAAAATATTGATCAGAATCGCAAAAAAATATAGGTCGGGGTATTTTTTTAACGAATCCCTCGCTTAAGAGAAAAAAATCCATGTGGAGTGGCTCCGTTTTGTCCTTTGATTCTAGAAGTCCCTTTCCTTCGCTTGTTTTAATTTTGAACCAATTTAACGAAACAGTTTGGCCTATTGAGCCGCCCACACCTTGTTAGAACATATAAAATATTTGGAGTTAACGAATCAGCTGATATTGACATTGAGAGAGACAAATGTCAGAATTTCTCACGATGAATGAGAAACAAGTGATCACTTATAAGACAAGTTTCAGCGAATCATTGACTTACAACGGACTGATTTTTTCCCGGAAAAATCTGTAAGTGATAAAAGTCGTTGGTTAGGATTAATTTAACTCATTCAAAGTATAGTATTAACGAGCCCAGCCCTCCATATAGCTCGCATTCCATTTGATTGTAACTATAATAATATAAAGACACAAATCATAGTGAAATAGGTTACATGCAGCGTTCACTTAATTGTTCAAAAGTTTGTCACGCAGTCAAAATGTGTTACGATAATTTTATCACAATGAAAAAGTAAAAAAATAATTCATAACTTGTGACTACTTTGTAATTTTCATTAGTTTAGCACCCTTGAATAAATAATTGTTGTCATTGTATGAACTTCTCCAATTCGAGGCAAAACCTTAGAATGATAGTACAGTTAAACCTCACATAGCGTGCCCCTCAAAATTACGACCATCTTGTTATGAGACCACCTTCGGGACCCCAAAAATCGGTCGTAATAATGAGGCGGCCTCATTATCAAGTTGTATCATAGGGGAAAGTTAATGAATGTCGGTCGGAAAATAAGTGGTCGTTATAACAAGGTGGTCGTAATATTTAGGGGCACGCTATGTGAGGTTTTACATTATCAAGAATTTAAATGGTGCTTATTAAGAAAATCGTTTGCGTTAAATTTTAAGATAATTATGCAGAAAAATATCAACAATGTGAGTTTCTCACATGTTTGTAATCATCTATTGAAAATCGTTATAACGTTTATCAAATTGCAGCGAAAACATTTCAAAATTTTGTCACATTACTGTCATAATGACGAATCTGTTTCATCAAAACAACGTGAAGAATTCGCGATCAAATTTACACTTTATTTGTTTATTCAAATTAAAAAAGATGACAAACATTCGTAATGTATACAATAATAGACAAAAAAGAATATCGTTTCCGTCACGATTAAACCTTGCATTCTGTCCCCCAGAGTACAAATCATTCCTCGAACGTCGAAACGTAATACAAAACTATGGCAATAACGCTGATAGGATTTGATTGGTGGAAAAATTGATGACGTATGACTCACACGAGCATCAACTGACTGTAATACACAACTTTGGTGGTGGCGCTGATAGGATCTGATTGGTGGAAAAAATGATGACGTATGATTGACGTCAGCATCAACTGTTATACACAACTTTGGTGGTTGCGCTGATAGGATCTGATTGGTGGAAAAATTGATGACGTATGACTGACGTCAGCATCTGTTGACTGTGACATCAAGAACACGACATTACAAAAGATTCAGTTTTGAATTAATGCTTGAGTACTACATGCAACTAAAACCAACTTTTGGACCACAAATCAGTCTGAATAATGAGGTGATCTCATTGTCATGTTAAAATGTAGGGGGACTACTGAAAAGCAGCATGAATTGGTCACGATTTTGAAGTGGCCCCCTCATTAATTGAAATGTTACAATTGTATTATCATGCAAATAATAACTTTTACAGAACACCTCTCTAGAAAGAGTAAAAAATACTATCAAAATAAGGAGACTCAGAATCGTCAACAAATACCATTTATTCTTGCTTTTCTCACAGAGGAATCGTCACATTTGTCCCGATTGAAATGCTAATATTGACTCTAAAGTCTTCAAAAAGTTTCGAATTTCTGTTCAATACCAAAAATTAGATTAGCTACTTTCGATTTGAAAACTCGACTGAATCATACATTTTTCGTAATGTAGAATGAAATTCGTAATTTTGGTGGGTTGGGAAACCAAAATAAAGCCAAAAGCGGGAAGTAAATAAAGTCTGTAACATTTTAATCTATTTTTACTTGAAATGAAAGAAATATCAGAATTTCAACAATAAATTCCAAAGCATAAGCACCAGCAGAATCAAGAGAGAGAAATCATGGTAGAAAAAAAATAGAATGACTTATAGAATAGATGATAAACAGCTACATCCGGCTAATGGACGCTTATCTGACTACATCCGGTTCTATCAATATGGCGTCTTAATCACGCCATCTACTTCCGGCATTTGTCTGCCTTTAATTAACACTATTGTCAGAAACTCGCTTGGGGTACAAAATGAAAATCTAACGAGAAAACATCTTCTAATATAAGGCTTTACTGAATATTCGCGAATTATTCCCATGCGCGTGTATAGAATAACAATACGGAATTTTGTAACAAATTAGGTGTTTTTTGGGGAGGGGGGAGTTGAAAATCGCGAATCATATTTAAATACGCATTGAATTACAAGGATGTTTCATTCATGGGAGAAATCATTTTCATGTAGCTATGGACAAAGACATCCAAGATCCGAAAGATGTGGCACTAAAATTGCTCAGTTGAATAGTAAGCGGACATTTGCCCCATTCAAGACAAGATATTTGCCTCTAACGTGAAAAAATGTCAGAAAGCAGAAAGGACATTTTGCCCCTTTATAAGGGGACATCTGTACCTTTATGTACATGTATTAGTGGGATACATTGAAAAATTGAAAGGAAAATTTCAGAAAATAATTATTGTAATCCTGAGATGCTATCAAGATATTATGATCAGTTCTTGAAGACAATATATATAATTTAATATGAGTAAATTAACATACATAATATACATACAGTAAAACCACGATAATTAGACCACTTTCAAGACGGACTCGGGCATAACGTAATAATGAGGTGGTCTCATTATCAAGTTTTAGGAGAGAGCCGGTCAGCAAATTGGTGGTCATTATTACAAGGTGATCGTAATATTGAGTGGTCACTATTTGAGGATTTACTGAAGATAAATAATATATAATGTAGATAGGTACTGATGTCTTATAGACAGAAAACTATCGTATGTCGGGTTGATAAATATATACAGTGAAACCTCGCATTACAACTGTCTCAATATTACGAACACCTTGTTATAACGATCACTAATTTTCGAATCGGCTTTCAATAACTCCCTATGATACAACTTGATAATGAGACCACCTCATTATTACGACCGATTTTTTGGGTCCCGGAGGTGATCTAATTATTGAGGCTTTACTGTATAGCAGTATAGATGGTAATTCTGAATTGCATTATGTCGGCAAACAAAACCTGGTCAATATACGTTGTCTGGGTCATTGAAACCAAGATCATTTGATATTTATTAAACAAAGTATGTCCATTTCAAAACCCTGGACACATCTGATTTGGAAGTAAAAACCACAATACGGTCCCTCCCCCTCCCATACGAAATTCCTGACTATAAACATTGTCGTTTCAAAGGCAACAACTTGAAAATAAATTTTGTAATTAATATTTTGAAACAAAAAGAATATTGAACATTCGTGTTATTTTTGTTGTAACATGTATAAATATATTTATACTTGTAATTTAGCAGTGAATCAAAACACCATCGTAATATGTCGGTAAATTTCGTAGCGAGATCGGTAAATATCGTTGAACATCGGCAGAAATCGTGATACTAAGAGCAAGTATATTTTTATATAGCTTGTTGCCGATTCAAAATCGTTCAGATATAATCAAACAGCATTGTAACAAAGATTTTTTTCACATTGAGAAACTATTCCATTTCTGAAAGAAAAAATGGTGGATTTCTGGTCTGATGACGTCATTGTTATGTTTCCGTTTTAAACAAAAATGGCTTGATTTTACAATGGATGTAAATTTTAAAGACCTGTTGTTTAATATCGTCAATCATTTTGGCTTACTGCGGTCGTTTAACTGTAATACCGCGCGTCTATGAGAGGTTTAAATATTGGAACGGGCTTTTAAACCAGTTTGCCACAGTCTGATAAATTCTGATATAACTTCATAAACGAATAGAAATTTATTTTATTTTAAACACGCACTGAGGACCAAAAGAAAGTATAAATTCACATTCTACATTAGTGTTACCTTTTGATAGTATTTATCATTATTCTATAGTAATAAACTGTATAGATGTGTCAGCGACTTTCTTGTTTTATTTATTGAAATATTAAACAGTATTACACAGTTTCCACAAATTCTAAATTTTGAAAATTATGGGATTGCATATTATTTTTTCGTGCTCAGTGCATATCTGTGCAAGTGTTTTTTTAGAGGTCAGTTTGTTCTAAATAGTCTGTGACGGTTTTCCAAAGAATGGTCTTAATTCAGTGGGTGGTCTTTAATCGGAGGTGGCCGCAAACACAGGTTGGAATGTGTGCATAACGCTATGCTATGAACGTTCGTCCAATATACAGTCAAACCTGTGAACAAAGGCCACCCTTAGGAAAGACAAAATGTGGGCTTTCTTGACAGGTGGCCTTTATTCGGAGGTCAGTTTGCCGTAAATAATTAGTGACGGTGTTTCAAAGAATGGCCTTTATTCATAGGGTGGTCTTTATTCGGAGGTGGCCGCAAACACAGGTTTGACTGTATATACAAAATTTACTTTGTGTCTTTTTACAATTTGATTGTTAGTCTATTTATTTCTCTTCACGCAAAAAGAAAGTATTTAATTATTTGAATTAATAAAACTAAAATAATAATTATATGCAACGTACGAAATCAATAAAAACAAATGAAAAAGATGATTTTGTAAAAACTTGATCAATCATATCAAAAATATGAATTTTCGCTAAATGAAAACATGTTTTATTTTCTGGCAATTTATATGTATCAAAGAAATTACCTTATATAATATAAAACGTGTGTAATTATCCACTCCGTAATTGTCACATAGAAGTATTTAAGCACCACGCGCGACAAAATCTGTTTTCACGAACTAGTATTTCTTATGACACCGCCTCATTATGAAGAGTTGCTTGGCGTTTTCCAAACAGCAGAGTGCTAGCTGACGAATCTTGGGGAATTTCAGTGAGAGATATTTGTGAAGTACAAAAGCGGCATAATTCTAGTAAAACAAAATGGCTGATCAGTTTAAGTGTATACAGTTACACCTGTGTTGCAACCACCTCCGCATAAAGACCACCCTGTGAATAAAGGCCATTCTTTGAAAAAACATCACTGATTATTTAGAACAAACGGACCTCCGAATATGGGCCATTTGCCAATAAAGGGCACATTTTGTCTTTCCTAAGGGCGCCTTTGTTCACAGGTTTGACTGTATTAGCAATACAGCAAACTGTATATCTGCAAAAAAACTACATGAAAAATATATAACCACGCTTGTAAAAAGAAAATCATCATAAATAGGATGTGAAATATAAAAATTATATAGATTTATCAGTTATTTTGAATAAAAAAACTAGAATGGATTTTCTTTTTTTGGTAAACCAGTAGGCGAGAAGAGCCGAAAAAAGGGAAAGTGGTTAAAATAAATACTTGGCTCTATGTAGACTTTTGTTTGGTATACGCATGTATGATCACTAATTGAGCACAAAAAATTAATCGTTCAATTCGATATATCGATCGGACGGTAAATACCGATAATCGATTTTTGTTGAGAATCTAACCAGAATGTAGCACTAATTCCAACTACTTATTAACTTCCGGTTGATGAGAAACCAGACGATAACAATAGTTTCCGGTCTTGCTGTCTGGTGCCCGGCACGGAACATGATACAGATAGTGAACGTAGAGTACAATCGGAACAACTCGCTCTTTTCCGTGGCTGGTAAAAAGAAATCTAAGCCGTTTATACATTTATTAGTTGGATTGATCCTTGTGCCGTAACCATAATCGGCCGCGCTCGTGGTCCAGTGGTTAGTACGCTGGACTTGCATCCGGAGATCCGGATTCAAATCCCGGTCGCGGCAAGTCATACGCTTCTGTGAAAATTTGACAAAAATGCCGATTTTCCTCCATATGTGGAGATGTTGCCGGCTCCTTGTGGAAGGGTATGTTAGTACTGGTTAGTATACAGTCCAGGAAAACTGGTTAGGTGAACCGGTCGCCATATATAACTGAAAAATTGTTGAAAAAGGCATTAAACCCCAGTGACAATAAATCACATAAAAACAAAAAAAAAATAAAAACAAAACCATAATCGAGTTCAATACAATAAATTCATCGATAAGTTCTAGTGCCAACTCTTTGAATAAAGAAATAAAATTTAAACATGTAGTATTATAGCTTTTATCATGGTGACATAATAATAATATCGAATAGGTCTGAATTCGTGAAATGAATCTATTTTCTGATACACGGAACGCTCATAGAAATATCGACATTGTCCGTTTGCTTTCAATTTATGTCCATTCAATAGGGAAAGCGCCTATTCACGTTTCCACATGTTCGTGAATTTCCGTGAATCTCCGGAATATCGGCCGGTGGTTGTTGTTTACAAACTGAAAGTAGTGAGTCGATGTACACACGAGGTAAGCTGGTCCCCGTTCCATGCTGCAGAGCACCAAAGGTGTCTCTGTGCAACCAGAACCAACGGGAGCCAGTTTACACACGAAGTTTACTTGAAGTTACAGAAATGAACGATTGGTCACGATTGTGTGTTACAGATAAAAGTTTCTGTCAATTCAAAATGGCGGACAATCATAAAAATTACTGCAATAGTAAGCAACACGCCTATTTAATGAAAATTTGGGAACTGTACATGAATTTGTGATTCTAACGAAGCGATTTCCGACCGGTTGACACAAGTATATTATTATGCGTGTCGATTTATTCCTTTTGAAATAATTTTGCCTTACAACTAATAATGCGGAAGAAATCTTTTAGTTACAACACGTTACGAAGACAATCCATGACAAGTTGCGAGTATTTTCAACATTTCATCGCTGACACTCTGTGATTCAAACAAAAAATGATATGCTTGGCCAGTAATTAGATAAAACAAAATGCAATAATTGGATTTCCAGCGAAACAAAATGCTAGTGCTTCCTACAACATCTGCCTGACACAGTGACGCTGTATCATATCAAGCATAGGGTCTCGTGTTTGTTAGAGAAATGCATTCCGTTACTGTGCGTGTCAGCCCCGATCAGCCATTTTATCACGTCAAATTCACTTATTATGATGAGCTAAGAAAACAAGATGTTATTTCAATTTTTCATTCCACAAATTATTTTGCGGGAAACGAGCGGTTTTTATCGGGGATAATGATCAGTTTATCATGATACATCATATGATGACGTCATGCGTTTTGCGCGTGCTAATGCGTACGAGAACCGGAATAGTATACCTTAGTCGTCTCATTAATCCCTATTAATTATCAAACCAATACAGAGAAGACGTTTAAGGTGAAGGTTTGTTTCGTACGTCATTCCCTTTCGAGCCCTGTGTTTCTTGGTAAAAAACCCTGTGAATAAAGGCCATTCTTTGAAATACCGTCATTGAATGTTTCAAACAAATTGACCGCCGAATACAGGCCACCTGTCAATAAAGACCACGCTTTGTCTCTCCTATGGGTGGCCTTTGTTCACAGGTTTGACCGTACTTTAATAAACATGTTGTTGAATTCTGAATTCATTTTTTTCAACTACGGTGTAATAGGCAGTATAAACAAATCTATCATACGTGCTAAATATAATCATTAATCATTTTTTTTTATTTTCCGAAACGTATTTTTTATCATTGATCAGTTCGACTCCCTTCCGGTAGTATAAATGCGTTGCTTGTTTTTTCTTCAATCATAATTCTCAAAATATCCCGAACATTTGCAGCCATTATATTTCAATAATGTTCATCCAATGTTTTGCACAAGCAATAAAATGTGAATTTTAATTCGGATAAAATCTTTGTATTGCGTGACAGACACTGTTTCATTGCATTTGCTTAGTGCTATTCAATTATTGACTGGAATAATGCTTATGATTTTGGAGACAAAACTGCACATAAGAAAGTAACTCTTGAAAGGCAGTACAGTGCAACCTCTCCAAAGCGGCCCTCTCTTGAGCAACAACCTCTCCAGAGCGCCCCTCTCTTAAGCAACAACCTCTCCAGAGCGGCCCTCTCTTGAGCAACAACCTCTCCAGAGCGGCCCTCTCTTAAGCAACAACCTCTCCAGAGCGCCCCTTTCTTGAGCAACAACCTATCCGGAGCGGCCCTCTCTTCAGCAACAACCTATCCAGAGCGGCCCTCTCTTCAGCAACAACCTCCATTCAACAACAGCATGATTTTTCCCACTGTATAATTTAGCTATTAATTTGAGCTTTCTAGAGCAACAACCTCTCGACAACAACATAATTTTGCTTCTCCTAAAAGGTGTTGTTTTGGAGAGGTTGCACTGTGCAATCCACAAAACATTTATTTGGTTTTCAATTGCGCAACATAATCTGACAATAGTAGATAAGTAAGCAGGCAATTTTTGTGAATATAATAAATCATGTTCGTACATGCTGACAGAATGAACTTTGATGTCGAAAACGCAATACTATGTCCAGGGTCTAGGGTTTTTTTATGAGTCGGTCACGTGACTGAAAAACAACCTTTTAAGTATGGCCCAACGTGTAAAAGTTTACAACAATACATTCAAGCCTTTTCATGTTGCCCTTAATTTACGTCGAGATAAAGCGTTCAAAAGGTTCCCGGTTTCCGCTAACCCCGACGATCCTTTTTTCTGCAAATGCTGGAATTTATTTTCGTTCATGGTCAATTTTTACATGCTAGTGTTCACATTTTCATTATTTTGAGCTTTGCTTCTGAACTAAACAAATATACTTAAAAAAGGTTGTTCAGTATTACGATAGCTGAAATCAAGTGGTGTTTTTTTTTGGGGGGGGGGGGTAATTCCTAATTGTCATTAAGAAGCACATGTATTTCTCTACCATTAATTTCACCCTAAGTAATTCAATTTAAGTCCGTGATTGGATATTTACTGTACAGTAAAGCCTCACAATGCGACCATGTTGTTATTACGGCCCCTTATTTTCGGACCGGCTTTCAATAACTCCCTTATAATTCAACTTGATAATGAGACAACCTCATTATTACGACCTATTGTTCGGGTCCCGAACCTAAAGTGGTCACATTACCGGGGTTCTACTATATTACAAGAATTTATTAATGTTTTATAAATAAACGAACCACGGCCTCGGTTCGATCCAGCACGTACAAATAATGCCACAAGCACAAAAAAGAAATACAGTGCAACCTCTCCAGAGCGGCCCTCTCTTGAACAACAACCTCCCTTCAACAACAGCGCGTTTTTCCCCACTGTACGTTTTGACTATTAATTTAACCTCTCTAGAGCGGCAACATCTCAACAACGGCATAATTTTGCTTTGGAGAGGTTGTACTGTACTCGTATGCCCTATAATATGAACTCGACTCTTGCTGTCGTGTCACCTGCCGTATATTTAAATGAACAAAACATCTCTACTATTATTGGTCGCCTAAACTTTGAAACTATCTTTACATTATCATTGTAATTGTAAAATAAATTAACCATCAGTTTTATGTCCGAAAATAGAGAAGGTCAGCGCGTTTTCATATTTTTTTGTGTTGATTTTTGAAAAAAAAACGCCGCAACAGCATTAAATAGAAGCCCGGACATTCTGTCAGACACATTAATATGGTTGCTAAGCAACGGCATTTGTTCCATTATCTGATAATCTAATAATTCTATTGTGTACAAACGTGAAGTGTGATACTTCTATTGGTCACATTGGGAATTGAAATAGCTGATAAATTGTCAAGATTAAACGTATAGAATTAAGAAAGTAGGTAGCAACCTTGAATTTCATTAATTCAGCGAGTTGCCCTTCTCGTTAAGCAAATCATATGGTTATTAACTGAGAACTGAGCCACGTATGTGTTGAAGGGACACGAGTTTTAATTCTGCTTTCTGTAGCCATGTATTGTTTTCTTTGAAGTTTTTAATTTTGTGACTCGTAAATAGCATTTTTTGGACGGCTGACACTTCTCCGAGTCCATGTTTCTAGGTCACAGACCAGTACAAACTTAAACAATAATTCAATCACGAAGACCGTCAACTTTTCTACATTAATCACTCAAACCAGCGGCGGAGGACAACTGGCTTAATGTCTGCAAGCAAGCTGAGAAAGTGTACCGCATAAAGGGTTCCACCTCACTAATCGGATGTTCGTAGATTTAGTTTTGTTTTGGTTTTATGTGACATATTGTCATTGGTGTTTAACGCCGTTTTTCAACATTTTTTCAGTTACAAATGTATTTACGGCGACCGGTTCACCTAACCAGTCTTCATGGACTGTATACTAACCAGTACTAACTTACCCTTCCACAAGGAGCTGGCAACTTCTCCACATATGGAAGAAAATCGATCCACATTTCTGTCAAATTTTCATAGAAGGGTATGACCTGCCGCGACCGGAATTCGAACTCGGAACTCCGGGTTACAAGTCCAGCGCACTAACCACTTGGCCACGGCCGCGGCTTTAGTATATTTGAGGCAATCACTTATTTAACTACGTGTAAATGCTTTCAATACAAAATCATATGCCTTTCAAGAGCAAAAGGACACATAAAACGGAAACGCTTCGAGTTAAAAGAAAATTCTGTTTACGGATTTATACACTCTACACACTTCAGTGAGAGTTTTTTTTTTAAAAAAAGAACAAAAATATTTCTGTAACTGAAAATTGCTTTTTTACGAATACAAAGAGTCTACGCTTAGATGAGCAATGGGGGTTTGTTCCTTGAATAATTTATTTGTGTCTAGGGTTTTTTTTCTAATGTGCTAAAATAACGCAACACCGTTTTCTCTGTGAAATGACAACCCATGACGATTTCAGTGTTAGGTTTGGCTAAGAGATTTTATTAATTTATGATTTAAAAATACAAATTAAAAACATGGAAAACAATCTCACTCATGAAACCATTAAAACCTCTGAACATTAAAACTATTTCTACTATTTCTAACAGATATAACTTTTTTTAGACAAACGACCAAAATTTCTTTCAAGTTTCAACCTGATAATGAGATCACCGCGCTACAGTGAAATCTCTCTTAACGACCACCTCATTATAACGAATAATGTATTCCTGGAACGGTTTTTTGTATATTTTCCCACTGAAAATAACCTTAATAATGAAACCAGGTTCATATATCCCAGTTTCTTTTTGGTCCTAAAGCTCGTCGTTGTATTGAGGTTCTAATGGAAACTATTTTTTTCCTTTTTCTAAAACATGGTCTGAAAACCGAGGTTTTACTGTACTCGATTACTCTACACTAAATACATGTTCAATGTTCAATGAACTTTCCGTCGTGATAATAGTATCGTAGAAAAAACAATGTGTAAACCGTTTGTTAGTTCAACATTCATTTTGAAAACAAAAACGAAAGGTAGACGAACGAACAAATAGGCAAACAAACAAACAAACAAATAGACAGACAGACATACAGACAGACAAACAAACAAGCAAACAGACAGACAGACAGACAAACAAAAAAGACAAACGAACGGGCAAACAAAAACAAACAAACAGGCAAACGAACGAACGAACAAACAAACAGAAATGTATGTGACTTCTTATCGTCATCTCAAGTATCGCGGTATGTTTCAGAAAATAAATATGAGCAGCGTGTATTGATTTCACATATAACTTCATATAACTTCATTTACATCAATTTAGAGGAATACAAAATTGACGAAAAATTCTGGACGGAGTTTATATGGATTTGTATGAAAAATGTCAATCAGGTGGCGTTAACAAGCAGTTTGACGCCAAACTATGCTTAATAAATGTTTGGGAAATTTCTCCCTGTGCACTCGAGATTAATTTGTTATAAGTACAGTGCAACCTCTCCAAAGCAACACCCTTTGGGAGAAGCAAAATTATGTTGTTGTTGAGAGGTTGTTGCTCTAGAGAGGTTGAATTAGCAGTTAAATCGCACAGTGGGAAAAATCATGTTGTTGTTGAGGGGAGGTTGTTGCTAAAGAGAGGGCCACTCTGGAGAGGTTGCACTGTAGTACCAAACGCACAAAAAACTTGACAGCAGAACTTTTTAATTCAGAATTTTTAGTTCAGTGTTACATCCCGGTTACATGCCCAAAATAAGGGTCGGTAGGTAGGGATTTTTTTCTTTTATGCCTTTTTTTACATATATCGGCAACACTGAACTGAAAATTACAATGTAGCACTAAGATTTGGATTCTGTAAAAACTTATGAGTCGGCAGGTAAAAGATGGGTCGATCGGGTCACCGGAAACAAACCCTTTTTTAGGCCTTACATATAACAGACACGCGTTATTTGGCATAGTTATCGGACAGTGGTCAGTCCCCTGTAACTAACCTAAGACTATTTAAGAATCAGTTCACCGCGGAATTTGACGCTAATGAAGTTTGGTAATATGTCGTCCACACTCTCAAACGTCACTTAAAGGACGCTTAAGAAAAATCCGATCTTGACAAACCAGATGGAAAATAAGCTTTCTCTCTGTAATGATTATAAATACCACAATAATGAAACAATTTGACCTTGACCTTGACGAAGAGAACTTCACTGGTCGGTTTAGATTTAATTTCTATGATTCTATATAAGTAAGCATGTATTTCGCGCTCTTCGGAATCCTGAAGCGTTAAATTTCGCTGGGTCGGGAGTATATTTTTTTTAATTCTTTTTTTCTTATTATTCTTGCAAGTTGTTATTGGGATCCTTTTCGGTTGGAAAGGTAAAAAAGTAAATGTACCGTCCCCAAGACCTGATAAAAAATATAGGGTCTCGGGGGGGAATTAGGGTGGGTGGGGTAACCAGAAACTAACATTTTTTTCTACGCCCAAACTTACGCTATTTATTTTTTGTGTACATTTGTACATGAAGTTCTAAATAAGACTGTAATGTAAAAAAACACCGCTTTTAATACGTTAATATGGCTTATTTGCAGTTTGCTTCACGATTCACATAAATAAGTTTCCAAATTTCGAAAATAAATCTTATGTCCACAGGTTATCCCCCTTATTTTGAACTCAATGTTCCGTAATATGCAGATCTTTCTTTGGTTTACGAAGGTAAAATAATATTTTCTGAAGCGGAGTAATTTAAAAAATGACTGATAATTCAAATTTGAATCATGATCCGCCATTTATTTGGTACAGCGCTCAAATTTCCGGTACAGGGTCATGTATAAAACTGATAAGAAAATGGCGTTGTCGTCTTGGCGTTCGGAACGCATTAAAACTATTTACTTGCGCTATGATTGAGTTATTGTGAGTATTCTTCAACAAAGCGCATTTTCTGTCTAAATAAACAACATGTTCTTATAATGACAAGAAATAAATACACAATTTTGTGTGAAAAAAAGTTTGGTGGCTAATTACAAAACGAAATAAATGTTAATGATTGGCACGTTAGGATGAAAGTCATGATGGATTTATGTGACTTTTATTCTGTAATTCATTTATTCAAATGCGTTTCATAGAAATACAAAAATTAACTCATTTAAAAATCTGATTAGAACTGTGTTTTTTAATTATCACATTTTAACAGAGTGGAAAACTCCATCACCTTTCCTGTTATGTTAGTGATACGAGGTACTGGAATACCGTGGTATCAAGAATTTTCGTGGTACACTTAATTTTGTGGATTTGTGGGTTAGTTTGTCCACGATTTCAAGCACCAATGAATTAAAATGTTCGTAATATTACAAATGTATCCGAAAATACATCTATCCGAAATCTTAAAAATACACGAATTTACGTACACACGAAATTAGCGATTTGGTAAATCCGCGAATATTTGTGACAACGAGATTAAACACAATCACATTACTTTTCGCAAAAGAAAATAAATACCAGCATTCAGTGGGTAAATAACCATTGACAAGTAGCGATCACCTGTGGGAGATACTCACTTTTGGACACGTACTTGTAATGAATAACAGACGATAAAATACTCAGATTAAAAACCAACCCAGGACACAGATCATATCCCGACAGCCCCTATCTTAGCCCTTGTTCACAAGTTTGACAGTATTTCAGTCATATTTTTGCCACGCCCGTGAAGAATACAACACAGCATTTTTGTTTTTTAAATCCATTCTTCACTTAGTCAAACAATGGCTGAGCATAGATAACAGTATTTAAATGCTTCTTGAGTCTATTGATAATTATCCATTTTCAAATCCTAACATCGGCCCAACTCCTCACCCAAGGCACGGTCGCGACTTACAGGGTTTGTATCAGCATTCAAGTTGCCAGCTCCTTGTGGAAGGGTAAGTTAGTACTGGTTAGCATACAGTCCAGGAAAACTGGTTAGGTGAACCGTTCGCCGTATATAACTGAAAAATTGTTGAAAAAACGGTGTAAAACCCAGAGAAAAAAGTGTTTTCCCGGCAATTTATAGTAATAAATTCGAAAATATCAAATACTGTTATGTTAATTATATTTAAGAGCAAATTATATGTTGGCACTTAGATTGGCGGCAATGATTTCAGAATTTCAAGTTTCAAAAAAGTCCTAAAGTTATAAATGAACTTACCTACCGCTTATATACAAATCATTAATGAAGAACTTATTGTAAATCAACATCCACTGACACCGTGAATTCAAACACAATTTGCGGAAGAAAAGGAAAAACGTTTATCAAATCGATACATATGAAACGTCCACGGATTACTTTTCATTAAATTCATGCGCGTCAATAAAAAGTAGTTCCGTCAGATATATTACAAGCAAGGCGTTTTCAGAAAATGACCGTTTTAATAGATCTTGATGGAATACAAATGTGTTCCTGTTTTTCCCCAGTGCGCAAATGTCCACAGCTTAATCAATAACAGAATGTTGCTATCACTTAGCAAGGACCGTCTGTATACGTGAACACGTATACAAATATCGCATACATCGATTGTTTTATTCGTACAAGATATAATCTTCATGGATGATTACATCGCTTGCGAATAAAAAAGGGTCCGATGTAAAACTTACTACACAGTGATTTCACCATAACAAAATAATGCAGATTCTAACAATTGGAGACATCTCGACAATTGACAAAGGATTGACTTCCCATCGCTCGGCTGGTTCAGAATCAAAGGAAACTGGTTACGTTTAAACAACTTGGCGTATGACTTTAATACTACAGAAAACTGGCGTAATAACACTCCATGTTACCACGATCATAGTCCAAGGATTAGTGCACAGGATTTGTAACCCGGAGAACCGGGTTCAAATCCCGGTTGCGGCGAGTCATACACTTCTATGAAAATTTGGCAAAAATGTCAATTTTCCTCCATGTGTGGAGAAATTATCGGCTCCTTATGGAAGGGTAAGTTAGTGCTGGTTAGTATACAGTCCAGGAAAACTGGTTTGATGAACCCTTCGTCGTATATAATTGAAAAATTGTTGAAAAACGGCGTTAAACCTCGGTGACAATGTCACATAAAACAGACAGACAGACGGACGGACGGACAAAACAAACAAACCAACCAACAAACAAACAAACAAACAATAACACTCTATACTCCCTCTCCCAAAACCCAGGTCTTTGATAAAAAAGTCGCATGTCATTCAAATGTTTGAGATACATTTATTTCTTTGTCTTTTTAATAAAATGAAAGAAGTATAAGAATTAAAAAATAAAAAATAAAAAGTAAATAAAAACGGAACCTAATCACTTCAAAGACCGAGTTGTCATACCGATTCAACAATTTCGTACGGGAACCAGAGTTTCATTCTACAAAGAAGTCTCCACTCCACCACTGAGCCCAGTACTGTGTTTGAAAATCACAGGAAACGGGTGAGACGTGAATCGGTGCTTTACACTGGGCACGATAAAGACCAGAATGTCTATTCAAAAAGAAGCGGGGTTCTCCCGTATCTTCACCCCTCCATCTGGGGCCGCTCTCATGGAAATGACTTCAGCTGTTGAATGGGTCTTCAAACAACAGATAAACTTAATATTACAAAAGAACTACAGACACCAGCACAAACATGAAATAAAGGTACCCAAGTACAGAATAATTCAATTTTCTTTTTATACATCTTCATAAGGTTTAGTCAGATTAATCTTAATGATTTGCCCTTTTTAGAAATTGTCACACGTTAAGCAATTAACATACGGGTGAATATTGTCGTTAAGAGAACGCCATACAAATTGAAAAAAAAAAGTTTTATAACAACAATAATGTAACTTTAGTGTTTATATTCTGTTCACGGATCTATTGAGAAAGACATTTGAATTTAAAACAAAGAATAATCTAATTTATATAATGAGGGCGCATTTTATGCTAATAACAATTCAATGTACCGACTCAGTGTTTTTTTTTTGTAATTTTTAATGGGAAAATACAGGTTTGTATAGTGCAGAAAAAAATACATGTAATCACTTTATCTGAAACAGAAACAAATTTGTACAGAAGTTATTGATCAATAAATGTTTTCTAATTAATTATAATGGAGAGCTGAAGAAAATTTTGTAAGCGTATCAGTGTTGCATAAATATGTGTTTATAGTAGTTTGTATGCCTGTCTGCCCGATTAGCTCAGTTGGTAGAGCAGCTGACTTGCAAGCAGAAGGTCGCGGGTTCGATCCCCGCATCGGTAACTTTATTTTCTGCCTCCTATTACATAAGAATCAATTGCATGATCATAGATGTCTATTATATATTTTGAATGCATGTAAAATGTGTATAATAATGATGTTCTTTATGTATTAAGTGACTTAAGTTGCATATGTTGAGTTGTTTCGAGGGCTGTGTTACTTTGGTGGTAAAATAGTTTTGGGAGTGGGGTGGGGAGTGCGGCTATACACATGTTGACACTAGTATTTAAGTTACATACAGCAAAGCCTCTCTTAACAACCATCTCCACTATAAAGTCATCTCATTATAAAGACCTCTAACTTCCTGGACTAGCACAGCGAGATATTTGTATGTACATATATTTAATAGTCAAATTTTAGAATTATTGCATTCAAAACTTCGGCATGGTTTTACTGAGAATTCGCACGAAGATTTTATCGTAGTTACAATGGCACTTATAGGAATCCGTAGTATGAATTGTTAACAGAATGCTACCTCTTCTATCCTCCGCAGACACGAACAAACAATGTTTTAATGACAAAATTCTAGTCTCACCTTTTTACTGCGAAGTTCCGCCGTCTTTTGTAAAGCATGACTGCACCACCATTCCCGCGCGTTTCTATGGCTGTCTGAAATCAAGCAAATGAATGAAAAAGAACCCAAAGGACTCATTGTCGCGAAATCTGATGTGGCTAATTAGCGACAATGACGTCTGGTGGTGAGTTTTGGTGGGCTTCCGTCGCGAACTGCCGGTGGTTAGATAATGGCTCGCAGACTGTAAATGGTACAAATGACATTATTTCCGAAGCTTAAGAAATACCATGGTTAATTCACTTCTATCTCTACACTACATGATAGCTGCTTTTACGTTAACGTGGTCACAATTAAATGCAATTATCGTCAGGCCGAGTTCTTAAGATCATTTTGCATAGTTCTTGTAAACTTTAAGTATAAATATCTAGATTCAGCTCATACTTTGGCTCGGTCAGCGATAGAATAAGCGAAATTCATCAAGAGTTCAACTTATTTATATACATGTATAAGTAAAATGACAACTTTTTTTTCACTGGGGTTTCACGGCGCTCCAACAAGCCAGGGTAATTTGGCAACTTTCCAGCTTTAACAGTGGAGGATGACTACATGCTTACACCTGGATAGAACCATCGTCCTTCCGTAAGCTAGCTGGACAGCTACCTCATATGTGAAATGTTGCCGCGGGTGGGATTTGAACTCACGGTGATGAGGGTTTAGTAATTACATGTCAGAAACCATAACAACTCGACCATTGAGGCTCCATAAACTGACAACTTACTTTGTGAATGCGTTTGTTCTGTTAAGAAAGAAGATTGTATTGAAAAATTGTTTCATAATGTATCGTGTGTTTGTGTGTAAACTTCCAGGCCTCGTTTCTGATCGTAGCTTTATACGCAATATCGTAGCTTTATACACAATATCTTAATGTTATACGCAATATCGTAGCTTTATACACAATATCTTAATGTTATACACAATATCGTAGCTTTATACACAATATAGTAGATTTATGCACAATATCGTAGCCTTATACGCAATATCGTAGTGTTATACACAATACCGTATCTTTATACACAATATAGTAGCGTTATGCACAATATCGTAGCGTTATACACAATACCTTATCTTTATACACAATATAGTAGCGTTATGCACAATATCGTAGCGTTATACACAATGCCGTATCTTTATACACAATATCGTAGCGTTATATGCAACATCGAAACGGAATCTTGTGTTGACTGGGCAATTCAGTTCGGAACTTCGTTATGACTAAATATAGTTGTCAAGTTTTACAAACGAATGTAGTCTGTATTGCACACACATAAATGCAGTATAACCCCTGAAAACCAGACTTCCTGAAAACTAAACTTGTCTGAAAATCGGATTTTTCAAGTCCCGTTTCTCCTCTTCTGTAATCAATATTTCTCTGAAAAACGAAATTATCAGAAAACCGGAATTTTGGCCAAGTCCGGAAGTGGTACGGTTTTCAGGGGTTTTACTGTACATATATGTTACTGTACAATTTTTTACCAATGCCAAAATCAACACTTTCTTTTGCTAAAGAATTTGATTACTAGGGTTATTTAGTACAAGACAAAAGTGTCACATTAGTCCAAATTGAAATGTTTTAAAACAAGCGATAAACTATTGTTTTGTT
The DNA here is from genome assembly GCA_008271625.1 of Lutraria rhynchaena. Taxonomy (NCBI): domain Eukaryota; kingdom Metazoa; phylum Mollusca; class Bivalvia; order Venerida; family Mactridae; genus Lutraria; species Lutraria rhynchaena. The sequence goes on from VIBL01000072.1 coordinate 1,186,672, forward strand.
TATTGTTTTATGTTTCATATTGTCAGTTTTTGAACAATTTTTCAGTTATATACGGCGACCGGTTCACCTAACCAGTTTTCCTAGACTGTATACTAACCAGTACTAACTTACCCTTCTACAAGGAGCCGGTAACATCCCCACATATAGAGGAAAATCGTTATTTTTGTCAAATTTTCATAGAAGGGTTTGACCTGTCACGACTGGGATTCGAACCCGGATCTCTGGGTCACAAGTCCAGCGCATTAACCACTGGACCACGGTCGCGGCCACCCATAAACATTTTTTTACATTACTTAAATGAAGGTACGTTCTACGCTCATAACATTCTGTAGAACTTTTGTGTGCAAGAAAAAGACAACGTTATACAAACATTCGCATTTTAATATGGTGCTTATAATTACGAGCAGAACAGAATTACAAGTATCAACAACATACGGGCGCCTTGAACAATTTTGAACAGCAATATTGATTAAAAAGTACAAAATAACATATTCCTTCAAAAACAATATTTATTTTATAACTATATATTTTGTGGAGTTTTGTAGGAGTAACTAACGTTTTGGGTTAACCATCATAAAACCAAAGATTGGGAAAAACAAGCATTGTGATTGGCCAGTTTAACACGTGCAGTCTGTGACAACCAATCAGATGCTTTAGTTCTATGATTCAATAAATATATGATTAATCAATATTTAACAAGCTTTCTTATTGGTTACTATTAAGCTTTACATATTGATAAGTTAAGAGTACCCTAAAAAAACTATATAAATATATAAGTAATATGCTTCATATCGTATAATTATAATGAGTCGACTAATTAATTAACTTAAAGCCTAAAAATAGCTTGTTCCCGCTTCCCCAACCGACTCTACTTTTCGCCGCCGACCGTATGATTTATTTTTCGGTCAATTTATAGTTTTGCAAAATAAAACAATGTCGGTCATATTCTGGAATAAAAAAAAATAAAAACAAAAAAAAATCCCTACCTACCAAACCTATCTTTTTTCAGAGCCGGTAGCGGACACAAATTATTTTTAGGCCTTACTATAAAAACATCTACGAATCTTGTTTGGGAAGAAAAGTACCAGACAGTATATATGGACTGTTCAATATATTATTTTTTCAAATGAAAATATGGTGCTTCATTATTGCATATTACAGGAGGTCATGTTTTCAAAGTTTCACGTGCCAATGAACAGTACACTTGTATAAACAACCCGGTACCGTACCCGACCATGAACAGTCCGGTCCATCGTCAGAACAAAAAGTCCAGTTCATTGTCAGAACAATGGAAACAGTCCGGTTCACCGTTGCTACATGCTAACGGTCGGTTCATTGCCAGATAAATGGAAATAGCCCGTTTTATCGTTGTTACATGCAAACGGTCCGGTTCATTGTCATAACAATGGAAACAGTCCGGTTCACCGTTGTTACATGCAAACAGTCCGATTCATCAAACAAGCGGAAATTTAATTACATCAATCCTGGTTGAGTAAAACAACATCAACGTTCATACGATAAAAGACCAAAAAAACAACATAAATGAAAGACAGAGTGGTAAATTAAGAAACAACAAAATTTATATAACAAACTGACAACAACACAGAAAATAAATATAAAAAGCAATAAATGATTTATTAAGTGAAATGGATGCTATGTAACAAAAATTATATTTGCTTCGTCATTTGTGCATAGTTAAGATATATGTAAATCGAAACCGGAAATTATGAAGATATCACAGCGAGGCTTCTTCCGCAAGAAAATATATTTATAGTTGGCTCGTAAGGTCAAAGGTCGTCCCGGTCAGCGTGAACTCGTGATTTCCATTCAAAATTTCTTCGTCTTTTTCTACGTTGTCCAATTCTAAAAAAAAAGAGAAAATCTATTTGTTTAACAGAAAAATCAGAATTCAATAAGTAAATTTAGGCGAACTTTCGCGATTTAAATGAATTATTCGTGTTTCGAAATGATCAGGGTTTACGGTATTGTACGTTGTGTAAAGCAGACAGCGGGTGTAGCAGTCACTGTGGTATTTTATGTTGAAATTTGCGGCTATAATACCAATATTATTATAATATAATGTCATACATATTTGTTGTATTTGTTACATATTTGTTTTACGTTTTATGCTGAAAAACGAGATTAAAAATAATTGATATACTCACCTTTTTAATGTGAGTAAGTATATTAATACTCGTAGACATGGTTAATGTTTGAAGGGGCGGATTTTTGGTTGGGGATGCATAGTCTAGATAATGTAGAATATGGACACAATCAGCACATAATTGACTTTTTTTTTACTAATGCTTGCCTGATTTTAGGGAGAAGCGCACGCCGGCTCCGCCCCTCTAAATACGCTACTGGTTAGCACTGACGAGGTTTATGGTTGCAAAACCATGACGTCAGTTGTATATGACCATACATACGCGAGTAAATATAATATTCTCTGTAAAAAGCCATTAAGTGTCTCGATACTCGAAAAAACGACACAAAATACTTTTTTAAAAAACGATTAATGTATTTTCAGTCTTGGATATGTTGCCTTTAATAAAACTAATTTTGGTCTCATACGCCACATATTTACTACAAGAAATTTTACCTAAATGTTTTGACAAAAAAGCTAATGTTGCTCGTCGGTTGATTTCCATGGCAACCTTAGGCGACAATTCGCTTCTGACCTCCATTAATTTACCAAACGCTTTACTCACGATAAACTGGAAGTCGCTAATAGCTTGGTGACAAGCGCCTCTGAAATTGAAGAAAACATTTTGGTTATGTCGAAAAGTCCCTGATTATTGGTCCTACATTAAAAAAAAACATAACTGTGGGATCCAATATATTAAAACTTGAGATCGGCGACTGAGCTCATATCTCATATTCGTCCTCAACATTTGTCAGACCACTTTTCTCGTTTGAAATCAAATTTAGGGACACTAGTTGGCCTTGGACTGATACGAACATATAACAGCCATGACCCGAAGACAAACACCAGGGAAAGAATTTGACCAGTGAATAATGGTCACCTCTGAATTATTGTCAATATTGTAAATAACGGTCACTGAGAATAATGGTCACCTGTGTATAACGGTCACCTGTGTATAACGGTCACCTGTGTATAACGGTCACCTATGTATAACGGTCACTTGTGTATAATGATTTTTTTTATCATCGACCTAATAATTCACTTCTTTAGACAGACAGTTTCATAGCTGTTACTGTAATGCATGTACAATAAAACCTCACTTATAGAACACTTCCATATAATCTAATTGTAACGACCACTTATTTTAGGCCTAGTGTTCAATATTTCCTTTATACGCGTACTTCAACATAATAATAAGGCTATCTCGTTATTATTGTGGTTTCATTCAGTGGTCTGAATACGGAGTAAAATCTCAATAATAAGACCACCTTTAGGACCCGAAAATTTCAGTCGTATTCATGACATGGTATCACGAACAAGCTGAGTTATTGGAGATTTATTGAAAGCTTGTCCGAATATAAGTGGTCGTTACAACAAAGTGGTCGTAATATTAAGGTTACAACAAAATGGTCGTAATATTGAGGTGGTAGCAATGTGAGGTTATACTGTATATTCAAGTACAGTAAAACCTCGTTATCTCGAGGAGTCATCGGAGCAGAATAAATACTCGAGATAAACGTGGTGCTCGTAATAACGATGTATTTGTTTGTTGGTTGAGAATTGTACACTACTTAAGAACAAATATTGCAGGGACTTTAAAAACTCCTCAAGATAAGTCAGGTGCCCGTGATAACCAAGTTTTACTGTACCTGACAGTTATCATGAGACGATCAGAGTCATCACTAAGCAGCCAACCCATCTGTAGAACATTCTTTTTCCACTGGAATTTCTCATAGTTCAGCATTAAAATTGGTTGGGTAACCTTAGAACACATATCTTCATTGAGCGGGTGCATCCAAGCGTCTAACATGATTCCAACTCTGTAAAAATAATTTTATCTTTCTGTTTTCCTAGGACAAATGTAACAAAACTTGGAAAGAACAGCGACCTGTGCAAAGTGGTCACCTGTGAATAGTGACCACCTGTGAGTAGTGGTCACTTGTTAATATTGAATAACTGCAAGAAGTGGTCACCTGTGAATAGTGCCCTATGGAGAGTAAGGACAAAATGTGAGTAAAATAAAACTACTCTATTACAGACAGCTGAGATTTTGATGAAAAGTGCTCTTGATCATGGGGCGTCCTTTCGGAGTTCAACAGCCCGTTGAACAATGTGTCTGTTTTTTAAAAAATTAAAAGATTGACCTTATACCGAGGTGTCCGTAATTGTTGGGTGCTCGTGAGGTGAAGCTTTGCTGAAGTAGTCGCCTGTTTATAGCGACCACTTGTGGACAGTGACCACCTGCGAATATAGTGGGTCACGAGTAATTAGATTATAACCTGTGAATAAAAGCCACCCCTGAATTTAGGTCACATGTAAACGGGGCAGTCACCTTGAAATGAGGTCACTTGTAAACAGTGACCTTTTTGTCATAATTTGTGGATATTTATACCAAATTTCCCTCAGAATAAAAACCAATTGTATACAAAGGTCATATTATACCTCACCTCATCATGCCCTTTACGTACAAGTTTGACGTTTCATACTAATTTTTTATCCAAAAATGGCCAAAATGCTTCAAGATTTAAAGAATATTTGTTGAATCCCATCAACACCGATAAAGAGTTCATGAAAAAAAACGCCAAAGTCACGTGACTGGTATTAAAAATAGAAAAAAAAAACATAAATTAATATTCGTCATCAACTTTTACGTATGTATTAAACATACTTAAATCTCTTGTCCAGTCCAAGTGTAGTTACACACGTGGAGCCCCCAAATGAGTGTCCAGCAAAAGCGATCTTCGACATGTCCATTCTTCCCTTATGCAAGAAAGTAAAAATCATAATTAATAAGTATGCAGTGAAATTTTGCAAAACAAGGGAAGTAACCAAAATCTACGGACAATACTACATATCGCGGGTTGTCTCCATTCTTTTGTCATGCATTAACTAATTTTAATACAGAAAATCCTGCATAATGGGACCTAAAACTCCGTAGTAATAATAAGGTGGTCTCATTAGGAAGTTGAATTATAGCAGAGTTATTGAAAGCCGGCCCAAAGAGAAGTGGCTTTATAACAATGTGGGCGTAATATTGAGGTGGTCGCTATGTGAGTTTTTACTGCAGATAAAGAAACAGTATATTTTTTCATCTTTGCGGGGAAGATGGCGAGGCCCTGGAAAGGGAAAAAAGTACACGACAAGGCATACATATTATCAATCTCCAACATATAATTATAAACATATTATAACCTTAATCAACGTGGACACAGAAAGCTATTCTACAATTTCAATTTTACGAGGTTTATGACAAAAATATACCAATGTAATTCAGGAGTATGGATTTTTTTACGATTAAATGGGATAAAACGTATTTTGGGGGACCTGGGAATGTCAGCTCATCAAAACTCTGCATTAAAACAATATATACATTACATGGTTTTCAAAATTTTCAAACAGGAACGTAACAATAAATTGCCTTGTTCTGTTCATCATCATACCATACTTTGACTGTATTACCTTGAATTGTTTAAGACTAAAATGAAAGCCCAGGAAATTTCGGATACTTTGACCATTGTTTATATCCGAAATGAGATCTAGCAGACGTTGGCATTCTTTAGCTCTGTGGTGTACCTAAAACCGCAAAGAAATATGCTAAATTAGTCGTTTTGTGCAATGTCACTTTGGAAGCATGCAACAGGATTGTACAAATATGTAAATCATGCATCATGTAAAATTGTATATAA
>VIBL01000072.1:1795000-2010000 GCA_008271625.1 Lutraria rhynchaena
TTAACACTTGTTAATATGATATGCTTCATTGTTCGATTCTGTTGAATTTTTTACAAATATCTTCATGATTAATATCTAAGGCGTCTTATCCGAATTTGCTCGCTTCTCACTGATTGGTTAAACATGACACACCTTCATTTTCAGCCATGAGTGTGTACGCTGTTAATGGTGTTGAGAAAATCATGACAGAAATTATGACCAATGGTCCAGTAGAGGCAGCTTTCACCGTATATGCAGATTTCCCAACCTACAAATCAGGTATTGATTAATTATTTCAGAAAAAAATATTGTTGTGTTTACTGTTTCCAGACTGATTCGGTCTTTGTCTCTGACGCTAGTTTCTAACTGCAAAATCCAAAATATGAAAATATTTGGTGCCGTGTTGAACCTCCTCACTAGAGGCATGTCTTGAAAAAGAATATAAAATAAAAGATTTTTGACCTACGTACGTTGATATCTTTGGTCATGTTGTTTTAAACATGACAATTTAGCTTGTCTGTTTTAAAAAAATGTCGAGCTGTTATGATTGCTTCATCATTGTCATTGCCGTCGTCAGCAATAACTTTTATGTAGCCCATTACTCAACCACTTTTAAAGATATCAACATGATATTTGATGTACTCGATTATCATGACAATACACAATTGCAAGACAAGGGGCATTATTCTGAAAGCTGTAGTTTTGAAGTTATGTCCCTCATTATTGAAGAATTTCGGTCAAATATGCATTTTTTTTTAGTCATTGCGCTTGACAGAAGAGCATTGGCCCGCATGCGGTGCTCTTGTTTTTTTTCTAGCTTTTCCGCTACATCTGATCTGCTGCTTTTTTTTGTATATCGAATGTTTTATGCTGACCAAAAGATAGATTTGAGATAACTCTTGCTGCTGATAAATAAAAGAATTGACATGCAAATCTACTTACAAATGTATAAACAAACAGAGGTAGAGTTAAGTGTGCGGACTTAGGGTCAGGCACCTGCTCTTTGTGACAGTTTGGTACAGGATATTACGCCATTGTACTCCGCGATTCATGTGGAGATGTATTTTAAATTTTTCCAATTTCTGTTTACCTCATGATCTAGACAACATGAACATCAAAGTTCTTATCAAATAACTGAAACAATTCAGAAAACCTCGTAGTCCAGAGGTAGAGCATCCTACCTCTGATCCGAAGGTCCTGAGTTCGAAACCTGGCTTCGACATTTTCCCAATTTTTTTTACGCTGTACTGGTGTGGTGTCCAGGAAGCGGACTTGAGCATGATTAATGTAGGCAAAATTGCTTGTTTTACAATAGAGCTGAAATAAATTTGTACAAACAAACCAAATATTTGAATATTTGTTCATACAACTTTTACCTCTCCCACCAGGCAGTGTTTAAACTAATTTGGAAAATATACTGCGGTAAATATTTAAAAATGAATATCTTTTCAGGAGTTTACGAACACAAATCTGGTGGACCACTTGGAGGACATGCTATCAAACTTCTTGGGTGGGGTAATGAAGATGGCAAAGATTATTGGCTCGTTGCCAACTCTTGGAACCCAGACTGGGGAGATAGTGGTTTCTTCAAAATACTGAGAGGAAGAGACGAATGTGGTATCGAATCAAACATTGTCGCCGGAATGATGGACGTTTAGATAAAAAACTGTACATTTCAAAAAAATTCAGTCATATTTTTTTTTTCTACCGAAAAAAAGCTAACTTACATTCCACAAGTAACACTTGGTGTCTGCTTTACAAATTATTTACAATCTGATCAGAAGTTACCTAATAGGTTGTTTTCACCAAATTATGTATACAAAAATAATGTTGTAATTTTTACTATTTATGGTTGTATCACAAATCCCTGAAAGGGGATTTTTAAATTTTTTATCTTTTTATTGCAATTTCAATGGTTGAAAAAAATCTCTTTACTTTGAATGTATAAAGATGAAAAAAAAATAAAGAAGAAAGATACATTTTTCCACAACTATACTCGTACATACATATATATATTGTTACTATATAATTTCTCTGCCGTGTTCTGATGGTTCATTTAATGCCACCAGTGTCTGACAAGCTTATCTGTGAGATTTTGTACATAAACCTGTCTTCATGTATTAACAAGACACACTTTTTTCAGTGATTAGCAATTTATATAACCTTAATTCAATAAAAATTCCGTTGTCATAGTAACCAGAGATGATTTGAAAATTTATTACTTATATAATGACAGCTTGAACTCTTGTAGAAATAAAAGTTTAGCGTCCTTGCACAAATTATCATGTATGAAATAATGTCGCAAATAAATGTCTTGTAAAATAATAGAGATGATATTTTTGTACAAACTAGTTTTTTTTTTATGCCTAATTCTAACACTGACGTAGACTTTTTAACGTAAACATACTGTGCTTAAATAAGCAATATTGCATGATACTGTTTACGTCACATGACGTCACCGTGTAAACAAGTAAAACCAGTGTCTATTCACTCAATTGCTTGTTAATGAAGGGTTAGAATGGAAATAGATCGTGACGTTTTGTGCACTATTGTTTCACATAGCACAATTTTTTGTTCAGGCGCATGCAATTAATCACGAGGGCAAATTGGTTACCCTTTCATATGTTGGCCCCTGTGGACCCCTCTCATATGTTGGCCCCTGTGGACCCCTCTTATTTGTTGGCCCCTGTGGACCCCTCTTATTTGTTGGCCCCTGTGGACCCCTTTCATATGTTGGCCCCTGTGGACCCCTCTCATTTGTTGGCCCCTGTGGACCCCTCTCATTTGTTGGCCCCTGTGGACCCCTCTCATACGTTGGCTTCTGTGGACCCCTTTCATATGTTGGCCCCAGTGGACCCCTTTCATAAGTGCTGGCAACTGTGGACCCTTCTCATGTGCCAGCCCATGTGGACCTCTTCCATGTGCCGGCTCCAGTGAACCTCTTTCATGTGCTGGCACCTGTGGATCCCTGTCATGTTTACTATTAGTTGGCAGACAACAAGAAATTTTTTTTCAATAATTGTAAACTAGACAGCTAACATTCAAACCTGTTGACAAGGTAAATGTCGTTTCTCTGTCATATAAAAACTTCCCCATTTCCAGTCTTATCTCATTTGAACATAATGTAAAATTCTCAGGACACATAATTAAGGAACATTTGAAGGTTGGTCAAAAAAAATTGTGCCGACTGATCTTAATATTATCAGCAGATAAGCATGTTCTGAAACATAAGCATTTGTAATTGAGGTCAACAATGGAGCTTATACCAGCAAGCAGTATACATGTTTCTATGAATTTGGGAAAATTATGCCTTGACAGGGCAAACCACAAGGGTATAAAGGTTTATAAATTATTATAAACAATAAAGATGTATTTAAAATTTGTTTTAATTTACCATTAGAAAAACATCAAGCAGGTATTAACAGTTAAAAACTAACTTCATGACTTATCAACTTCCCACACTGTAAACACTAATAAAACACGAAGAAATTTTCCTTTTTTTCAAAACGGATTAAATCCATCCCACATTTCAACAACCAATAATTAGTTTAATCACCACCTCCCCTGTATCTGCAATCTAATTCACGATCCTGTTTTATCCTACATATGAAGTCATACAGACAATCATGTTACACAGTGATTCAAACGATTCACACTTATTCCTTTGATTCACCAATTTCACATTCTTCCTTCAAGCTCAGTTCATTTTTATCATCATCATTGTCTACATCACTGTCAGTATCTGATGCATTCAGCTGTTCTGGGAATTTATCAGCCATTGATTTCTCCCAGAAATAGTCAAACTGATAGGTTCTGGTAGTTAATTGATTTGCAAGAAGTTCTTCGTTTTTTTCTTTGTAAAAACGCTGTGCCTGAAATATAAGAAGGTAATTTTGCTGAATGAATAAGTCCAGAAATTTGGAAAATTAGGTCACTAATAACAATTTGTGGACAGTTTTAAGTTGCAAAAATATTATATTGATTTTATGATCACCACAAACCTCTACAGAGATAATTGTAAGTTATACTGTGGCTGTAGTTCACAAGTGTTGTCATTTTTTTTCACTGGGTTTAACATTATTCTTCAACAATTTTTCAGTTATATAAGGCTGCCGGTTCATCTAACCAGTTTCCTGGACTGTATACTAACCAGTACTAACTTATCCTTCCACAAGGAGCTGGCAACTTCTCCAATAGGAAGGAAAATAAACATTTTTGCCAAATTTTCAAAAAAGGGTATGAACCTGCCGCGACCAGGATTTGAACCCAGATCTTTGGGTTACAAGTCCAGCGCACTAACCACTGGAACAAAGTTGTGGCAGTAGTTATTTACAAGCATTCAATACCTCATGATGATTATACCACTTGTGTTCCTGCCTGATCTTCAATTATTCAAATATTTTAATTTCCAAGACAAAATACCACTAAGGGTCAAGACCCAGTTTTTAAATCAAAAGGTTATCTTGAATACCAGTCAATTATTAAACTCAAATAAGTTACTCACCTGAGATACAAAGTCGGTACCTTCTCCTTGAATATTTAATCCTGTCACTTCATTAAACAACCATTCAGGTGTTTGTGACTCCACTGCATTTTTAGATTTAAAAAACTGTAAAAAAAAACCACAATAATCATCAGCCTACAAAATAGGACGCACAACATTTTTAATAAGTGAATATAAAAACACCACTCACTGTAATGGAGCGAGTAGTTCAATATAATTAGTCAATGAATTGAACTACATATTATAATAAATTCTAAGAAAGACAACTCATGATTTAACAAAATGTAAGGGAGACAACTTTGTAAAAAAAGGACAAAAAGTCCAACTAATGTCAATCATGATACAACCACAATAATGATCACGCAAAGATTTGAGGGCAAACGAAAACTTTGAATATCTGGGAAAAATATAACTTCCCCCAACCAAGACAGGATCTAAACATTTGCGTTTAAAATATAAATCACCAGGGCTTGACAAATTTATTTCAGGTGACTCTTAAAGGGGAAAAACAGCTAAGAACTCTAAATAATTCTACAGCAATTACAATTCATCCTAAATCAATTTCTACTTGTAATTATGAGCACGTGAGTAAATTTATCGAGCCCTGATCACAGTTGTCCTCAGCAGAGTGAAACTATTTGTGTTTTTTCTATACCCACTAATTCCTTTAAATTGATCACTTAATATATCTTAGATTTAAAATCATACAATATTTTACTCAATTTTTCATGACAATTCACTGCAGTTCAATCGTGCAGAAAATATTACCAAATATATACATGAGACAATTAATCAGATGACAATATATATATATAGTGTTCCCACTCACTTCTGAAATTAAGGGCTAGCTTACCTCTTAGGTCTGAAATCTGAGATTAAGAGAAGTATTTTGGGGGTATGGACATTTTTAAAAATAAATGTGTTTCAAACAAATTGGTGCTTCAAGAAAATTGGCAATTCGTCCCTAAACATACTTGTATGTGTGCTACCTTGCACCAGATCAAAATATGTTGCGTGATTTCCAATTTTATTGCAGGATTTACGCAAGACTTTACGTGAGTGGGAACACTGTATAAATATATATCGTCCAAAAGGTGGAAATCTCCTATAAAAACTGGAATATTCAGTATCGCAATCAACAGCTCAGGGTTCGACATAAAGGCACGTCTGAACAACAAGCTGTTACTGGTCCGGTCTAGGGCATCTAGCTTCATGGTAGCAGGGTTTTTTCTCAGCATTTTGGGAACATGGCCCCGACCCCCAGAATTGGGAATTTTTGCGACATTTTGGACAAAATTGGGAAAAAGTCCTACTGTATAAAAATAACTTAAAATAATCAAATAAAACTAAAAAATAACAAATTTTGTGTTTATTTTTGTCTTTAGATATTGATAAATTTGTCATTTGAATGATTTAGAAATTCAATAAACATTTGAACTGCTGTAAATTAATTGCTTTTCTTCTCTTTTGAATTGGAAATTTTTGCCTTGCAATTTGGGAAAAACAAACTTTTTGAGATCGGGAACGCGATTTAATTTCGGTTGTCAAAATGGCCCCAAAAGACCCTGGGTAGTAACAATGGGGTTAGGCCTAGTGAAATTTCAGGCTGACAAGACCACTGGTCTAGCTGTCAAAAAAATTAATATCAACCCTGATAGCTACGTGCTCACTTGAGCTAAAATTGACAAATTAATTAATTAATTGACAAATGTAGACTTACATTGATTATATTACAACAATCTCTAAATAAAAACTCCATAGCACAAGGATGTGTTATATCGACAGCTTGACTAACATCGATTAACCAAACTTTATCATTCCACCATAAAATGTTATATTCGCTCAGATCAGCATGGATCAAACCACAGTCGCGATACATCTTCTTCATAATCTACAATATTATCACACGAGAAGATATCAAAAATGTTTGTTTCGATTTGTCATGTCAGGCTTTCCGAAAGTTGCCGGACCGTTGAACATGTCAGGCAAATTTCGAGCAGGCCCAATAACTTTTTGGCGAGTACCAGACCCGATGTCCGGCAGTTGGGCACAATTTACAACATTTATCACTTATTTATAATATATTCGGTCAGACAAATTTCCATTCGATCAGACAGAAATTTTAACCTTGCTTGACCAAATGTCAGGCAAGTATTCCAGCAGTTTCGAAAAGCCTGTCGTATTTCCATTAATCAATGTTATATGTCATCAACATGCACCTGCTCCTTCACACTTCACAAGTCACTAAAACCTTTTGACTAATTTTCTCATGAAATACAATAGACCTGACCAGATTTGACAACATTTATACGGGGAATTTGTTCCTCAAATAGACTTGTGTTATTTTGCGCCGGCTATAAAACAGTATATCATTTATGTGCAGCAGACAGGGATCAACCGGTGTGTATTGTACTCCTCCCTCACATTCAAAGTGCCTGCAAATTTCGTGGAGGACAAGTAACTATAAATACAATATTCTAAATCAATTGTACACAGCCATATCTAAGATTGAATCAGTGACCTTCAGACAAATAGTTCCGTGTTAGCCCATCGGCTTACAAACAAAGCCAAACATTTCAGCTGAACAGGGAGGTAGGGAAATCCCTTAAGACCCAGCAGCATAACATCTTCTGCCTATTCAAATACAAAGTTTTAAGAAAACTATCTCAAAAATAATAAAAAAATCCAAATGGTTTAAATACCGGAACTAACTGTTCGTAGGCATCACAGTATTCTACAAATGACAATTTGGCGTCCTTCAATTTAGGGGCTGGCTTCTGTTCATTGCCAATAAACGACATCACTATGACATGCTTTTTTAAAACGTACACAACTGGACATGGGATTGAAAATTTCTTCATCCTGAAACCAGTAAGAAGATGGCATAGTTCAAGTTATAAATTCATAGATAAATCAACAAATACATTGAAATGTTAAGTAACCTAACCCAATGACATAAGTAACATATAGGCTTATAAAAATCAAATGTTTTTTATCTAGGCTTCCCCATGCAGGATTTTTGGTGATATAAAATACTCACATAAATTGACAAAAAAATGGCAATACATGAAATAGGCACATTAAGATATTTTGTACTGGGAGAGTATAAAAAAAACTACAGGGAATCCTTGATTATACAAAATGCAGGTTTCTTGCATCCCTGACGCGATATTCAGTCAAGGGACTTGTACTGGGAGAGACCACCGCATCCATTTGCCCTTGGCATTTTCTGTGTGGGACCCCCAAAATTCCTAAGTGACCCCTAAAATGTTGGAGATGGGAGTCCCAGGGCCTCTCGGGTGAAATATCACGAAAAACCCTGGAATAATCTTTGAATACAAAACTAGAAGTCACCAAATGGCAAATGTTGAGTCGGCAGTGAGACCTTGGTCTCTGAGATATGGACCTGGGTCTTGCGCATGACACATCATCTCATCTTGGTGAACATTTGTGCCAAGTCATTTAAAAAATCATTGATGAATAAGAAAGTTATGGTGCGGACAAAGTCAAGTCCGATGGACAAATACTCGGACGCATGGATGCACATACGCACGGACGCACACACACACATACACAGAACTGCCATTTTGGCAACTCTGTTGAGCTCACTGCAAGAGGGCTCGACAAAAATCACACACTCAGGGCATCATTTTGACAAAATGATATCACATTAAACTCAGTAAAGCTTAACAGTTTCCATGATGACACTATTTTTGCCCAATAAGTAATATCTATTTCATGAATAGCATAAAAGGTAAAAAAAAAAATACCGATTTAAATTTGCCGCTTCTTTCATCGCCCACATCAAAATGATCTTTCGAGGGTTCTGTTTCTTGTAGTCATCTTTAGAAAACCTGTGATCACCATGTACGTATTTCTCCCTTGTTTTAAATTCATTCAAAGTAGTCTTGAACACTTTAATTGCCACTTCAGTAGGTAATTGCTGATCTTTGAAACTAGAACGATAAAAGTATTTATCATGTCTTCCATTGTCCAAGAACCATTTTTTTTTCAATTTTATATAACAGACTATTAATATTGGTAATGGGATATCATTACATTTCTTATGTATTAAACTTTAATATTCGTAAGAGGCAGGCTTCCTGAACGTTGCCAGACCATCGGACATGTCAGGCAAATTTTGAGCAGGACCAATAACTTTTCAGTGAGTACCGGACCAGATGCCCGGCAGTCGGGCACAATTTACACCAGTTATCACTTATCTATGATATATTCGGTCAGACAAATTTTCATTTGGTCAGACAGAAATTCTAACTTTTCCTGACCAAACTGGTAAAACAATACTGGTACCTGTTTAATATATCGTTTTCAAGTCAATTAATGAAGAAAGCCAAGGAATGGTCACTGTGTGATATCATACAGCCGTTGAGCGGTTACATATCACTAGTTTATTCAGCGACCATGCTGTGCAATGGATCAAGAATCGAAATTTTTGCCAGCCTGATTTTTTTTATTCACGATGGCAAGCAGGTGAATTAATTTTGAAGACTGAATAAATGCCTCTGAGGGGGGTGTACAAAAAAGGCAACATACCTTCCACCCAGAGCATGAAGGACGACCGATTCCTTGCCTGTGCTAATGGTACCACTAATTGATTCTAAAGTGCCATTGTTCACCATTTTATACAAAGACAGTCGAGTGCGTGGATCTACCGCATGCTCCTTTAAAAACAAGTATTAAAAAGATTTGTAAAATGTACATACAAACATATCGCGATCAGTAATTATAAAATATAATTTAGGGCCTTCTAATTATGCCATTTAATACAGTGGGAACTCAGAATACTGAACCTCCTGGGGACTGGATTAAAAGTTCGGATTTTTTAGGTGTTTGGTTTTCTGGATTTTCTTTAGAAAAGAAGAAGGGAAATCGGGACAAGCTTGAACGTTCGGTTTTCGGAGGATACCGGTTTTCCGAGGAGTCCGGTTTTCTGAGTTTCCATTGAATAAATTATTGAATAGTATAGCCTTAATAATGAGACCAGGATTCAGGACCCCAAAAATCGTTCATAACAAAGAGGTGGTCTCATTATCAAGTTGAATTATAGGGAATTTATTGAAAACCAGTCGGGAAATAAGTGGTCTGTATAACAAGGTGGTTTTAATATTGAGGCGGTCGCTATTTAAGGTCTTACTGTAGTTAACAATAAAAATGTTAGCATGACATACTGCGGTAGAATGTTCTTTCTTCTCATGAAGCTTTTGATGTCTTTTATTCTCAGCATCACTGTGTCGCTTCAGTTTGTTGTAAACGTTATTTGATAACTTCATATCCATGCCTTCTCCATCTCCACAAACAAATTCTGGTGGAAACTATATCAAGAATTATTCAAACATTATTTTACATAACTATATAAGTGACTTCAAGCAGGAAACTGAATTACTTACTATGTCACCAAAATGTATGTTCACATTTCTATAATTTATAATTTAGGAGACCGCGACTGGGTCCAGTGGATAGTGCAACTCCAACAAGTGACCTCAGGGGCAAAGGTTAAGGTCAAAAGTTTGGGCACTGACCACTGAATGGCAATCTTAATGTTTACAATTGGTACTGATACAAAGTTACATTTAATATTAGGATTAAGAAGAAAAACAAACAAAAATAAGAAGACACAAGGGCCATGATGGCCCCTTTTTTGCTCACTTGATTACAATTTCTAAGATTTTCTAGTGATTTGACTTAGTGACCTATTTTTTGACATGAGTTGACTCTTGTTCAAACCTGTTATATCATTAATACAAACATTCGGAGAAAGTTTGGGGATGATCCAATCAAAACTGATTCTAGAGTGTTAACAAGGTTTTCCACAGATTTGACCTGGTGACCTAGTTTTTGACCCCAGATGACCCATGATCTGACCTGTCCAAGATATCAGTAAGACAAGCATTCTGACAAGGTTAAGTGAAGATCCAATCCAAATTGTGACCTCTAGCGTGTTAACAAGGTTTTCCAGTGATTTGACCTGGTGACCTTGTTTTTGACTGGAGATGACCAACATTCAAATTGTCCAAGGTATCATCAAGAGAAACATTCTGACAAAATTTGATGAAGATCTAATCAAAAGTGTGACCTCTAGAGTGTTAACAACCCCCAGTTGTGGACGCTGGATGCCGGAGTAGACTGACTGATCACTGTAACTCACTGAGCACCATATACTAAGGTTAGCTAAAAAAGCACCACATACTAAGGTGAGCTAAAAACTGATAAATACAATATTTAATTCTATAGAATATCCCTATAAAAGTTGTAGGTGGAACCATTCTAGATACCAAAGGTCAAGGACAAATTTTTTTTGGGGGGGGGGGGTCATGTTATGAAAGGTCAAGTCTGAGGTTTGAATCATTATATCTATCACTTACGTTCATCATTTTTGAAGCATTTTTTCGACCGCATATCACAGAATCATGTTTCGTCGTAATGTTCTTTCCTTTCCCAGAATATCCGTGTGAGTTAAAACTAGGCACGTGCTCTTTATCTACAACAACAAAATTAATAACACATGATTTCATAAATTAACTTTTATTAGAAACACTTAATTCAAACTCGATGGGCTCCATATGAACGATTTATTCAGTCTTATAAAAGTTTTAAAATTTTTATAAAATATCAGAAAGTGCAAGAAAGTTTAGATACTTAATTCATCAAACATTTACCCCAAGGAGACTTCTCTTCATAATCGTCATCATTGTATTTGTTATCGTTATCATCATCATCATCGTTAAACTTTGGATACAGGCACTTATAGTTGTCAAACGATAATGTCACTGAAATTTTAAAAAAAAGGACATAAAGAAAAGTTATTTAGATTATAAGTACTAGAGAGTGACGAATACATGACCAGAAAGTAAACATGCTAGTGCTAGTCTGCCAAAGGCAGTGACAAAAAAAAACACAAAAAAAAACATGAAATTTTGACTAAAATTCTAAGTTAACATGGGGCATAACTCCAAAAATATAGCTTTTAAGAATTATGCCCCTTGTCTTGCAACTGCATCTTGCCATGATAATCAAGTATTCCCAGAGTCATGTTGATGTCTTTAAAAGTGTTAGAGTAATGGGCTACATTAAAGTTTTTGCATGAAAACAACGATAATTCAGCATTAATAGCTTGACTTTTTCTTCATAAGCAGACAAGCTAAAAATAATCAATGAAATGCCAGAAGGATTTTCCACACAATGTCTTCAATAAATAAGATGCCAGAAGGGTTTTCCACACAATGTCTTCAATAAATAAGAAATGATTATCATTAAAAGCCAGTTTACTGTTAATCATAATCCTTAGAAAAAAAGCCATTTAACCAAGATAAGTACAACGTTTATGCACAGTTGGCCTTTAATTATTAATTTTTTTCATTTACTGATTCCATAAATGTGTACTTACTATTTTCATAGGTGGCCACTGACTTAGGTTTTACAGAAAATAAAATGAAGGCCAGCCCTTTTATTACAGTTTTAGGGGAACAGGTATCGGGTCCCTTTAAGAGAGGACATTTGCGTCATGAAGCACCAAATTGGGGAATTAATAAAGACATTCATTAGAGAACTAAACACAAAGTTATATCTAAACCATTCTTTATTTAACAGTGCACTAAACACAACATTTTACATGCTTAAATCCATGGAAAAAATAGTTTTATATACGAGATAGAAAATTTTCGATTCTTTCAATTATGGAGAATTTTTTCTCTATTTAATGGAGAAAAATATATCCACAGGGCTTTTTATCCTTCTGTAGCAAGGGCTGTTTATAGGTGTCTTCCCAACAGGAAAAATCCTTAAATTCATGCAGATTTCGCCTAAAATTCAGTTCGCTTAAAGTTTTTTTTTCCCCTTTTGCAAAAATACTGTGTTATTTTTCCCCAAATTTAAGAAAGGCCCTTCCCCTACCCGTGAAAAAAAGCCCTGATCCGTTTTTACTTTGAGAAAGGGGGCTGAATACCAGACCCAAAAATGGCAAAAAGAGGCCTGGATGCTCACCATTGTTAGTTCCATTATAATGTTTTTCTTGAGCCTGTAGTAACTGATTATGTTCTTGATCATACTGCATCTGTAACATACGAGCTAATGCAACATCACTGCTTGTGTCAGATTCTGCATCTGTGGAATTAATCAACTCCTGTATTTCTGGGTCTACCTCAGCACTGAAAGATTATGATATTCGATGCTTTATTTATATAAGAGATAACAGAGGGTATTTTAATGCTATAGAACAGTTCCTCTCACTAACAGATCTGCCATAATTACAAACCATCCAATTTCATTTTCCATATCGCAGCATGAAAGCCACTATGCCTGGTGTAGGCAGTGATTTTTTTTGCAATTTTGGGAAAGGGTCTGGGTCCAGGCCAATTGAAAAAAAACGTGAAATGTGATGCCAAAATTGGGAATTTTTCGGTTGGGAATTGGGAAAAAATGTCTTTATTTTTTATTCATTTGGAAGGGTCCATTTACAAAGAAGGAAAAAAGTCACGGGCAGTTAAATATATTCAAACCTATTGTATTTTCTGTTTACATCATACAGAAAACCATTTAACATTTTGATAAAAAACCTCCTCAGTGAGAATATATATGACAACAAAGAAAACATCCCTTTTTCCTACTGGAAAAATAGGTGAGAAGGGCCTATGGAAATGCTGGGTAGACCACAAAATTAATAATTTAGGACTGAAATGGTTACATTAAATCTTACCCTAAAGGTGGTGAAGCAACATCAATATGTTCTTGTTCCTGAAGTTCCCCAGCCAACTGTTCACTCATTACATCCTCTAAAGAGCAGGGAGTCACTGTAGCAGTTGATTTTCCCCATGGTGAAGTATTAATAACAGTTCCATCATGAGTTCTCAATGCACTGGGTTTTGGGATTCCAGATTGTGTTCCTTCCATTATAATAATATACACCTCTTTTTTAATACCTAATTTCTTTGAAGAATCTGAAAGCGAAACCAAAAGTCAAATTGTTGCGCAATCGTAGTTGAAACTTGAATGTCAGGGGCGAAAGCATTTAATAAATGTAATATAATTATAATTGGGAGGCAATTATCTATATGAAATTATAAATGATTTATAATCCGCCTCCCAGTTACAATCAGTATTGATTGATCGGGAGTATCATGTAGATGTAGATAATAGTCCCACAATATTCAACTTTTCATAAAAATTCAACAAATTAAGTCAACATTTTTATTTCACACAAGTACATGGAGAAGACAGCCATCTTATGAAATCAACTTACCTATATTTTAATGAAGATATTACAACACAAATTCTCGGTTCTAACAGAACAACTCGTTCTCGCGAAAACTAAATATGAACTAATATTATCTCGAAGCAGTTCGCCTTATTTCACTGACAGTATGGCCTATAAATAGAAAACGTTGTAATGAAATATTTCTATCCGAATGTCATTATGTTGTGCAATACAAGTAAGCGTCCAAGAAACCCGGATCAACCTGTTGTGAAATCGAAATGTTTATATAGGTAAATAAAAACAATTAGAGCAAATATCAACAAGAAGTTATCCGAACTGTTCGATGTTAATTATTTCTGTTTGGAGCATTTATAAGACTTGAATACACAAACTCTTGGTAAGTTGTCTTCTAACACCACATTAAGTAAGCGCCTATGATATAAGGAATATGGTGTGGTTAAAATTCAGATGTCCGGACGTTAAGTTTATAACCAAGAAATATTCTTAACGAAGGGTAGGCCAAGAGGGGCCAATCGAATTGGTAACATAATAATAAGTTAGTTTTTTTTATTTTAAATATGAAACATTATTATATATCTGTAAATAATGAAATGTTATGCAAGAAGTTCGTTTGACGTTAGATAAATGATGTTAAAAAAAATATTGAAACGTTTACCGAATATCCCTAACGTTTGTATTGTAAATGTTAATTTTTTACGTGATAATCGCGGAAAGAAGGTTTGAGACACCATGTTCGCTAGACCATAATGCTATATGTATGTATGTATATTTATATATTATTAGATATCATCAAATTAAAAATGGCGAGCGGTAACACTGGGTCAAATGTATGGAATCGAAATCTTGATAGTACTTCTTGGACCGGAAGTTCAACATCGAAAACGAGCGCACAAAGTAATTCTATATCGAAAACGTCGAATGAAAATAGTTCGGCATGGACGCCTTCCTCTTGGAATGTTACCAACACGACATCAGTTACGTCTTTAAAAGATGTCATGTCAGAACAACTTTCAGAGAGCTCAAGAAAGGATAAAACTTGGGAAGAAAGGTAAATACACACATTTCATTTTTTTGTTTCATACCGGAAAACCGCCCCTTTTCAAAAGTTTTTCTGTTAGGCAATGAGTTAGCGTTATTCTTAAGGGCATTTTGAACCGACCTGAGTCCGAGATGTCAAATCTGAAATATTCGTAAAGAAAAGAGAGAAACGTTAGATGTGATTTTAATGGGAAATCCACGTGACTGGGTATCGTATCACTGGATCCTATATTTTCACTTAAAGAAATCTTACAAAAGCATACGATAGGTATGTATGTTTCACTCATTTTGGCTCGCGTTAGAGAAGTTTATATGAGAAGTCTCTGTGTGAGAGAGGCTCGTGTTAGAGAAGTTTATATGAGAAGTCTCTGTGTGAGAGAGGCTCGTGTTAGAGAAGTTTATATGAGAAGTCTCTGTGTGAGAGAGAGGCTCGTGTTAGAGAAGTTTATATGAGAAGTCTCTGTGTGAGAGAGGCTCGTGTTAGAGAAGTTTATATGAGAAGTCTCTGTGTGAGAGAGGCTCGTGTTAGAGAAGTTTATATGAGAAGTCTCTGTGTGAGAGAGGCTCGTGTTAGAGAAGTTTATATGAGAAGTCTCTGTGTGAGAGAGGCTCGTGTTAGAGAAGTTTATATGAGAAGTCTGTGTGAGAGAGAGGCTCGTGTTAGTGAAGTTTATATGAGAAGTCTCTGTGTGAGAGAGAGGCTCGTGTTAGAGAAGTTTATATGAGAAGTCTCTGTGTGAGAGAGGCTCGTGTTAGAGAAGTTTATATGAGAAGTCTGTGTGTGAGAGAGGCTCGTGTTAGAGAAGTTTATATGAGAAGTCTCTGTGTGAGAGAGGCTCGTGTTAGAGAAGTTTATATGAGAAGTCTCCGTGTGAGAGAGGCTCGTGTTAGAGAAGTTTATATGAGAAGTCTGTGTGTGAGAGAGGCTCGTGTTAGAGAAGTTTATATGAGAAGTCTGTGTGAGAGAGAGGCTCGTGTTAGAGAAGTTTATATGAGAAGTCTGTGTGTGAGAGAGGCTCGTGTTAGAGAAGTTTATATGAGAAGTCTGTGTGAGAGAGGCTCGTGTTAGAGAGGTTTATATGAGAAGTCTGTGAGAGAAGCGCGCATTAGAGAGGTCTCTGAGAGAGTAGTTTGTTTCAGAGAAGTCACATTTGATGTATTGTTCTACGAGACATTCGGGGACCGTGACATTTGTAGCACTCCTGATTAACACGTCACGTGACAACAAGGGAATAAGGGGAATTGGCATGTAATGTAAAGTAATTTAGGAACACAAGAAATGTAAACCATTTGATATTTTTAACAAAAAAATATTTGCTAACGGTGCCTCACAGCTCAATGTAAAAAAGAAGACCAAAGTTCACCATGTATCATTATTTTCACAATTTCTTACATCGTTTTAGGACACGACAACGGTTGGTTTCTAGTGAACCTTGGTATCCCGGAAAAGTGGGTCGTAGAAATAGAAACGTGGGCGACACTTCGGTTAGTAAAAGTAATTCCACTCGTCAGACTTCCGGTAAACGATCACCCCTATCATTATCAACATCATCATCTGGTAAAGATATCTACCTCGAATATGACTCTCTGTCAAAAGAAACAGGAATTCAACTTGTTAACGTGCATAAACAAGATTTGATGAAAATTGGATTCAACAGCCTTGCTGATTGGGTCAAAGTTCCCGGTCACGTTTACATTGGACGTGACATGACACGTTACGTACCCGGAGCTGTCGGAAGCAAGTGGCACAATCCGTTTAAATCGAGAAATTGTAGCCGAGAACAAATTTGCAGGCAGTTCAAAGAGTACATTCGTTCCAATAAAACAGTTACTGAAAATGGCAAGACTTTATACCAGTCATTAGATGAATTGAAAGGGAAGACACTAGGTTGCTGGTGTCACCCTGAAAGATGTCACGGACATATGTTAATGGAACTTGTGTCGGAAGTGTGTGGTGACTGACTTGTTCTCTACTTAATGTTTAGCAAAAAATAACAAATACTGCACCTGTAGTGTGCTCCATAACTACTTCCGTATTTTAAAATAATTATAAATAATACACTTACAAATTTGTTGTTTAACATAACAATATATAAGGAACTGAGCTATTTAACAGGATGACAAAGATCCTACAGACAGCATGGTTTAGCCAATTAGCTATAATTAAATATTGGTGCATTTCAGACATACACTCACCTCTTATTTCAAATAGCAGTTAATGATATTGTACTTGTGTAATTATACACAACCATAAATTATTTTCAATATAAAGTTATATATATACTTATTTTCAATACACATTGTTTTATTATTGATATAATTTGTTATCAATATAATAATTACATGTAGTTCAATTCATGGTTGATAAGCAGTATCTTACATCAGGTAGGTATCTCTATTTATAATATTCACATGTTGTTCGAAACTCATTTTAAACAATATTCATGGGTATGAAAGTAAAAAAGCAATGTACAATAAGACCTCGGTATTAAGACCGTACTTCGAATCTAGAACAGAATGTCTTTATTTTTAGGTGATTTGATTATAAAGTTGAAATATAGAGGATGTTATGTTTGATTGTTCGGTCATCAGGTTGACAGGGTAGGTTTCGAGACCCTGTATAGAAAAAACACTATAACAGCTTATATATGTTTATTACATGAACGACTTCTACCAACTAACTTGATTATTGAATCAACATGCAGTGTGTATATAACAGTAACATTAACTCTGGGTTATGGATATTAGTTAGGTTTTCACTAGTAGTGTCCCTTAATACATGGTTCTTATATGAATACAGAACAGAGGAAGTACGTGTATTGAAAAGTGGTGCAGGCAACGGTCAACGGTAACAAGTTTATAAATCCACTGGCCGTGGATTATCCCACACGGCACTGTGATTATTATATTCATTTAAACTGATTCCTAGTGACCCGCCCCACGAAATTCGGGTGCGCCCTGAATTGTTTTTTTTTTTAATTAAAAAAAGATCCAAGTCAAAATTTCAGTTTAAAAATTACTCAGGGATAAATTTAGGTAAGTACAATAAAACCCATTCGGTCTTTATAACGAGTTGGTGTCATTAACAGGTTGAGTTATATAGGAGTTATTGAAAACCAGTCTGAAATAAGTGGCCGGTATAACAAGGTGGTCATTAAATTGGGTGGTTGCTGTGAGAGGTTTACTGTATTGCATAAAATTAATTTAAATCAGTAATAAGAACACAAATTGTAAACTGGTTCCTGTTCTGTGTTGCGATGCATTAGAGTATCTGTGCAGCTAGAGTCAATGGGAACCAGTAAACATTATTATATAAGATACATTCTTTTTGTGATTATAGAAATACCTATGTACAACACACAATTCAAATGATCTTGCTTATATGCTTTGAATACGAACAGAATGAACTTACAAAATGACACACAATGTACGTATCTATTAAAATAATGGAAACAAGCTAAAATATGTGACTAATACACCGAAGTCCTACATAATACAGTTGTTATTTGATTATCAAAGTACAGGCTTATGAATAGACGCAGCTACTATCGAGTTTCATAATTAACTACGTAAAATATTTCATTATCGATCGTGATTTGATATTTCATGCTTTAGCTAGGTACTTTCTTTCATTAAACATTTCTTTTCAATTTCAACCAATAACAAACGATTTGTTTGGAGGAAAAATATTAGCCAAGCCGATAGATCCTATGTGTTCACAACCTAAAATATCGGTTTTAAGGTGAATCGTGCCTGTCTTAATTTGATTACTAACTATAAGTAAAAATATAAGGTTGTGACAGAATTTTACTCTGATTGACCGCAGGAACCTGATAATTGTACTCAGTGGATTCAGGTTTATATAAGGCAGGTGAAACATTTTTTTCTTCTTCTCACGCATTTTTTAATAACTTTGGGCTTCTCTGTCGCTGCTGATTTACCAAGAAAATTCATTCATAGTAAAATAAGCGCCAATTTTGCCGAAGTTATTTTATCGTCACTGGTGTCATCGATAAAGCCCAGCCGTTCGACCTTGTCCATATATGTTTGTCCATATATGTTTTAATAAATGAGATCGCTTTACAATTTGCTATGTAATACGGTATGTCGGTTTCAATGACAGACGTTTCAAGGTTATTTTGTGGTAACACAAGACTGCTTGGGGTATGAAATGGGGGTTCTGATTTATTCGATGACATTTTTTACCCGTATGTTATGACAGTATTTTAAGAGGATCTTAACATAATCATATGGCACATGGTGCAGGCACATATTAGCCAATGCAGTGCAAACTCACCGAGCAACACCCTTTGTGAGAAGCAAAATCTTGTTGTTGCGAGGTTGTTGTTCTAGAGAGGTTAAAATTAGTAGTTAAGTCGTGCAGTGGGAAAAAATCATGATGTTGTTGAAGGTAGATTTTTGCTCAATAGAGGGCCGCTTTGGAGACGTTGCCATAGGCGGATCCCGGCGTACGACACCCCTAAAATTGCCCAAGCAAATAAGTTACGAGTATAGAAACACAATGACATACCATGCAATTTACAAACAATTCCTTCTCATATTGGACCCCAATCTTGTTCAGTTACTGCCCCCACCCCCTAACTAGAAATCCTGGACCCACCTATGGTTGCACTGTACCAAGTTTCTTGACGTTGACTATTAAATCAGGGATTTCACATTACTACGCCATGTAAAATCCCTAATTAAATGTTGTCACTATGTAGTAAAATTCCCATTATCATTCGGTACACATTTACTGACTACGTCTAGCAAGAAGTACGAAGTCGGCCGAGGTCTTCCGAATGTTCCCGATGCATGCGCAAAAGTGTTTGTTTATTAGTGGGATTAAAGAGGGGAATAACCGTGTCAAACCCGAGTTATAAACATCTTATGTGTAATATCACGTAGTGTTGCAACATCGGTTCAAAATCATAATCGATTATCGGTTGCAACATCCGATGCGATTTTCCGATTATATAATCGGTTCTAGTGTAGTAGTGTAACATAAGTAGACCACCAGTGTTTGATTCTATTTATGCACCCTTTGGTTCTTAGTCATCCTCTGCTTTATGCTAGTTGGCATTGTAACATACAAGCATGGTGAATGGAGTGTGTTATCCATTTGAACCATTAACCAGGCTCTATTAACATCAAATGACTTGGGGTGGTCAAATATTTGGTTTTCGTCTCGATCGACGATCCGCCATCTTTTTAAAAACAACGCGAGTGATTTCCCTTGAATGAGTGTTCAGTTTGAGGCATCAGTAGTTAGTTACGGGGCCTATATGAGATAGACCGATAATCGATTATGAAAAACTGTAATCGATTATCGGAATCGGCAGACGTTTTCATGCCGCTAATCGATAGTATCCGATTATCGTTTCATCACTAATATCACGTGTCCTAAAGTTGAGATTACGGATTGGACGACGTGTGTTTTTGATATTCTTGAAACATATGTCACATCTAATGGATTTAAGACATAAAGAGAGAAATTATGATACGTGTAAATGGATAAAAAAACTTTATAAACATTTCTAACATACATTTCCGTATTGTTTTAAAGAAACTAGGAGATATTTTGGATTACATTTAGGTAATGTGGTAAAAAATTATTCATGTATTGAAAGAAAATTTAGTGGAAATCAACGGTTAAATATCCCATATGAAGTGTTCGTTAATAAATTTGAATTTTTTTGCATGGAAAACGCAAGCTTACAACTATTTATTATGATGATTTTGCACTTTATTCAAACACTTAGTATTTCTTTAGAAGCTGGACACGTACCAAAATCATCAAATACTGCTTTATATAAATTTCTGTATGTTGTCTGAGATATGTGAATCCCAAATATTTACACGTCATATTTTTATCGACTCAGATTTATAAAAGTATGATAGGTACGGTCATTACAGACAATTCAAGGTGGTATGCCCTCCTGATAATAATAATAATAGACGGATCATAATTATAAAAGTAAAAAAACAAAGACACTACAATCGACAGCAAACATTGATAACAAGTTGGCTGCACTCGTTCTCCCTAACTTATAATTTGGCCATTATGAAAATAAGTGACGACACGAGTCGTGACATCATATTGGATAGTCCAACTAATTAGACTGTTTGCGACGGGGAGACATTTTTTGATTTGGCCCCGACCCTCACAGGCCGAGAGGATGGCCCCTCTGAATTCATTTAGAACAGGGAGTACCAGCTGTCAGTAAGAACTGAAGAGAGGAAGTGTTATTTATAATTGTGTATAATGGTCTCAGCTATCAGTAAGAATCATGTCACCCTGACAATCAGTTTGCTGATATTAAAGCTTCAGATTTTACTAAGATATAGATAAAGAGACAATGCGCCGATTTTGCAAATTTGTGACATTTAATAGCCATCAAGTCAAATCTCAAAGATAAACATTTTCATTTATTGAATTAAAATGCAAATGTTGCTTTTAAATTTAGCATAAACTGTTTAATACAAATTAGTTTGGTAAAACGAAATTTAACACGTAGTCGGGTGTGCGTCTTTTTACCTCAATGAATGTAAATGATTACACATGCGTATACAGTATTGTTGTATCATCTTTCATTATTTTTTTAAAGATTTGTTTTTTCATGTATTAGAATGAGGACAATGAATGAACACAAATTAATGCATTTGTGTAACTAATACAATCATCTTAACCCTTATATTTGTATTTCTTTCTAATTTTAGCTGAGACTAGTATACTCATAAATACTTAAACAAAACACTATTTTATGATAGTTCAGATGTCTTTGTTTGTTTGTATTGAAATGCTACTACAAGTACTATTACAAATATTTTATTGCAACAAAACAAATGGCATAAGTAAATCAATACATGATAACAAGAACATGATAGACATTGTTTGCTCGGAGAGCACAATCATGACTTGTGAAAATTTAATATGTTATAGTTATAGTTGAATTCATAAGATTATAATTTTTTTGTATTGTTGGCCATGTGTAATAGTATTTTTTAATATATTTTTTCTAATCTGAGAATATTTTGGACAAATTAGTAGAAAGTGATATTCATTTCCTATAGCTCTAGAGTTGCAATAATTACAAATTCTTTCATGTCTTGATAAATTTAAATAGCGACTAGGGAATAGTAATAAAGGCGCGTTGAATTGTTAATTAAATAATGATGATGATCTATGTATTTTAACCAAATAGTTGGGCAATTTTTCTGTTCTGTTTGAAAAGTTAATCCAATCATTAATAATTAATGTGTACTGCCGTTGGCAAGTATGTAGGTGTTAATCCCATCCCCTCTAATCAATTGTTGTTAAGTGTCAATCAAGGTGATAACGCACATTACAAGTTTTTCAGATATTTGAGTGTGACTAAATTTTCCATGTTGTTGTTGTTTGTCATAATTTGCAAATGAATTATTCCTATTTTCTCTGCATTACATTATATGTTATTATTATATTTTAATATGAAAATAAATAAAAACATTTCTTCCTAGTTTTATTCATTTCTATTTGTCTTATTTATATCATGACAAATATCCCAAACACACATGTTCACCAATTATACACTTAATACTCAATTTGACAAAAATCGGCTCGAAGTTCCTATGGTGATTATACATGAATTTATAACAGCACATATGTATAAACACAAATACAAAAAACAATAATAACACAATTTATAAAGAATAAAAGCTTTTGTTAACATCCGTACTAAAACCATACAATAATCAGACATATAAAATAACTGGAAAAGTCATAAATATATCAAATATTACGTAATATTTTACATATGAATATAACCTTAATCTAATCTTTACATATTCACATTTGCCAATTTTTACCAAATTACATTTGTCAAATAACAAAAACACTTTTTTGATAACATAGTACAATAAATACTTAGAAGGTTACGAATTGACCAACGATTTGAAAAGGTTACGAATTGACTTGTAAAAATGGTTACTAATCGACCAAAAAAACAGGTAACGAATTGGTTTGGTTACGAATTGACCTGTATCCGTAGAGATAACGAACGACAACTCTGGATAGAGATTGATACTACCCGGAAGTAGCCGGTGCGCGTTTTTGATCTCCTAATGAAACTCTTGCTTTAAAAATGGAAATTCTAGCTTTCAAATGGTTACATTTCCATGGTTTTCACAGTTTGACTGTTGCAATAAAGTGATTAAACACTGATTACATTTTAACATTCGGTCGGTGTAATTTCATTTGTTCTTATTTTTGTAGTCTTGCATGGCAATTGGCATTCCGTGTGGCAGCTAATATGAATTTGATATTAACAAATTGTTATAAGTATGTATTAACGATATAAAATTTTATGTTGGTGTGTTCGTATGTTCATGTTTTGCTCTATATAATTGCGTTAGACAATCCATCACATAATTATTCCGTGTGGCAGCTACGTATGACTTTGATTTTTTTTATATGAACAAATTGTTAAAAGTATGTAACTAATAATTCGGAGTTGTTATCTTGTAAGCAAAAATTGTTCAGATTATTTGTGACTTTGACTTGGGACAAGTCTTACAGAAAATTAAATGAGTACAATCTGTAGCTGCTGTACAAACTTTGCCCTTGTATCTTATATTTTTTTAAATCTAGGATGATGTGATTAATTGTTGTATTTCAGAAAAAAATGTTACATGCGTATAAATCACCTGTGTATTTCAATGAAATCTGTTTAACGGGTGTCTTATGTTTAATACTTCATAATGTGATACGTAGAATATTTGTTAGCCTGCAAAAATGAAGTAATAATATGCATTTGTATTTCTTTTCAGACGTGAAAATGGGTGTGGACATTAGTTCATACCGCTGCAGGGTTGGTATGTTCATTCCACAACGTGGTGCTGGTATGACAACGATGCCATTTTGCATTGGTTTCAGCCTGTTAATCAAAATATTAGGGTCAGTTAGCTTTGTGAGAATACTACTTATTATGGCTGGAATTGAACAAAATCCTGGCCCAGGTAAGTAACTGTCTGTTTTATGTTGTTATCTTGATTCATTAACAGGAAACCTGTGAATTGTGTAAATATTTACTTGTTTTTGGAATGTCTTATATACTGATGGCTTAGCACATCTACTATGTTCACAATGACATCATTTGCATATGTTGTAATATAGCATTGTTTTCTGATTTTCATCCGAAAACAATATCTTATATATATATATATATGTTAATTTTTGTTTAAGAGAATTTTATTTGTATAATTACCTTTTATTAAATTAAACATTATTTGATTATTTTTGTGTGATTTCAGAAACATTCATCTTCAGATACCAATACCTGTTAGTTCACATTGGTACTGATGTCCTCAGGAAACTGTTCGTTGTTTTAGCTGGTAATGATGTTCAGAAATTCTTGACTGCTAAAAGTACTGACATCAAAAAGTTATTCAAAGCAAGGGTTATAACAAGTAGTCAGATGCAGGCTCTATCACCAGTTAACAACACACTATGTATTGAGGACTTTGACATAACATTACTGACGTGTCTCCTGAAGAATATATGTGGTTTACGACCTCCCAGAGATCCAGTATGGAGGAATCCTGTACCAACTGATATGTCTTTAGAAGCAGATATCAGTAGATTAAGGATATGCAGAAATCAAGTATGTATAATGATAATAAATTTTGTTTGATTCTATTATACAAATAATGATTTTTTATGTTGTATAGCTAGGGTGCCAGGTCAACCAATAGTTTCTGGTTTGTTTATTAATGAAGTGAATATTTGCAGGTATCTGTCCATTTGCTATATATTTTAAAAACACCATTTCAATCTGTGTAATAAGTGTCTAATCCATCAGCATAGCATAGCATAAACAGGTTATTTAGATTGATAACTGTCTCAAGTTTCATGTAAAATAAATGTAAATTGTTGTAAAGTTGAAATGTCCTACACAACACATCAACAGTTTGTTATATTTTTTAGATCTAATAATTTAACATGAATTCATTACATCTGTATTTTTTCCACTGTTACTATTGAACTTCAAGTATGTTCATTTGGAGTATGATAATCAGTACTTTTCAGTGTGGATGATGAGTGATATTTTGATTTTGTGCCATATTAAAGCTGGCTGTCATGTGTAGCTATTTAACATCCCTTTAAATCTATCTGAATGACATTTATCAGATTTCATCAGAAATTTAATCAAAGTTTCTCAATTATATTTCCAAAATGTTTATTCTTAATTTTTTCAGCATGAATGAATAACACTTATGCTTTGAGAATAGCTCTGATTTCAGTAAATAGACCTCTGCACTTTAAAATTTCCACGGGATGCCCCCTCTGATATTACTACTAAAACTAGACAATGAACAGCTCACTTGTGTTTTACAGTGTGTGAGCCTCTTACTATCTGTTATTGGCATCTTTCTTATGAGAACCCTGCTTTTTAATTAGTGTGTATTTATGTTATTCGCTTTTGCATTAACTGTATAATTAAACTATTTTTCAGTTTGTGCATAGTGATAAGTTACATTTACCTGATGACGAATTGAAAGTTAAATGGTTAGAATTGAGTAGGGTAAGTATTTATATATCAATCATACATGCCAGTTATTTGTCCTCCACCTCTAAATCGCTCTAAATGTTCATGAAGTTGTCCGTTTCTTGTAGAGCAAGATAGTCATATTGCTTGTTTACCCGACATTAATGTTTTTGTATGTTGCACATGTACAAGGAAATAAAACCTTTAAAGTGTATGTACGTAAATAAATACTAAGCTTCTGTTTATTAGAGAGCAGTAAATTAATAAATAATTTCCACTGTATAATTTAGCGGCCATTAGCTGAAGCTGTTAGTAAGATATTCTTGTAGCCGTCAGCGATTTTTTTAGGCTTACGCTATTTTGTTTAGCTGTCAAGAATATATTAGAAACTACTTTCAGGCTACTTCAAAATCAGTGTTCATGCTCACCTTTTCTTTCAATCAATAATAGTTGGATCATTCTGCCATCCTCTGATGTTTTATGTTTTGTGTTTATGGTAGATTCTTACAAGACTCAATAAAGTTGCTGGTATACCTAATATGCAAACATTAATTGATAATGCTGAACATATGAGACTAGATGAGAAAATGGATGAGGAGATGAGTAATCGATACAATGAGACAGTAATAGAATGGGAATATATGGACAGAAAAGTTGATCATAGAATAGGAGAATTAATGATTCAAGTCAGGGATGTTGAACTAACTGAAGGTATATTTCATTATCAAAAAACACCACTGATAAAATAGTAGAAGCTTCCAACTGTTTTTAATCCTTGCTTCTCTGATCAAGGCCTGTAGTCACAATGTTTTGTCATCCCTCAGTACCTGTCCATCATTTTTTCTCTGTACAGTATCCTTATAAGCCACTATGGCAATTCAAACCGAACCTCTTAGCTGAAATATTCCTCAGAAGTCCCTTGTAATGTACTGTTGGGTGAATCTTATAATACATTCATGTTAATACTGCTTTGATTATCATTTTTCTTTTTGAACAAGACACATGATTCATCAAAATATGACTGCATACATTATTTTATTGACATTTCCATATCATAAAAACAATTTCAGTGTCAAAAATGAATTTGAGTTCTAATTAGCCTCGCTGCTATTGTTCTGTATGCTATATTTCTATGGTGATGACACTCAGAGCATGGTTTTGTTTTCTTTCATTTCAGAAATTCTGCAATATCTGATTAAGTTTTACACATCTCATCTAAAGATTTTGCCTGCGTGGTCACTGTTTAAAAATAATGATGAAGACCTCTTATATACATACCAACCTCTTACAATGTTAAGTATTGACAAAGCAATGAAGAAAACCAAACAAATTGAACGATATGAAGAGATATTTTGCATGAATGATATGTCCTGCCAGCAGATCTACATAACTGGTGATGCCGGTGTCGGCAAAACATCTTTCTGCAAACATTTATGCTTCTTATGGTGTAAGGCAAAGAGTGATGGAGAGTTAGGAAGCGATCAATTGTACACAAAATTATGGGAAGATATTGACTACATTTCCAAGTTTGAATATGTGTTTTATATAAATCTACGTGATACTTACCACACACATATATTTGATATGATAATGGAACAGTTCTTTGACTCCAAAGAAAAATACGAAATCCCCATCAAATTTATTTTAAGAAATAAACAATGCTTAATTCTTATGGACGGATTGGATGAATGGTCACCAAAGAAAATTGGAAGAGAGAATCATAAAATACCTGTGAAGGTTTATTCGGAAAGCTGTGTATATATAACTACAAGTCGACCAATTGGAATATCAAATGTAGAGTTTGCCCACGCAAAAGAAATGGTTCATTCAATTAAAATTACTGGAGATTTTACCGAACGTTTTGTCGAAAACGAGATAAGAAGCTTGAATAAAATAAATTCTAGTGATTTGAAGTTGACTGATTTCAAACGCGAAATAATAATATGTGGTCTGGAAGACCAGCTTCAGATTCCAATGATTATGTCTCTCTTGGTGGCTTTATGGTTTGAAAAGAAGTTGACAGGCATGCCAAGAGTAGTTATTTTTGCTAATATACTGGAGATGATGTTTAAAACAGCTGAACAGAGAGAAGTCGAGTTTCCAAAATCTTCAGAATCTACATTACAATTGCCCGGTGTTCTCTCTGGACAGAAATATTTAAACAAATATGTAACCTTATTGTATAATGTTAGTCATCTTACATTTCGTTCAATGTTCAAACAAAATATTGTGAAGAATCTTGTTTTTACTAGAGAACAGTTAAAATCTGAACCATATCTGTTTTCTTTTGAGGAAATTGACTTTCTATGTAAACTAGGCCTATTTTCTACAAATGTTGAAAAACTGAAAATAACTTTCATTCACAACAGTTACGTAGATTTTTTTGCAGCGTTGTTTATATCATCATTTGACTCCAGTAATTTGTTCACTGATGTTACTAAAAGATGGAAATGTTTAAATGATGTTTTACCCTGCGAAAACATATTTCCTTTTCTTGCGGGGTTTTCTTATGATGTAATTAAACAATTGTTTGCGACAACTTTTTTAAAAATATCTGATGATTTAACTTTGTACCGGAGATATGCTATATTTCATTTTGACAGTTATTCGTATAGAAATCAAATTATGTCATTTCAGAATTGCGTCATCAAATGTTTCAAGGAAGTCAGTAGATATAGTACAAAAGCTTACAAAGGTGAAGCATCAAAAATGGAAGATTTCATATTTGATAATAATTCTGATATTGGTATTTTGAGAGAATTTCTATTGTTAAATGCGACATGCGTAAAATCCATACATGCAGTTAATGGTAAATATTACCCAGAGTTTAATGAAATCAATTGTCTACAATATTTGGATATTGATGAAGTGTCAGATGATTATGAAAAGTTCTCTGAGATCATGCTACAAAATGAATCAACATTGCACACTGTTGGTATTGAAGGTTGTTACAACATGCTACCAGACTTACCTGTTACAAGACTTCATCATTTGACATCATTGTCTCTGTCTCGTATTATAATGCAACATAACAGTTTATTTGACCTGGTGGATTTCCTGTCGGACAATATTTTCATGGAAAACATAAAATTGTTTCATGTCTTTTGTGATAATCACAAGTCTGATGATAGTGACTGTACAATGACGCTAAATCTTCAAAATCATTTAAAACTCACATCATTATGTCTGAATGAAGTTAACATTTCATGTAACAATTTTTACAATTCTAGCTTAAAGTCCATCATATTTTCTCCGTCATCTGAGTGTATTGTTAGTTATATTGATGTATTTAACTGTATCATGTATTCACAACTTGAAAATCTTCATATCATTTTTTCCCAAGATCAATGTTCAGATTACAACACTATGAAAACATTGACGTATACAGTGAATTCACTTCCATGTATCCAGTCGCTAGTACTAATGAACATGAAGTTGCCTGATGATGTTTTATTGGAACTAAATCCATGTGTATCACAAGTTAAGATAGAGCTAGTTAATGTCACAATGAGTCGTCAATGTTTCCAACATTTTATTGAAAGATTTGTAATGTATAAATCGGAGTTAAAAGTTGAGTTAGAATCGTGTAACATTACATCAGTGGATGGTGTAATGTCTCGTGAGAAGTCAATGGAATATGTGTCTGAATATATTGAATCAATACCTGCAACAAACATTTCAGATAGAGGTGATGGATGGTTGCACTTTGAAACAAGAAGTAGTCTGTAAATGGTTTATCCTATTTTTTGTAAGCATTTCATGTACAAATATGATTTTATTTGCATACTGATGAATGTGCCATTTAAGTCTAAGAAACTATAAAAAAAAGACCATCACCTTTTTATATAATTGAATGGAAACATGTCATTGGATGATTCTTTTTTGTAATTAGATCGTTTCCTACAAGTTGTCCCAATTTTGGCCATTTAGCTCACCTGAGCACTATGTGCTCTGTGAGCTATAGTAATCAGTCTACTCTGTCTTCCACACCTGGAGGTTGTTAACACTCTAGTGGTTACACATTTGAGCCAGTCTTTATCAGACCTGGTCAGAATGTTTGTCTCACTGATATCTTGGACAAGTTTGAACATGGGTCATCTGGGATCAAAAACTAGGCTGCCAGGTCAAATCGAATGAAAATTCTGTTTACACTCTAGAAGTCACAGTTATTATTGGATCTTCATTAAATTTGTCACAATGTTTGTATTAATGATCTTGTAAAATTGTGTGAATATGGATAATGTCCAGTCGAAAACTAGGTCACCAAGTCAAATTAAATAAAAAAAATCTTGTTAGCACTCCATGGCCACAGTTTTGAAGGTTCACCAAACCTTGTCAAAGTGTTGTCTTAATGATATCTTGAACAGGTTCGAACATGGGTCATCTCGGGTTTAAAACTAGGTCACCGGGTCAAATCCCTGGAAAACTTGTTAACCCTCTATAGGTCACAGTTTTGATTTGATATTCACCAAACCTTGTCAGAGTGATTGTCTTAATGATATCTTGGTTAAGTTTGAACCTAGGTCATCTAGGGTCAAAATTTAGGTCGCCTGGTCAAATCACTGGAAAACCTTGTTAACTCTCTTGAGGTCACAGTTTTGATTGTAGGTTCACCAAACCTTGTCAAAATGCTCGTATTAATGATATTTTTAAGAAGGTCGACCATGGGTCATCTAGGGTTAAAAACTAGTTCACCAGGTCAAATTATTGAAAACCATTGTTAACCCTCTAGGAGCCACAGTTATGATTGGATCATTGTTTAACTATGTAAAAATGTTTGTTTTCATGATGTTTTGGACAGGTTCAATCATGGATCATCAGAGGTCATAAACTAAGTCAATAGGTCAAATCTACCGGTAACTTAACATTCTAGAAGTTTTGATTAGATCATCCCCAAACTTTGTCAGAATGTTTGCATTAATGATATCATGAACAGGTATGAAGATGGGTCAACTCAGGTTAAAAAGTAGGTCACTAGGTCAAATCTCAGGAAAACTGTTGCAAATCATTACTCGGGTGAGCGGAAAGGGCCATCTTGGCCCTCTTGTTTGTAATTTTGATGATTTTTATCCAACTGTATAATTTTTCGTTTTCACAAGTATACTAATATAACTTATTGCATTTGATTATTTAGACTGTAAAACTTTCACTTGAGACTTTAAAAGACATTTTATGAGATAATTCACATGTGAAATGTTTCATTATGAAATATTTCACTCCAAATGTTGTCATGGATCTCAAATCCATTTCTTCATGTTGGATTCACAATTTCTACCATTTTATTTGTCCTTTTATACAACATGATACTTTTTTACTAGATTTAAATTACATTTCTGTTGTTTTGGTTTTTTATCGCTAAAAATCTTTTCTTACAGAAAATTAATTACTTATCTTGTTTGAAGAATACAACCTATCATATGAAATCCTGCCTTATTAATACATGTCTACATGTAGGTAGTGTAGATTTTTATGTACATATGTTTTCTGTATATGAATTCAGGTTCAAGCTGAATGTTTCGCATGTGTTATGTATGTAAATACTAGGGGTGTAATCGATTCCAGTGATATCGATATATCAACGATCTTTGTAATCCGATTCGATTTGTATCGATTCCAATTTTAAAATATCGAGTATCGAAACACACGAAAGTGATGCCAGTAGTTGTTAAGCTGTTTAAAGTTTAAAGAGAAGTTTCTAGTCATTAACTCATTTACAGTTCAACTAATAATAAGAAACAAGTTGTTCAGTTTCGACTGTTTATTTATCTTTTATCTTTGATCATTGTTTACACTATGCATATGATACAGTATAACTGTATTTGGTAAATACCCTCTTAAAACAAAAAAGACCCGTAAGCTGAAATTCTGAGGGTAAATGTAAGAGTTTTTGCCATATATGCCTGTCTATTGATATATCGCTGTATCATCGATAATTCTCCTCTGATATATTGATACCAAAATCCTTATCAATGACACCTCTAGAAAAAACATGTATAGCAAATCATATGTAAATAATTGTGCATGTTCATTTCATGTATGTGTAATTTAACTTAATAATCTTGTTGTTTTCTCAGTGTTTCTGCTGTGTGAAAAAGTTATTTTGTTTGTCTGATGTTTTATTTTCATTGATTAAAACTTGATATAATTTTTGTATATTATGGATTTTTAAATCTGTTCTGCAATATTTAGAAGTTACAATTGTATAAATGACTTACAGATGTTCGTTTGGTAGTACAGAGAGACAAATTTGTTTATGTGAAATTCTATGTGTTTGTATTTTTCATTATCATCATGTTTGAACCACTCCGGGTACTGTGTTACGTTCTCCATTTTTAGCTCACCTGAGCACGTAGTGCTCAATAAGCTATAGTGATCAGTCAGTCAATTGGGGGGTTGTTAACACTCTAGAGGTGATACTTGTCAGTGAATTGTCATCAGACCTGGTCAGAATGTTCGTCTCAATGATATCTTGGACAAGTTCGAACATGGGTTATCTGGGGGTCACTAAACCTGGTCAAACTGCTTGTATTGATGATATCCTGAACAAGACAGACTGTGGGTCATCTAGGGTCAAAAACTAGGTCACCGGGTCAAATTACTGGAAAACCTTGTTAATGCTCTAGAGGTCACATTTTTAATTGGATCTTCGTTAAACTGTGTCAAAATGTTTTTATTGTTGTGTTAAACAGGTTCGAACATGGATCATCTGGGAGTCACAAACTAGGTGACTAGGTCAAATCTCCTTAAAACCTTGTTAACACTCTAGAAGTCACAGTTTTGATTGGATCTTCGCCCAAACGTTGTCAGAATGTTTGTATTAATAATATGTGAACAGGTTTGAAGATGGGTAACTCAGCTTAAAAACTAGGTCACTAAGTCAAATCACTGGAAAAACGTTGAAGTTGCAATCTTTTCTCTGGTGAGCGAAAAAAGGCCGTCATGGCCGTAAGGTGATTTTTGATCGTTAGTATTTTGGAGAAGCTGTGATCTCTTGTATGTGCTTTTTTTTCAAAAACGCTTTTCTTACCAGTATTAATAATCATGCTTTGTATGTATTTTGTTTATCAAAAATAATAAAGTCTGGTTCAAGTCATCAGAAATTATCATATTTGGTTTAAATCATAAGAAATTATCATGCTGAGTTTAGTTCACCAGTTCAGTTTTTTTTGGCTGGCTCTGAGAGAGCCACCATACATAGAGACCGCACGTGAAAATCATCAATTATTTTCCAATTCACTGCAATTTGACATAGAGACCGCACGTGAAAATTATCAATTATTTTCCAA
The DNA here is from genome assembly GCA_008271625.1 of Lutraria rhynchaena. Lineage (NCBI taxonomy): Eukaryota > Metazoa > Mollusca > Bivalvia > Venerida > Mactridae > Lutraria > Lutraria rhynchaena. The sequence continues at coordinate 1,827,566 of VIBL01000072.1, forward strand.
TTCACTGCAATTTGACATAGATACCGCACGTGAAAATTATCAATTATTTTCCAATTCACTGCAATTTGACATAGAGACCGCATGTGAAAATCCTCAATTATTTTCCAATTCACTGCAATTTGACATAGAGACCGCATGTGAAAATCCTCAATTATTTTCCAATTCACTGCAATTTGACACATTAAGCTCCCTTGTGTTGTTTCCCTTTTGTCAAATCAAGTTAGGGATAAGACTCATTTAAAAGTTACTATTTTTAGAACCACACGCATCATTAACTTACCACTGGCATAGCTGGAGGAGCGAAACATACACTGATAAGCCAACAATTTAATATGATGAAATGCGTGTGAACTGATAAAAACGGTGTCCATTAATTTCTGATAAATGGCCGAAATTAAGGAATATGAGTTATTTTAACTAGATGATTTGTCAGATTGTGTGAGAAAACTGTCTTCTAATGATTTATATGTATTCCTGGAAATTTTACATGACCCATACAGTGCGTTAAAACATACATGGTGAAGGCAATCGGACACTTTGACCTGATCTTACTAATCCAGATGTAAAACTCTAAAACTACTTTTTATACTGTTCATGTTGCTAGAATTACGTTAATAGTGACATTTCAATGCATAGCGGAGAACTGATGGCAGTTGTCATGCTCGTGCATCTCACATATACTAATCAATCTGTACGTCTGCGTATTTTCTATATGCCAAAGTTAGCATTGAAGGGATTTGAGGACAATGTATAATAATAAACTTCAGAAAGAAGCAGTCCTCTCAGTGCTTTGATTCTTTAAAGAGATTGCTATTAGTATTTTGAATATAAAAAAATTCTATAATGATTATATTTAGATAATTATATGAATCATTTTGAGGATCGGTTTGTACATTTGGTTTTCATGATTGTTATCAAATATCATAAATATACTTTAGTTCTCTGCGACCAATATGTAATACCAGAATCAATGTTAAAACATAAGATTACATATTTCATTTCGTATAATTTTTGTAGCCGTATATATAATCATATGAATATTTTTTTCTAATAAATTTTGACGTTGACAGTTTTCATGTTTTTTTTCTCTCTTTTTGTGCTTGACGTACAAGTTTGTACATGTGTACTAATCAGCAAGTGTTCAAATTTGAGAATTGTAAAGGCTATATGTTCGTTTGCTGGGCGAGAGTTTTGATGGTACAATATTACTATTCAATGTATTAATGTATTTGGTTACTGGTATGTAACATGTGCGTGAGCCACAATACAGAATATATCGTATATCAGGAAGCACTCACAGAGATCGATGTTTAAATTACAATTTTATTATTATCTAACACATGTGAGTTAACAATATCATTATGATAGGAGAAACACAAAAAATAAACGAAAATAACAACAAATACAACATATGTGAGTAATGGGAGGTAACAACGAATGCGTTAATCATGGACATGTATATAAAGTTATCTCCCTTTTGGCTTGGGTCGAAAGGAAGGTAATTTGGGAATCATTAATGAAAACGTAGTGGAGTACTCGATATTGTTCGTAAACGATTAAAAGGCAGCTTTTTTTTAAATTATACTCTGGTAGCATACATGTGTATTGATATTGAGGTCGTGCACTAGCACAACTGCTTAGGAGACAACAAACGGTTGATTATTATCGATATACTTTTTGAGTTCTCTCCCCTGAGCAGTTGGTCATCTCACAAGCACTTAAATCCGTCTCGTTTCCATTAATAGCATTTTTTTCAATCAGTTTTGTAAACACACACAAACAAGCAAAACTCTGAACTTTGTGTACTTAGCACTATAGTCTGTTGTTGCAGTATTTTAATAATACCCACATTTCATTCTTATACAACTGGGGTGATAAACGTACTGTACTGTATCATTGCAAGATGTTTTGCTGACTAGATCTGTTATACTTTCCTTTCGTTACCAGTAACTGCAATAACGTCTTACATCGGCGAAGCTTCGGGTCTGAAAAATAAACCGAATTCTTGAACAATGCAACACACATCACGACCCTCCACGATAAGAATTGCTACCTTGCACTAAATTCTCCTAAAGCTTAATAATGAACAGAGACATATCCCGGCTTAGTTTAGATGACAATGATTTCAGAAACTGTTGACATGGTAGTGACTTGTTCTTCTGTTACGGACAATTTGTTAGATAAATAATAGATGACCAATTACATTGTATTTAACGTCTAGTCCTGTTTTGCAGAATACATATTTGCACTTAAGGGGTACAAAGAAGCAATAGAAACCCTTTTAAGGGCCGCTAGAGCTAAGGATAGAAATACTTTAAAATGATTTTTCTCACGATTCTATGGATGGATTAAACTATGCAGCATTCTTACATGGTCATCTATCAGGTATGCTTAAATACATATGGTTGGCCCCTATTAGGGGCTACTAGAGCTAAAAATAGAAATACTTTTAAACGCCTTTTTATCATGAACCAATGGTTAGATCATCCCTAAACTTGGTATGTAGCATCCTTAGATGGTCCTTTCTCAAATTTCCTCACATAAATTTGGCCAGCCCCCTTTAGGGCCTCTAGAGCCAAAAATTGAAATAACTTAAAATGACTTTTTATGAAAGGATTGTTACCAAACTTGGTTTTTAGCATCCTTGATAGTGTTCTATCAGATTTGCTAAAATGAAATTGGTTGCCCCCTATTAGGTGCCGCTAGATCTAAAAATAGAAATATAGTAAAACTTCGTTATCTCGAGGAGTCATCGGAACAGACAAAATGCTCGACATAAACCGGGTGCTCGTAATAACGAGGTTTTTGTTTGTTGACTGAAAAATAAACTGTGCATCATGCCCGTAAATTGTCGTATTTACAATAATAACTCGAAAAACTTACCTAAATCGTACTTAATTATGTCTAAGATGAATATATATATTTGTTGATTGTTGATATATACGTAGATTGTTTAAATAAAGTTTTTATCCGTTAATGTTTTTGTACAATGTCATGTCCGAAAATCGTGTTACTGACATGCGGTGAAACGTCATAGTGACAAATCGTGGAAGTTACATATAATATCTGTGGCAAAAAAAAACACAAAAATTAAACGAAAAACTATGACATTCAAAATCTATTATTTGCATGATAATATATCACAAAAATCATCAATCATCCCAAAGTAGTTCAGAAATACAAAAATCCATTTTATTAAGAGTCAACAATTATTAACTTTTAAACCATTAGTATTTTACTTTTAAAATTTTACTGCAAACTTGCAACGAACAAATATATGCTTCATTGTCATTATATGTCACAACATGTGAAATGCCAAGTACCCGATTAAGATTTGTTCTTTAATTGTGTAGCTTTAACGACGTGTGAAAAACAAAGTACTCGATTAAGATTTGCTCTTTTATTGATCTTAACGATGTGTAGAAAACACGGCGATCGCCGACGCGCAGGTGCGAACGATATCCAAAATGACACCCCTCGAGATAATCAAGGTAATTAACGCTTAAAAATAAGTCAGGGGACCATGATTTGTCCTCGAGATAACGAGATAACGATGCTCGTAATAAACATGGAAATTTATATACAACTAAGAACAAAAAATGACGGGACTTCAAGATCTCCTCGAGATAAGTCTAGAACTCGTGATATCGATGCTCGTAATAACGTAATACCTTTAAACGTCTCTTTCTCATGAACCAATAGATGGACCATCCCTTAACTTTGTTTGTAGCATCCTTAGATGGTCCTCTGTCAAGTTTGCTAAGAAAATTTGGTCAGTCCCTTTTACGGGCCGCTAGAACTAAAAATAGAAATACCTTAGAATTACTTCTTTTCTTGAACCAGTGGATGGATCATCACCAAATTTGGTGTGTGACATCCTTCAGTTATCACGAATATTGCTTTGAGTATCTTTTGACGGTCCTATTGTCCCCCATTATCTGCCCACAAGTTTACCTTTATGGCCGTTTTAGTAACAAGTTAATTTACATTTATTCTGCTGAGCGATGCAAGGCCCTCTTGATATGAACCCGCGTTGCCTTTAACATTATAGTAATGCTTTTGTTGTTATTACTTACCCCTTATAGTTAATTGGGAGCGAGAAAATTGCATGGTCCCAACCGGGGATCGAACCTGAGACCCCTATCACCGTAGGCGGACACTCAACCACGTCGCTAAAGAGTTAACCCAACAACAAGGCTGTTGAAAGTGGCCTATAGTCCTACAATCGCTACACCCTTTATATAGATCTACTCTACATATTCTGTACTTGTCTATCTTTGCTGTACACTTGATAAATAAACATCGACATCCAATTGCTTGAGCTCTTTCAATCCTTATACTAAATACACAACTATGTTACTAACTGAATTTAAGAAAGGAATATTGACTTAAATACGTTAATTGTGAAACTTTGATAATGTAAGAGGAAGGAATATTTTTCTGCAACATAGAACGGGAACCAGTCTTGTCACAAGAACAAAAGTCATATGACACAACCAGTCTAGTCACGAGACCGGAAGTCATATGACACAACCAGTCTAGTCACGAGAACAGAAGTCATATGACACACCTAGTCCACCCAAGAGACCAGAAGTCATTAGATCGTTACTCATAAGATAGAAATACGCGGGCGTGGATAAAACGGCGTCAGCTTTCATTCATTCTTTGAAATATCTGCATCCTAGGTTTGATTTCTTTTCTACCATTTTAAAAAAATGTTTCATTATGTTAAATTTTACCCAAGTGATATAATCACCATGTATGTGAGATAGAAATATTCAAGTTTATATTACTTCCTCGTTGTCCGTGGGTGGAGAACTAAATATAATGATCACTTTTGTAAGCAAAAACGCAAGAACACCGAGCGTGGATAAAACGAATTCAACGTCAGTTATCCTTTTAAATATCTGCATTCCAGGATTTATCTGCCATCTTATTTAAATGTTTCATTATGTTAAATCTAACCTAAGTGATTTAATTTCTGAGTTTGTGAGAATGAAATATGGAAGTTTATTTTACTTCCTTGGTGGGTGGAGAACAGGAAAAAAATAGTAAATTAAATAATATTGTTTGAACTAGAAAATTGTTCATTGACTTATTATCTTGTTGCAAATAGTTATGTTGATTAAATTGAATGTAAAGGTAGAGACAAATGATAAACTACTGTGTACGTATTTATTCAACTAGGGACAATTCATATCAGAGATACAGATAGGCAATGGGCGAAATCTCGTGATAATCAGCGCTTAGGCGAGACAATGCGAGAGAGTCATTTCAAGCCGTCGCCATTTGCAATCGTTATTTAGCAAAACAAAAGAACGATCATGTGGTTTGCACAAGGCACTGAAAATTTTATTTTCTAATATAAGTGCGTTGGTCATTGTCATTGCACAGTAGAAAAGTGCAAAGGTTACATCAACTTCTTTCTGTCAAGTGGTTGACTGTTTGAAATTATGAGTTAGTGTAAGGAGGTATACAGGAATAAATGTTTATAAAATAATTAATAATACTGCTCCCCTTTAATCGACTTTTATACAATTTTTATGCATTTCTTTTCATGAATTGAATACAAAGGATTACATATTGCAAAATGCCCTACGTTTTGTTATAAACAGTTATGACTCATTAATTTTCCTATTTTGTATCACAGACCGTGAACATTGGTTCAGTCCATAAATGACCGTGCAAACAAGACACAGAGGCATACGTGGTGTGTGGCCTGCTGCGCTTGTAAATTTTGTGATATTTTTTTTACTCTTTGATCACTAAGAGCATTTAGCTTATCACTCTCACGGACACTTCTTTAGACACATTCATCAGATTCAATTTCACAATGCGTTCTCACATAATATTTCATCTATATCCAAATCACCGAAGGCATTGAAATCTTCCCTGCCATAAGCCAATTTAATGGATCAACACAAATTGTCACTTTCAAGTTTTTCAACAGTCATTTACAGAAACCAGTAATTATTGACTAAATCAAGATAGTGTTAATGTGTTTTATTTATGACATTAATTTGATTGGTGGTACCCTCATGATTTTAAATAGATTTTCACACACCGTGACTGATCAGAATATTATCAATAAAACAACGGGTGAGTTATATACATGCAAAGCTTCATAGTTTTCATCAATTTAGTAGTTTGATTTATTATACCAATACTAGCTGATAACTCGAAAGCATTCATACTAAATTTTTAGCTGATAAAACGAGTTAACGTCGATAAACTGTGGCCGATATTGCCTATTTTTTTAAATGAGCATGTAGATAATTAACAAAGAAACATTCAAATATTTTTTTTGTTTTAACAACTAACCAAATTTCGCACTCTATCAACTCCCCTTTTCTAGTGACCATCGAATGCTTAGCAAGTCGGTTTTGTCCAAATGTACACAATTCAAGTCTGCACGCCACAGAAGTTGCAGACGCAACGGAGATATTACCTTTCTGTCAACATGTCAAAATCAAAAATACAGAAGTCAGGTTACAGAGGCGAAGTCAAGAAGTGATATTGGCGGTGTCTTTTGATATCTTATTATCTGATATATTATTGATATTATATATTGGGCGTAGACCAATCGGATTGTTGATTGACATCTAACTTAGGTCGTGCGTAGACTCAGACAGTGTTCATTTAGACTTTTTAGCATGCCATATTACGAAGGAACTTAACACGGACGTAGGCTAAATTTGGGTTAATTTTCTTTTATTGAAATATCTACATTCTATGTTTGATTTTATTTCTACCATTTTTAGGTGTTCCATTAGAGTTTACTTATGTATAGTAACCGTGTCTTATTTTACTCCCGTGTAGACATTATTGGTGGGTGGAGTATAATGTACTAAGAAGTTTTAACTAGTTTGAAAATTGAATGGTTCCTCTAGTAATTGTGTTCTGACAAATGTATAATATTAATTAAATGTAACAAATATTCTAAACTAGATAGATAATACGTATAGTATATAATACAGGGGTCGACTTTTCGACAGTAATAATTTAGTGGAGTTTAACCAATGCGGCCTAGACTTTATGGAGTGACTTCCCCTTGAGCTATTTTGTTTACTATTTCCCGCCTTTTCGACAAATTTAGTCGTCTGACGCAGTTTGTTATGGAAAGGCACATTTTTGTATTAATTATAAACCCATTCATTATTTTGCTGTAATTCTTTACCTGGAGGTTTACGTATTAAATACAGGAGTAACAATATCATCATGAACAGGGAGTACCAGCTGTCAGTAAGAACTGAAGAGAGAATGTGTTATTTAGGCTGAATTTTCATTCAAGGTGGGTCTTGGGGAACGAGGCATTTTTTGTGTGTTTTGTTGTTAGAAATCTGTTCTGAATCAGTGTATAGTGAGCTTACATCAATTAAATGCTGTGCAAGAACTGCACTAGTCTTGTGTGTATTACCTTGGATTCAGTCTACTATAGCAACAACATGTGACTGTCTTAGGAAATGAATATTCTACTTCAACATGTGAATAATTTGAGAATGATTGATCAATTGTGCAGTTTCTTTTAATCAAAGTTCTGTAATTGTCTTACATATATTCTGTTGATTTTCAGGTATAAATATGGGTGTAGACATCACCACCTACAGATGTAGGGTTGGATCATTTAACCCGCAAAGGAGCGCCAGAATGATTCTGATGCCAGTTTTCATTGACTTTAGTAAATTGGTGAAGATGATTGGAGTCGTGATATTTATCAAAATGTTGTTGTTTCTGGCGGGCATAGAACAAAATCCTGGACCTATCAGTATGTTCACATATTCTTGATTTTTAAAATGTCACATCACTTATCGTTCGATAAGCATGGAAACAGGGTGTATCATGTATATTTATTGTTTATGTCAATCACACAGCTAATATCATTTACATGCAACATTAATTTTCATAGAATTACTTAAAAATCATTAAAAAAAAGTTTTGTTCAATTAAAACATTTTCAGATTGTAATATTTGTAGCACATTTGTATATTTGGTGGTTGTGGTAAGGACTTGAGTATACCAACACAAGATACTATTCATATTCATTTATTATCACGTGCACTAGAAGCTATCGGAGAAGCATGATGCTGGATAAGTAGGCGTGGCTTATAATGACTGACAGGCATAGGATTATTATCTGATAAACACTACACAGACTTTTGTCACTATTGAACAATGTCAGATTTGAAACTTGGTCAATTGAAAACCATCATTTTATTTCAAATATCATGTCCATATTCAGTTGGTAAAACGTAAATCTGAATCAAATTTTCCTGGTAATGAGTTCCTTTTATTTGCTTTATTAAGCCAGTGTAAATGATATCTGAATGAATGTTGCATTTACTGGTAGAAGTATAAATAGAAGTATACATGACAAAATTCTAGTTAAGAAATTGGTCACATTTTTTGGACCACAATGTTTTCAATGCATCTTAATCCTCAGCATGTGATAAAGATGAAAGTCTGAAATTTTAATGTCTGGAAATATACGAGAAATAATGAATTTTCAAGTACACACATAATAACACGTTTCTTATTTATATAATCCCAGCACCACCGACAATTAATACGAAAATTGAAGGTCAGACTGCGTGGGAACTAAACTTACCAATCGGTGGAGATGGTCCTTTTACTATCAAGGTCATGAAGGACGGTACTGAACTCACAGGGAATGATCGTATTGAAATTTCATCCACTGCTGATTGTGTCACAGTGAAGGTCAATAAGTTGATAATGGAGGATTCTGGATCATACCGCATTGATGTGTCCAATGGTATTGGAACTGACTTTTGTGCCTTAAAGATGAAGGTTCATGGTTAGTTTTTTCTGTTGATATTTACCGTCAACTAATGATAATAATAAATCATTTCAGTGTATGTAAAGATATGAGAAAAATTACATATAAAACCCGATGCCTTATACCATGCTCATTTATACTGGAAGAGGACACAAGAAAGGATCAATTGTCACCTACATGTGTATTCATTGTGGTCCCTGATACAGATACTATAAACTCTAGCAGGGGACACATGTTTAAATTTGTATCACATAATAAATAGTAACTAAGCATTAATTTCTTTATGAATTTTCAAGAACACACATAATAACACGTTTCTTATTTGTATAATTTCAGCACCACCGACAATTAATACGAAAATTGAAGATCAGAGTCTGTCACTTGGAGAACTATGGGAACTAAACTTACCAATCGGTGGAGATGGTCCTTTTACTATCAAGGTCATGAAGGATGGTACTGAACTCACAGGGAATGATCGTATTGAAATTTCATCCACTGCTGATTGTGTCACATTGAAGGTCAATAAGTTGATAATGGAGGATTCTGGATCATACCATATTGATGTGTCCAATGGTATTGGAACTTACTCTTGTGCCTTTAAGATGAAGGTTCATGGTAAGTTACTTTATTCTGTTGATATGTACCATCAACTAATGATAATAATAATTCATTTCAGTATATATAAAGATATGAGAAAAATGACATATAAAACAAGATGCCTTATACCATGCTCATTTATACCGGAAGAGGACACAAGAAAGGATCAATTGTCACCTACATGTGTATTCATTGTGGTCCCTGATACAGATGCCATAAACTCTAGCATGGGTCACATGTTTAAAATATGTATCACATAATAAATAGTATATAAGCATAAATTCATTAGATAAACACAGTCTTTTATTTTTTATACATACTGGAATAAACATTCTACATTAAAAGATATAATATTAAAGTTAACAAATTTTTTTTAAACCATTTCATCAATGGTATATTCTCAATTAAACAAGTAATGATTTTTTCATATAAGTTTACCCTCAATTGTCAGTTTATAATTAACTTTGTTCAGTATATTTAGATTACTTCATTCTTAATAAGGTTCAGTTTGGCTGTTTAACTCCCAACATTATGCACTATGCTATTACATGTTTATTTTGTTTTAGGTAAACTTAACTTCAGATATCAGTATCTTCTGGTAGAAATAGGGACAAAAGTGCTGAGGAAACTATTTGATTGTATAGTTGGCAATGACTTTGTGCGATACTTGGCAGCTAACCCAACTAATAAGAGTAAGCTTACATCTCTGATGACTGGTAGGAATCGTAAAATAACAGTCGCTCAGGAACAGTTACTACCACCTATCAAGACAAAGCCTGTGTCTTCAGATTATGATATTACTCTGCTAACTTGTTTGTTGAGGAATGTGTGTGGACTAAGTCCCCCAAACTACCCAGTGTGGATGAATCCACTGCCTACAGACAAATCGGTTGAGGCAACAATCACTCGATTGAGAAATTGCAGGAACAATGTGAGTACTGTTGTACATGATATATACTTAATTCCACCATAGTTTGTAGACGGTCCAGTAACTCCCAGTGATCAGAATCATACTCAGAAATATTTACTGAAAATTAACAGTAATAATGCCATTTATATCTATTGACATTTAAGTCTGATTGATATATGCCATATCTAACCATGTTTGTGACATAATAATTTCATTTCAGCTTAATTTAGAATGTTATGAAAACAAAAATAAACTGTGTTATAGTAAAACTTTTGGAATGTTGTCACAAAATAAGAATAAATGACTATATATGTGATATCAAATGTTTATATAAGATATGTACATAATAGTACAACTTCATATTTATCAGACACTATCCTTATGTACATACAGTACAACTTCATATTTATCAGACACTATCCTTATCAGTCCATGCAATGTAAATACTTGGACTTTATGAAGACATTTTCCTATTTACATATACTATTTTTGTTTCAGTTGTCACACAGTGGAACAGTGTCGTTTCCAGAGACAGACCTCAATGATAAATGGACAGAATTAAATGATGTAAATATAAGATTAAATACCATTTCTCTGACCAAGTGGTTGATGTTATTAATAATACTAGTTTTTATTTCATGGTATAAGTGTTAGTTTCTGTATATGTAATTATGAATGATGAGTTTAAAAAAATATGGTTTATTTCTCCTTAGAATGTGTGTTCTGGTGTTTATCAAAACCATACATTTTTCATATCGGTAGTATTTAACAAGTAAAGACTGAGTAACTGTAACTAAATGAAAGTCTACTTCTCTTCATAAAGAGTTCTTCAGCAACTATAACTATGATGATTTAGTTTAATATCCTTAGGCCTACACAAAAAATGTTTGTTTCCGGTTACATGCCTAAAAAAATTTGGGGTGGCAGGTAGGGATTTTTTCTTTTACATTTTTTTACATATATCGGCAACGCTGTTGTGAAAATTACAATGTAGCACTACGATTTGGATGGCGTAAAAACTTGAGTCAGCAGGTAAAAGATGGGTCACTCAGGTAACCTGAAACAAACCTATTTTAGGCCTTATTCCACACTTGGCTTTGAACAGATTAGGACTTACAATGTGTGAGATGGGCTGTTTCTTGGTAAACTAATTCATATATGGAATAGCTGAAGCAATTGTGTTTACTAAAAAATTGGCCTCATTTTCAATGGAAATCCATTGACAGACATGTCACTGGGGACATATGCGTTTATTATACGTAGCATCTTGTAATTTCCAGCATTGTAATAGTCATGTTTTCATCTTTCATTCAGTGTTATTTCTCCTCCATTTTGTGCTAGTAGTTCTATTGTGATCGGTTGATTTCTCCCACATGTTATCTGTCTCTTATTCAATTTTTTGACTGTTTTCTACTTAATCTGGGTCCATAAATATCTCCAGTATTCCAATCTCACCACTCAAGTCTTAGCTCGCTAGGAATTACTCTAATAATCTGGATGTGTAAATTTGCTGCATGTATTCATTTTTAGGTCGTAATTGTGACTAATATTCTCAACCACGGCTCTTGAAATAAACTTTTAATTCAGAGATCGTTGAGGTCACCAGGACCATCAATAGGGACTTAATTTGCTTTCTGTGTATGACTGTAAATTAAGAAATCTTTGCATAACAACATATTGGTTGTATTTGATAAAATAATGTATCATTGTAGCTTACATGAAGGCCCAATACTTGAACTAAGAAATTATGTTTTTAGATTCTTTCTGAGCTCAATAAGCATTGTGGTAAAGATGGTATCACTGACTTACCTGCATTAATAGATGCAGCCAGTCATATGAATATTGATGAAGAAATGCACAATCAAATCACTGAAACTATAAAAAGGTGGTATGAATATGATCAAGACCTTAAGATGGAATTCAAGAAGTTTCAAGATGTAGTCACCGAAGTGGCTACAGATGTAAAAGGAATAAAAAGACAATTAGAAAGTCTTGAACAAGAAGCTCGAAACACAAAGCGTGCTCATGTAGATGATGATTCAGGTACATTGTATTTCTACATTTAACCATTTTTTAATTTTGCAATTATGTTGTGAGATCAATTGGGAAATTTAGGAGATAATCACTTATGTAAAACTCAGGCTTTACGTCAGATAAGCTCTTAAGGGTTTAGCGTTCTTATATACAATATGAAAAATTACCATGCGATCTGTCTGCTTTTTGTACTTGCCTGTCATTACCTGATAACCTGTTGTGTGTTGTATAAAAATGATAATGTGGCAGTTATAAACTCCTTCTGTCTGAATGTCCTCTTAGTCAGAAGTTAATATAGACAAGAAAAGGATTCCTGGAAAAAAAACACCCCTAAAAATCTCACCTTCTCAAAATAACACCTTACCCTAAGGCTTATCTCCCGAACCCACAAACCATCCAATACACGGGACCATACCAAGAATGTTAAATGATACGGAATCTCTCTGAAGATATTGGAACTCTCTGTGGAATAGCTAGAGACCGGGGTTATATTACTGATGGATACAAAAAAAAAACGCGACAATCAATTGGAACCTAGGAAAAACAACCAAAAGCGAAACTTTGATAAGAATTTGGCATAAAATTACTCAAGTAGATTTGAAAGACAATGGTTAATTGCTTACAAATATCATAGTAAAGAATAAATATATCACAGATTGGTTCATACAATTTACTCAATAAAAAATACAAAAGAAAAAATAAAAATCTACAAAGCCCATAAAATGCTCAAACTTCTTCAGATCCGAGACAAGACAACAGCCTTCAAATGAGGGAATTTTTAACTTCTCTAACAGATTGAGGAAAACCATTCCACACAGATATTCCATTAAAAGCATCTGCTGCATGTTGTACAACTTTTGACACTTTCGAGTCAACAGCATTTATTATACTTTTACATCGAGCTTGAATTACAATAGAATATGAGAGAAAACGCTGAGGCAAATATTAAAACAAACATAAAAAAAATTGAAAATCCACAAATGTACGTCCCCAAATAATTGTTTTAGTAAAAAACCAACGAAAATTGAGTTTAACCTAAATAAATGAAACCACAGCAAATTCTAAGTTGATTGCTCTCGTCCTCGTAGACTCAGAAATAAACCAATAAATGATATGAAAAGAAAAAAGAGCCTCATCTGTGGAGTCATGACATCATATTGGAAAGTTTAATAATTATTATTTTTTCGGCGTAGCCGTCTAAGATTGAATGCAGATTGACTTTCGACATTGTGATTAAACCAGCGTCTATTAACGAACTAACAATTTTTCAACGAGCAATTTCTGTTTATAAGGTTAATTGTGTTTAGATAATATTGCCTCAAAAAAGGCTGAACATACAATTTATTGGTTCCGAGTCATTACGTTTATGTACTGCCTTTTGAGGTGCACGAAAGATAGGCAATAAATTAATTAAATTTCATAGCATTCCTATAATGTACTTGTTCAAGCGTTTCAAGCTTCGTGACAAGTAGAAATTCCACACAAAGCAGTAATAATGAAAACACCTTGAACAAGGAAATTTAGATCGTCCTATTTTGCACACGGCACTTGCCAATCTATTACCTTAAGTCTTGTTATCCGGTCTCAATTGAAATGTCAAAATTCAAACTGTTTAATCAATATAAGGTATTTTGGCAAGTCGGTATGTCCACCGTATGTCGATATTTGTGAAGAAAGTAAACATTTCATAGTGTATGAAAAATTATCATGTTAAAAGTAAATATTCACTTCCGAATCCCGCACAAGCGTTGCATGCTACACAAATATATTTATGTTTAGTCTCAGTTAACAGAAAATCGTTTGTTGCGTAGTAGGGAAAGCGCGGCTGGCAAGCGCGTCAAACTATTGAGCAAGAGAATTTCTATTCGATCCTCAATAAGGGCACATGCTCTCGGTGACAAAATTGTCTTCCATCAATGAATAAATCTATTCCCATCAGGTTGCTAGGCAGATGGCTAACGGATAAATAACAGGTTAAAAGAGCATGGCATGTACTGGTTACATGATTAAATGAATGTTCAGACTAAATGAATGTGCATTTTTTCCATGGCATTTTTACATAAATAAAATTTGTTTTAAGATACTGCATTTATTTAGTACTGCAGTTTAGGGTTAAGCCAAAAGTTGTCACAACATGACATAAATCGCATAAAAGTGTAAGAGTCACTAACAATTGCTTGTAAAATGGGGTAGTAAAATACAACTCAATTTTCACAACAGAACTACGTGTATGTACTGTACATACAAACGAAATATCACATCCTTAAATTATAACACACCAACCGTCTTTTTAAAGACAGTTCATGTTTAAACACAATCACTCAACAACTTTGGTGGAACCAAAGAAAAAGAGAGATCTCGTACAAGTACTTCCAAAGGCATTACAGTAAGAATCCCACGTCCCCGTCCCTATAAGGGATTTATGAACAACCATAAGCTCCTTGTTGCCTTTGACTGTCGTCTAATGAAAAAGATATTGAAAATGATACATGTATTTATCATTTCATTTTGTACAATTTAACCTTTTTTCGCTTGATTTTATCAGCTGAAAACATATTTCAATGAAATAATCACAGCATTTGCATTAACTCGGTAGTTAACATATGAAATGTATGAAGTGGTTGAACTTCTATTTCAGATATCAGAGAAAAACTTATATGAATTTTGTAACAATTATCTGATTTCCATTTTAGACAACAAAGAACCCGTAACAATCTATAAAAGAGTTAAAGTTGATCGTGTTGGTGAAATGGAGGAAAGCTTAACAAAAGTCGAGGGAAAACCTGATGTGGATGATGGTTCAGGTATAGTTCATTCAGCAATACAAAATATTTCTATACAACCCTTAATATTTAATACCAAAGGTAACAGTAATGGTTGTTACAAAACTTTTAGCAATTCTCTTCATACTTTCCAGAAGAACTACTCCCTGAATTCATCTGGCTGTCATAACTTAAAGTTATTTACGTATCTCTTTTTGTACATTGTATTTCCTATTGAATCTATCTTTTGAAAACATAAGTCATTGAAATCTATGAAGCATTGATCAATATCTAAATAATTATTCTATTTTCAGATATTAGAGAAGAACTCTTAAGAATTTATAAGAAAGATTGTTCCACCTTGTCAGTGTCTCCTTTGTTTGAAGATGAAACTACAGAACTTTTGAAAATTTACCAGAATCCGAAAATGTTTCGTGTTAATTATAACAAAGAACAAAGAAAAGAAAACAGTAAATATAAACTTCATGAAGAACAAACGGATGAAAATAAAGATGTTATAAAATCTTATCAAGGTATATTTTGCAAGGAGGACTGCCAGTACAAGAAGATTTATGTCACAGGAGATGCTGGAGTGGGTAAAACATCTTTCTGTAAAAGAATGTGTCTTTTATGGTGTAAATCAGTGTTAAATGATCAAATTGAAGACAAAAGTGATGACGAAGGCAGTGATCGTGTAAAAGCAGACATGCAGTACATGTCTAGGTTTGATTTTGTGTTTTATGTGACCCTACGTGACACTGATTTAATTGATGTTAATGCTATGATTGTTGAACAGTTGTTTTACACGGATAATGATAAAAAAAGGGATGAAACGTACAAGCAGATAGAAAATATTCTGAAGAACAAAGATTGCCTTGTTATAATGGATGGTTATGATGAATGGAGGCCAAAGAGGATTGAAAAGAAGAAATTCGATAAACCCACCTGCATATACTCTGAGAAATGTGTCACTTTGACTACCTGTAGGCCATACAAAATCAATGAAATACGATTGTCACCCACCGAGATAGATCATCAAGTTCAGATTACTGGTATTGATTCTAACTCTTCATATGATTATGTTCAACATTTGGTAAATGATATGAATGAGACAAATTCTGACGCTAAAGAGACATATGAATTCATGGATGCAGTTAGAAAATGTGATCTTAAAGAGTTGCTATGTATTCCGATGATTGCCTCACACTTGGTGGTGCTGTGGTTTGATGATAAGCTGACTGAAATGTCTGTAGCACATATTTATTCACACATACTAGATATGCTTTTTAAGAGAGCTGAAGAAAAACAAGTCAAAGTTCCACAATCGACAGGAGAAGAATTTCAACTACCAGAATCACTTGCAGAGTTTACATATTTACTACAACATGCCCCTTTATTGCATAAATTATGTTTACTTTCATTTAAATCATTTTTCAACCAAGATAAACAAGTGTCTAATCTTGTTTTCACTAAACAGCAGTTGATGTCTGAACCATATAAGTTGACCGATGAAGAAAGTGATTTCCTGTGTCAAATTGGCATTTTATCCAAAAATAAAGTTATTGGGCGTCATTTGAAACAAAAACAAAAATTATCATTTATTCATCAAAGTTACATTGAATTTTTGGCCGCATTTTTTGTATCTTCTTTTGACAAAAATAACTCTTTTGATGAAATTATTAATGAATGGACCTGTGTAGATGATGTTGTACAATACAAAAACTTCTTTCTCTTACTTACTGGATTTTCTTATCAAAAAGTGAACATTTTGCTTGGAAAAATTTACACATCATTATCGGATAATTTACACTCATGTAGAAAAAATTCTATATTTCATTATGATGATTATGATTACCGTAAACAGATCATATCACTACAAAACATGATTGTTAGATGTTTCAGGGAGGTCAGGAGATACAATGAACAAGATTGTTGGCTTTTAATGGAAGATTTTTATGATTATTATTATGATGATGATGGTGATTATGCTAGTGTTTTGAAACAACTTTTATTGTTAAATACAACATGTATAAGATCAATACGATCAAGTAAATATTACTCAGAGTTTGATCAAATCCATTGTTTGCAATATTTAATTATAACTGAACTGTCGTCTGCTGATTATGTGAAGTTCACTGAGTGCATGTTAGACAATAAATCAACACTGCACACTGTTTGTATTGACGGTGGTATTATGGATACTACATTGATACCAGAATTACCTGTGAGTCATCTCGATCACCTGACATCATTGTCTCTGTCTTTTGTTAAAATACAACATAAAAGTTTAGATAATCTTGTGACATATTTGTCTAACAATGTTCTTATTGAAAATATAAAATTGTCTGAAGTGTCTTGTGTTGATCACCAGGATGATTATAGTAACTGTACATTGACTCTAAATCTCCCAAAACATACAAAACTCTCTTCATTATATCTGTATGAAGTTAATATTTTATGTAGCAATGTAAACAAATCTAGTTTAAAGTACATCGCATTGTTATCATTATCTGAGAGGATTGTTAGACTTTGTTACAGTGATTTATTTAACTGTGTTAAGAATTCACAACTTGAACATCTTTATATCGATGATTCCTATCTTTACATGTCAGATTACGATACAATGAAAACATTGACGTCTGCAGTGAAAACTCTTCCATGTATCAAGTCACTAGAACTGTGGAACATGAAGTTACCTGATGATGTTTTATTACATCCTGATGTAACACAAGTGAGGATAGAGCTGGATAATGTCATAATGAGTCGTCAATGGTTTCATTGTTTTATTAACAGTTTTGTTGACAATAAATCTGAGATAAAAGTTCAGTTAGCAGTGCGTAATATTATATCAGGTGATGGAGAAACTCACAGTGAACTATCAGATGTGGAGTATGTGAACTACATGTCTGAACATCTTAAATCAATACAAACAATAAACATAATAGATAAAAGTGATTATAGATTACACTTTGAAACAACAAGTGGTCAGTAATTATTTGATTTTGTTTCTGTAAATATTTCATGTAAAAATATGATTTTACAACAACATTTGATGAACGCGTCAACAAAATGTTTGGAAATCATGCGGACAAAAATGGCCGTAACTTTTTCATTTGTGAACGGAAACATGTCATGTGACCATTCATTTTCTTAATTGAATCATTTCCTACAAGTTGAGCCATGTTTTGATGCAAAATTCCGAAAAAAGTTGTTTTTGCATTTTTGTGATTTTGATGAAATTTTCCGTAGTTCTAATATCCATGTATAGAGTGATTTATTTGTGTACTTTTTATTATAAAACATTCACTTAAGACTTTTTAAGACATGTATAACCAGACTATATTTTGAAACATGAATTGTATTTGTTTAATTGATAACATTTAACACATTCTTTTGGTTTCTATGTTTTTTGTACATTAGTTTGAATGTTGTGTAAATATTTACTTCATTTCACTGTATTTTTGTTCACTGAATATATACATGTATAAATATTTATATCATAATCAGATTAATAAAATTTGTGTTTGATAATTTCTACTTGCTTGTTATAAAACAAATCAGAAATATACTTCCAAGATACTGCAAGATGGTTGAATGTACGATTGTTGTCAGCAACAAGACATTAGACTAAACATCAAAATACAGATTATGAACAACATGTACGTACAGACAAGGGATACATCAGGGTGTTAGGGTTAGTGTGTAAATTACCTCTGTGATGTAAACTCTTTATGACCAGTATGTAATATCAGAATCAATGCTAAAACGTAAGATTTAGTTCTCTGTGACCGATATAATGTAATACCAGAATCAATGTTAAAACATAACATGACACATTTCATGTCCTATAATTTTTGTAGCCGTATATATTATCATAAGAATATTCTTTTCTAATAAATTTTGACATTGACAGTTTCTCTCTTTTTTGTGCTTGACGTACAAGTTTGTACATGTGTACTAATCAGCAAGCGTTCGAATTTGCGAATTGTAAAGGCTATATGTTCGTTTGCTGGGCGAGGGTTTTAATGGTACAATATTACTATTCAATGTATTAATGCATTCGGTTACCGGTATGTAACATGTGCGTGAGCCACAATACAGAATATATCGTATATCAGGAAGTACTCACAGAAATCGATGTTTAAATTACAATTTTATTATTATCTAACACATGTGAGTTAACAATATCATTATGATATGAGAAACACAAAAAATAAACGAAAATAACAACAAATACAACATATGTGAGTAATGGAAGGTACCAATGAATGCGTTAATCATGGACATGTGCATGTATATAAAGTTATCTCCTTTACGACCTGGGTCGAAAGGAAGGTAATTTGGGAATCATTAATGAAAACTTAGTAGAGTACTCGATATTGTTTATGAATAATTAATGGTCGACTTTATATACTCTTGTAGCATACGGGAAGGCAACATTTACACGTGTATTGATATTGAGGTCGTACAGGAGTACTCTCTCATGGCTGCACAACTGTAAGGGAGATAACGAATGTTTAATTAATAATGAAATCCTTTTTGAGTTCTCTCCCCTGAGCAGTCAGTCGTTTCGCAAACACATAAATCCGCCTCGCTTGTATTAATAACATTTTTCAATCATTTTTCAATCATTTTTTGTAAACGATATTCACGCAAACAAGCAAAACTCTGAAATTTGTGTACTTAGCACTATGGTCTGTTATCTTAACATTGGGATAATACCCACATTTCATTCGTACACAATTAGGCTGTTAAACGTACTGTAATGTATCATTGCAAGATTTTGTTGACTAGATCTGTTATACTTAAAAACACACTTTCCTTTTGTCACCAGTAACTGCCATAACGCCTTACATCGGTGAAGCTTCGGGTCTGAAAAATAAACCGATTTCTTGAAAAAGGCAACACACATCACGACCCTCTATTACAGAAATTGCTACTTTGGGCTAAATAAAAGAATGTTCGTACATAATTCCGGCTCTTACATAAAGACAGATGTAGAAATTTAGAATAAAATATAATATATAACATATCAATACGTACTAAAGCTATGATTATATTATTTGATGGGGAGCATTAATTTTAGAACAAATGATCAAAGTTTTTTTTCATGATCATGAGTCAACCTAATAAACTCAATATGTATTAGAAGGAGATGTATCTTTATCAACTAGGAGAAAAAGTCTGTTGTGGGAAAATTGTTTGCATTCTGACAAGGGTGGCGTGAGGCATAAAGAGAAGTATACACTGGATATGTGAGCATTTAAATAGTTTAACACTAAGTACATTAATATATGATAATGATAATTATTTGTATTATTATAAAACTGAATAAAGAGGTTCGGAAGTGGGTGTATACCTTGACGCATGCGCAGTATGTGTGTAACAATGGATTTTCATGTCGATCTTTTGATGAAATCCTTTTCCACAATATGGACAAACAAATGCCTTGAAAGAAGTATGCGTGCGCATGTGCGTGTGTAAATTCGATGCCCTGAAAAATACGCAAAGATGTACAATAAAATGTTAGAAGATGCAAATATTTTGAGAGCGAAACATTTTTATGCATTAAGGTATTAATACATGTAATTATTTGTACACCCATTCAGACGAAGATTTTGGATTTGAAATGACGGCCTGTCTCGGAAACATTGAAACAACGCTCTTAATTTATACATGATAAAGGTATATGTTACTAACAGTGTCTACAGTAAAACCACAATATTAAGACCACCTCTGGGATCGGAGAAAATGTACTTTATAGTGATGTTTTTAATTGTCAAGCTGCATTGTAGAGGAAATGGTCAGTATCTCCATTACAATTGTATTTCAGACGTACTTTCAAAAACGTAAATAAAAGAGATATGTTTTACCTATTAAATGCCTTATTGCATGTTGGACATACATAGGGTTTAACTGTCGTATGCGTCAAACGGTGTCGAGTTAAATTTCCAGGTTGACGGAAAGCCCTGGAGCATATTTCGCATTTAAACGGCTTGTCCCCGGTATGAATACGCTGAAAGAATGAAGGAAATAATTTAGAATTATTTTTTAAAATGATGGAATCGTCATTTTAGATATTATTCTGACTTGATCTGCAAATTGTGCAATATTAACGCATGGAAAGTCAAACGATATAAATTGTATATTATTCCACGATCAAATATTTACCCATGTGAATATAACCTCGCAATCATAATGCCAAATAATGTCCCAACAGACGTGTTTAATGAAAAGAGAAAACTCGACTGTAGTTTTAGTTATTTTCAATGTGCATATTTATTTATCATTTCTTGAACATTCCATAACCATTTACTAGGCAATTTAGTCTTTACATGCCTTATAAATCGTCAAATCAATCAATCAATCAATCAATCAATCAATCAATCAATCAATCAATCAATCAAAATGTTGCTCATGTTCTTCTAGACTGCATCTAATAGAGGAATTTAAAACCTAATACAGGTTTTACTATTTTCACTATTTGTTTAAGATGTTCGAATTTCATTTCAGTCAGGTTGTATACGAAAAACAGACTCACAAAAAATACGGTAACGTTTTCTGCACATAAATCCAATTAATCAGTATACCTAAAACCCAGTCTAATGATTAATTGATCTTCATCCAACGCGACAAATCACGCTAAATTATTGACGTTCGTCATAACAGGATTAATGGTATCTGTTAGTTCGAAATCCTTTGGTCGCCAAGCGATACGAACGAATGGTCAGTTTTATTTAAACAAATAATTACTGTTCAATATAATTTTGAATAGTGTCGCGAATGGCAGTTTGTTCGTTTAAGTAAGTGGTGACATTTATTTAGAGAAGCGAAATTATCCAATATCGGTCCTTGCCGCTCAATACCGGACGTTGAGGCAGACCCACGATATTTTCGGTAAATATTATTCTTTGTGTTCAATAATATGGAAACAACAGTAGAACTTCAATTGTTATTTTATTTGACATTATGTAGCAATTATAGAACTTCCTGACAGTGTTTGAATAGAGCTGATTTCATTAACTCTTTGTACTTTTCCCGTTTTGTTACATAATAAATATTTATTGTCAGAAAACTATTAACAAAAACTCTCCATAACGACCACCGGGAGAGTTTTTAAAACTAGCGGCCAGAACGAGGCTGGATGTGGATAAATCCCAGAATTTTCAGCATAAACAACTCGATACATATGAGAATAAATGTACGTATGGTGCTTTTATGAACCAATGCATGTGACTGAGTAGAACTGCATGTTTTAATTATCAAATTATCTCTCGAATCACTTAATTACTCCCATGAAAGGTTTCTAAATGCAGTCACAATTGATATCGAGCATGTATTCTTTTTTATCGCAACTCAGCATTCACAGACAATTCTAATTTCCAGTTAAAATCGAGAGAAAAAATATTTCAAGTTAAAACATGCGTCGCTGTTTTCTTAATGTCGCAAAATGTTGTACAAATATTGTTGACACAGCAAATTACCCACATTCATACGTTAATCATTGTGTTTTGATGCACTTATAGCGTAAAAGAAAAAAATGCGACATAATCCCCGTTAGCAATACTCTAACTAAATGAGAGATTTGGGACATTATATTTATGGTATGTAAACAAAAGTATAATTATTACAAGTAAGTGTGCTTTTAAACGGAACGAGTTGGTTTTTTCTGTCACACTTTGAATGGTGTGAAATGTTGCGATTTGTTCTTTTTTGATATTTTTACATTTTTATTTTTAACCGTCTTAATGGTAGAAAATGATTTAAACACTGAGGAGGTCAAATTGTCAAGTTGAAATATAAGAAGAAGCGTAGAAAACCAGCCAGAAGGCAAATGGTCGTGATACTGAAATGGTCGTTATATGGAAATGGTTGTTATATGGAAATGGTCGTTATATGGAAATGGTTGTTATATGGAAATGGTCGTCATATGGTAATGGTTGTTATATGGAAATGGTCGTTATATGGAAATGGTCGTTATACTGAAATGGTCGTTATATGGAAATGGTCGTTATACTGAAATGGTCGTTATATGGAAATGGTTGTTGTATGGAAATAGTCGTTATATGGTAATGGTCGTTATATGGAAATGGTTGTTGTATGGAAATGGTCGTTATATGGTAATGGTCGTTATATGGAAATGGTCGTTGTACTGAAATGGTCGTTATATTGAAATGGTCGTTATACTGAAATGGTCGTTATATGGAAGTGATCGCTTAATGAGGTTAAGCTTTATTTGCTTACCTTTCGATCTAACCAAGGCGATAAAAAACAGTGTTTGTTTATCAATTGCGCTTATTATTTTTATTACCTTATGTGTAACAAGCGTGTTGCTTCGTGAAAATGATTTTCCACAGACATCGCATTTGTACTTTTTTACCGGCGGCGGTTTCTCCGGGTTGTATCGTCTGTAAGCTGTGCCTGGTAGATGCATCAGAGCCGGGTGGAAAATCCCCGAGCCTGGCAGCGGTATCATAGATGCTGGGTGGGGAATATGCATGTTGCTAGCGCTAAATGGGTTGACTATTCTCGGGTCAGTCATATGTGGTACATTAAGTTTGGTATCAGAAGCAATGTCTATTTTTAGCTCTTTCTTCACAGGTGTTAAGTCGATTTCACCGCTGGAATTTTCATTTTCCGGGGAACTTATCGTTTCTGTTCGGAATTTTCCGGGAACAGATTTTGATGAATCAGGCGTCATCGGTGGTTCTCGGTCATCGGCTCGGTTATCTTCGCCTGCCATCTTACTTAGTGGAGTCGTAGCGCTGTAATCTTTGCTATTTCCGTTCAGTAGTTTGGTCAAATTCAAGAAGTAGTTCGTGAACGGAATTCTCGGATCGACGTAGTAAAACATGTTTTTATCAGGAGATTCCATTGTCTTGTTTTCTCTTGGACTCATAATGGAATCGCCCGCCGAGTATGGGAAATACCCGGATGCTGATGACGTACCCACTTCTGATGACGTCGGCAAAAATCCAGAATATAGATGAGGAAACATTGTTGGGTAGTATGTAGAGAAATTAGCCGTTGTTGGAATTGGAAATAAACTTGAAGTCGTATTTATGCTATCGGAATCCGGTTTTCCTATCTTGCTGAACGCTGACTCAGGGGATGGTCGAAATAAAGATGAATATTTTGTCCCAGAATCGCTGTCGTCATCATGTGAACTTTCAGGTGTGTCTTTACCGTCGTGAAAGGAACTGTCTGAGACATCATCGACTGGAATTTAAGTCAATGTTTTATTATAACTAAAAACATTCATTTAATTTTAGATCCAAATCCAGTTACAAACCAAAGTAATTAGAAATATTCAAGAATAAATATATAAGAATAAATATAATTGATGCATGAATTTGATTTTAGTTAATTAATTGAAAGTTTAATTATGAACCGTATTATTACCGTTTAAAGCTTTGCTCTACGATAAATATTTTCATAAAAAACGCAATAATTATGATCAATAAGATAATGGCTATCTATAAATCTTGGAAATTTCACAGGCAGTAAAATCTGTATTCATGTGTTAGGACTGAAACTTGATCCCAGGTTATTAAACTTAACATTCGTCTCAAAACTCGTTTCCAAACTTGTCTGATAAAGTTTCTTGTTATGAAACAGTGATATAAAACAAGCTTGTTTCCGGCTGTATAATTGACCGGAATGCGTGTTTTAAATATCATGCCAAAAAAAATTGAGACTGAAATTGAAATTTCAATTTTAGATTAAGTTTTAGTTTTTAAGTGCTTCAACAGTGCGAGGTGTTCTCAAAATCTCGTGAATAAATTGAAATATAGAAGAAATGCATAAAATTATTCCAAATATAAGTCATGTTTTTAATAATGAGATGTTCTTTGGTACTGAAGTGGCCGTTGAGTGCGGGTTTATCGTAAATTCTGGACGTTCACAATAAATAATATTTCCGGATGATATATAACACGGAAAATAACATAGATTTGATTAACGCCAGTCATTAATTATTACATAACCGATATCACGTCTTGAGACGTGAAATGAAAGAGACTTGGATTGAAAAATTGATTGTCGAATTAAGCATTACTAGAGAAATGGAGAAAAAAATGAAAAAAAAATGTATTTTTTATTTGTAGAATCATTGGGACAATTAATTCTTCTCACTGTCTGAAAACTTGATAATCAATGACGCGAATTCTTACTAACGGAACCCGGAAATCTGCCTGAACTATTTAACTTTTTTCAATGGCTATAACCTTTTTTGAAAATAATGTTTTTTTAATAATGTCTTTTTTTGAAAGTAATGTTTTTTAATAATGTCTTTTTTGAAAATAATGTCTTTTTAATAATGTCTTTTTGAAAATAATGTTTTTTTTAATAATGTCTTTTTTTGAAAATAATGTTTTTTTTTTAATAATGTCTTTTTGAAAATGATGTCGCACGTGTCTTTTGATCACCCATCTCTTGTGAATTATAACAGTTTACCAATTATAAATAAGCGAAACAATCTTTAATTAGTGAAATAATGAGGTTTTTAACGTGATGACTTAAATTAGTTCCAGAAAGATAGTTATATAAATAATAATACGTCGACTTCATCGTACTAATGTTTACTTGAGCTTGAATAATACAATATTAAAATTTCATCGTAGTCCTACATGTATGAAAAAAAAAATTATATCAGAATGATGCAATGATCAAAATATTATTTAACTATTCATTTGACTATTTTGTTTACCTTTTATAAGTTTATAATATTTAAGTTAAAAAAGAATTATTTATTTTTAAGGGTTTTAAAGACAATAAAATTTTTTGGTTTACCTTCAATCCCGTCGTTCTTGCTCCGTCCCGTCATAAGGAAGGATTTTGGCATAATTCCTTTTGGAACAAACTCCCAGAAACTCCTGAAAATTATTTATTAAAGTGATTTTTTTCCGAAATGACAATAAAAATATCCTTCTGGTTCTTCGTCTGGGATAAGTTTATTTCTAGCTCACGTTCCTTGCGTTTCTGCGTTTGTAAATCATAAATTACTAATAAAAACTGGCTCTGCATAATTAAATATGCATAAAATATAATTATATTACCGTTATCTATTCAGCCAATCAGACAACTCCTATTTCCACCCGTTTTGCTGGCTAACGGCTGATTGGACGATTATTAATCGGTGGGCGGGACTAGTTATAATGTATTCCTACGCTGTTGATGGGATTATTTAGAATCGATATGATTAGCACCTTGTTTGTTTGCAAAGGTCTGAGAACAGAATGGGTCGCTAATTTTATTGTTTTTGAACTTATTTTGCACCGCTGGAAAAAGAAAACCTATACTAGAGCGACAGAACACTCGCGATTCTCTTCGCTAGTGATGCACAAAGAGACGAGAACGGACAATATTGCATTCGTCTAAGAGTTATCAGTACCGGCTGCCATATTGAACGGACAAACCGTCTTGAATGCTGCCCGGACAGACTGACCTCCATAAGAAGTAATAAATAATTCATGGAAACTAATGTAGCTTAAATCACCGAGTGTTTCTTGCGTTCATATTATCGGAAATCACTAACGACACCGTTTTGTTCTATAATTGAAATCATCTAGGTATAAACCCACTTCACAGAAATGGTGTTTTTGTACCACGAGGCGACAACAGTTTTATGTTTTGTTTTAAGACACCCTGTCCGTAGTTTTGTCTCTTTCACGAAAAAGAATAATTCTTCGATGCAGTTTATCTAGGTCCAAATACAGAAACACAAATATTGATCCGCAATAAAAAAAAACTGGATTCGTCGCATGAAAACAACAAAGCACATATCATTTCTGTTGTAACTCTATTGGTGTTTTATAATACAACTTATCAGTTCTTATTAAAAATAAATATACAATTTAGAATGTTTAAGAAAAGTTGATTTTAGTTTTCTTTAATCAAGCAAACAATGTTTTTTTTCTAAGGTTAGGCGAACTAAATTAAAAAAAAGTTCAAAATATACCGGACGCACGTAATTGTTATATGTATAAATATAATGAATTCATTTTCAAAGGCAGTGTTCACGCGTTTGCACGAAACTACCCGAATTTCAGGCACTTAAATAATTATAATAATATTACTATATTTGAAACAATCGACTGTAAAAATTAATTAATATATTTATCAATATCTAAAAATTTCTACGAAACTTTCGCGAGTATGATATTGAGTTATTAAAGTGAGTGGTTCACACGAAATTTGACCGAAATTGTCATATTTCCACTATATCCCTCTATAAGTAAAGGATCGGTGAGTTGGCAAAACTTTTTTTCAAGTTCGGAGGTAAAGTTCATACGAATATGAAAATATCGAAAAAGAAAAAGATGACCGAGATCCAGAAAGGTCTAGGCTCGGAAGAAAAACTAGGGGTATAGACAATTTGTCCTGAAAAGTGTTGTTATTTCTTTGTACAATAAGGTTGTCTTAATGTGAAAGCAAGATATTAACGCCATATTTGATAAGATATCGCAGTACTTTGCGAATACTTTTTTTCACTTGGTTTAACGCCGTTTTCAACATTTTTGTTCAGTTATATACGGCGGCCGGTTCTCCTAACCAGTTTTCCTGGACCGTATACAAACCAGTACTGACTTACCCCCCCCCACACCCCCCCACACACACACAAGTAACCGACCACTTCTCCACATATGGAGGAAAATCAAAATTTTAGTAAAATTTTCAAGACCTGCTGCGACTGGGATTTGAACCCGGATCGCCGGGTTACAATGCGACTATCTAAGATGAACTTTCTCCCCTGTGCTACAAAGTCAGGATTCAAGAAATAATGCAACTCACAGCAAAGTAGTTAAGCAGTATAAATTTTGAGCCATATTTCATATGAAGATAATTTTTACTCGTACAATTATTTGAAAGACGATAACTATCGTCGAATAAGTGTAGATATGTTATGCTGACGATAATTAAGTTCTGATAAGTCCCTGTCGCATGCAACAAGAATTGGAATTTTACACGCACTTAATTATACACGAAGACCTTACCTTGTGTCGTCCATTGCCTCCATTTTCGCCGATTCCGTTTTTGAAATGGCGACAAAAAGATTTTGTGTCTTAATTTAAAACCCTTCACAAATATATTAATCTATGTCTGTGATTTTTAAAAAGGAGCGACTTTAGCGAGTAAACACGAAGCCAGTTCACATTTAGTTAGCATTTGTTATATTTCGTTACGGAATTAACCGAAGTTCAAAAACGATAAGTTACGGAAATCGCCGATCAATGCGAATATCCTAATCCACAAAACATGTTACATCACGGAAATATCCGACAATAATCCAGTCTACCGTTTGATGTAAACCGCCAGTCGCCGAATTAAATTAACTACATTTACATGTTAATCCTTGCCTTTTCAAAAATAGGATATTTTTCAATTTACAATTCGTAATCAAATAGTGGCATCAGTCGTAGATGGCGCTGCACATAGGTTTAAACTGGTACCTTTAACATTATGAATGAATTACGTCTCCTTAAGTTCGAGACAGCTCGGTCCGACGCGTGACTAACGCCAGAGTAGCGTAAATGTGTATATTTCTCTTTGTGAGTTAAATGAGTCATAGCTAGTCATAAATTCTGTCTGCGATTACTCAGTCGGTTCCCGTGTGACAATAGTTTGAAAAAAAGTGAATTATGTGGTTAAAACCTTTAAATCCTACCTTTAGGAACGGTCTTTGTATGTCCCCTTTTCTGGTACATGACCTGTAGTTTATTTTTTATTTTATTTTTTTTTTTTTTTGGGGGGGCGTTTTTTTCACAACAGTATTTCAGTTATATACCGAAAAATAATTAACCTAACCAGTACTTCAGGGTCTGGTACCAGTACTAACTTGTTCCCCGCAAGTCGCCAATTTTTTCACACGAATAATTCAAATCAGCTGCGGAAGACAGCAGATCTTACACGCCATGTCTTTAACCTGATCATTACAGACAGTGCATGCCGCGCTGAGGGTACCAGCACACAAACCCGAGAATTATAGACAAAATGATCTCCCTATTCAGCCACAAGGACCGGACTTGGTACTGCGCGCGGGTATCGTATATGCACCATACTTTATATCTTGTAAATATTTTGAAACATGACTGACCGTATCTTTGACAACCGATGCATTACCAGGCGAGTCGATAAAGTATACCTCTTCCGGAATGTACCGGGATAAGCAAGTCTAAATGACGGTCCAAATATTTCATTTTTTTCACATATCTGTTAACTTACCTCCGTAAGCCTTCCTTTAAACAAAGTCATTATATTGAGCGACGACTGACCAGAGATTTTACTTACATATCAGATTATTGCTTGCTACCAACCTTTCCCACGGAGTAGAAATGACCGTTCCATTTCTTCATAATTAGCTTTAATCTAACTTTGGCTGTTTTATTGGATTAAAACATACGAACAATGCCAACAGAAAAAAGTTAGACACGGTAATCTGATATGATCGTGGCTAAGCTGTTAATCTTGTTACTGTTTTGTAATTACGGACTATTACTGACAAATTATTACTAATATCGAGTATTACTCAATGTCATTGTCATGTATATACAGTACAGTCTCACTCAGAGACCACTTTGATATTAAGGATCACCTGTTTCAAAGTCCGCTCGCTTTCGGACAGGTTCGCTAATTTTCTTCTACATTTCAGCTAGGCAGAGAAAAAATCGAGTAAAAAGATGACCTACATTCTGTCCGGTGTACTATTTTTCCCGGTCGTGGCCGTATCCCAGTGGCTAGTGCGCTGGGCTTGTAACCCCGAGATACGGGTTCGAATCCCGGTCGCGACAGGTTCTATGAAAACATTTTTTCTTTGTGTAACATTTTCTTTTCCTTTGCCGATTTATTTTGTCTATTTATATGAAAATTTGACCAAAAATGTCGATTTCCTCCATATGCGGAGAAGTTGCCGGCTCCTTGTGGAAGGGTAAGTTAGTACTGGTTGGTATACAGTCCATGAAAACTGGTTAGGTGAACCAGTCGCCGTATATAACTGAAAAATTGATGAAAAACGTCGTCAAACCCCAGTGACAATAAGTCACAGAAATAAACACTATTTTTTCTTTCAGCTTGATAATAAGTCCCCGGTCACGAGTGTTATCTGCCGGCGTTATCCTTAATTGATTTTTGCAAGATGTGTGGACATTGCACAGGGCCATCCATCAGTTTATCATGAATTGTGCAACATTTTCTTCTCCTTTGTTGGTTTATTTTGTCTATTTCAGACCCGGAAAACTTCGCTCATGGTCACGTGACCTTTTCAAGTCCCAGAAAAAGGCAAAATGAAGATAAGGCGAGAAAATGGGATTTTTTCGTTTATTGTTATAATTATTGTTATTATTATTATTATTATTATCAAAATCAAAACAAAGACAACACGTAATGTTTCTGCTACCAGAACATTTTTCTGAAACCATATGGCTCATTTCATGGTACATGGGTACATGTACATTTGTTGATGGTTCGACTTAAAATCTATCATAACGCCGTTCATTTCTCTCGATTTTCCTTAATTTTTTAGGACTGAAGGTAAATCGAGAATTAGTTAAGACATTAATTGTAAAATACGAATAAATCTGTCTCAAGTACAGATTACTAAATTATTTCGATAAGTTACATAAATCGGGTGCTCCTATTTTTACCATTAATACTAATTGAACTATTGTGTTCAAATTGACCAATGCGAATTATAATATATAGACACACATATATATTATATACATATGTAGTCTCGTATATACGTTGATGTATTTAAAATCTTGCCGAATTCTTATCAAATCAAACGATTAGAGATATACATTCTTCCCAAATTAGCAAAGCTTCCGCATTTAGGTAGAAATAATTGTCATTTGAATAATAGCATTATAGTGAAAAATATACATAACATTAAAATAACTATAATAGTGATAAATCGCTGTTACTCTGTGAAAGATTTAACAAATGTGCGCAGAGAATGAAAGGTTTGTTTCTATAATTGGATTAAAGAAAGATTATCTTTTAATACACTCTGAATTAAGAATTTCTTTTGTCCATGTCGTAACAGATTTACAAGTAACATACGTGCAGAACCGTAGAAGTGCGCGCGCATCAATACACATCTTTGGGAAAGTTGTAGGAACTAATTTCTCTGCGCAAAAACATGTTTGTTCATCTGGTAATTAAAGAAAGATAAGTCCCGGAGATCTTATTTGGCTAGCGTTTGAAGTGACCGCTAATCGCGTTAATTCCCAAACTAATCACATTTTTTAGACTGGATTAATGCGCGTATTGTTGTGGGAAAATCAGAGTTCTTTGTGCGTAATTATATCATACACAAACAAATAAGTAAATAATGAATATTTATCACACATAATATATTTAGTTAGATTTATCATTTTATTAAAATTACTGTGCCTCGTTTGTTAAACATAGATCAGACCGTCTCAAGGAGTTTTATAAGATAATAAATATGTTTAATTATATTTTTTTCGAGCCCTTTTTTTCGTAAAAGAAGAAAAAATAAAAGTACTTGATTTATGTCTTTGTTTAAATTGTGTAACTAATATAATTAATTCATTTTCTTCAAAAAATGTACATGTATCCATAAATATTTGAAAATACAATTACACTCCAATATTAAGCCCCACCCAATGACCAAAGAGTCAGTTATCACCGAGGTGAAATTTGCAAGTAATATCGAAAGTTGTTCTATAATAGGTCGTTATAATGAGGTGGTCTTTATATTAAAGGAACACTAGGTGAGGTTGGACTGTACTTTTAATAAATAACTCTAGCGTTATTTGTAAGGTATGAACCCCTACATCGTCTTTACAAATTTCAAATTCCCATTTGTATCGTTTTGTGGCGAGGGGAAGTCAAGCACCTGAAATCAGCGTACATATTACTGTTGAGAAATCTGGTTTAACTTATAATGGCAAATTTCTTTTGAGTTTTTTTATTTTCCTTACACTCTTATAATTATGTTATTGCTATTCATAATGCATGTGGTATACGAACCATAAATAATAATGAAAAGATTTATCAATTTATAATGTCGTAATAAAGTTGTCAGTTGTCAAAATACTCGTTACGTCGAAATTACGGTACATAAATACTGGAACCTATCTCCCTCCGTTTATATTTATCGCAGTCTGTTCATTGTACCTCTATGTTTAACAATAGTAAATTATTTACGGCATTTATTGTGTTATCGCCCCAGACATATGTATCGTCGCGAAAACTTGTGAAAATTTCCGCCATTTTCACACCCGGAGACAAAAATTGCGTCTTTTCTCGCTTTTCGCGAGATGTTGAACACAATAACTACGTAGCATTTGACCACAAACGAGAATTGACACGTGGACAGATGCGAAATATAACACGAACATACAATATACGGTTAATTTAATAATTTTTCTATAAACACTAACACCACGTCGCTGTTTTGTTAAATGGATATGATTATGGTATAGAAATTAGGCAGACGACATATTTACAAAGAGCGATTTCTGACACCTTAACACCAGGATGATTTCTTAAGAGCGAAATGCTCCAATGATGGTTGATTATTCGTTAAAGTTGTCGCCATTTTACCCCACAACGAACGACATATTAAATCTAGCACGTTCTCAAAAGATGCGCCCATTAACTGAGCCCCTAAAGACAGGGTCCTTAACGTGACATTCTGTGTTTTTATCTTATGATTAAAAGCATATACATTTCGTTTAACAAAATGCCACAGCTTTATTTTCAAAATATTATTACGATTTTACAGAATATATTACGAGTTTTCCAAAAATATTCCGCAAATAAAATTTCATACTAACGACTCGTAAATTCCGAATAGATTAAATATCTTGTACACAAATATCTTATACATAAATATCTTATTCACAAATATCTTGTACACAAATATCTTATTCACAAATACCTTATGCACAAATATTTTATATACGAAAATTTTATACACAAATATCTTATACGCAAATATCTTATACACAAATATCTTACACACAAATATCTCATACACAAATATCTTACACACAAATATCTTATACACGAATATTTTATACACAAATATCTCATACACAAATATCTTATACACAAATATCTTATACACAAATATCTTATACACATGATCTAGTATATAAGGAAGTGGACAAACTGGCTACAAATACCCAGATCATGGACAAATAGTCCCAAGTCATGCTCACTGCTTGTTAATTATTTTACTTGAGGCTTGTAGACAGTTTGAAAACACTATCAACAAAACCTGGTACAGTCGACGTTATAAAGTATGTAGAGCAAATCCTCGCTTAGATACTATCTGTGCCGCGGTCGTGGACCAGTGGTTAGTGCGCTGGAATTGAAACCCGGAGATCCGGGTTCGAATCCCGGTCGCGGCAGGTCATACCCTTTCATGAAAATTTGAAAAAAATGTCGATTTTCCTCCATATGTAGAGAAGTTGTCGGCTCCTTGTGGAAGGGTAAGTTAGTACTGGTTAGTATACAATCCATGAAAACTGGTTAGGTGAACCGGTCGCAGTATATAATTGAAAAATTGTTGTAAAACGGCGTTAAACCCCAGTGACAATAAGTCACAGAAAAACAAAAGAAAAAAAAACAAATAAATAGATACTCTCCCGTTATAACGACCGACTTTTTATAACGATCGTTTATTTTCGGATTGTTTTTTTTGTGGCTTATCTCTATTTTAACCAAATAATGAAACCACTTTAATATTAAGATCGGTATGTCTGGTCCCTATTGTGTTCCATCGTTTCACAAACCACACTTAAACATGAAGAGGATAATTCCTCTATATGCCAACAGACAGACTTAGAGGTCGAAGTTCATCTGTCGGCTCCACAGCTCAGTGCCTGCCCAGTGGGTCGTTGGTTCTATCATCCAGTTTCGGAGCCTTTTGCTTAAAATATCAAAGTTGTTTTTTTTTTAAAGAAAACACAAGCATAACTGAGCGAATAGTTTACTAAAACATGAGTTAATTGTTTGAAAGTCTTTTTCAGGGGAGTTTTTTTTCTAAGATTGTAAAAATTTGGACATAGATTTTGACAGTAATTATTAACCCACCCGTCTCCGCTTAAAAAGTCCTGCACTGCCCGTATGTAAGAAATCTGTCCAAATTTTCTCATTGCTGGCCACGTCCTCTGGGTGATATAGAAACATTGTATTGATGTACATGCTATTGGCATGGTCCATATTTTTCCGTTTATATATCAGTAAAAGAATTATGAGCGAGATATCCAGATTCTTGCATAATTGATGGTAAGTTTTAACCCAGAAAATCGAAAACCGCGTTTGATTTTACTCGTGGGAGCTTTTCAGCCGCTCATAGGGAAAGTTGCGAAAATGTGTACCTTGCAATTACTGGGATCAATATCGAACAAACATTTCTGTCCACAAACCAATTGAAAATAGCACTAATTTAACAATAGATAATTAAGAGCGTTCAGATGATGACGATAGCGATTATAAACGAAGTCGATATATTAGACAATACCCAAGCCACGTAAAGCACGGACTGGTCATTTTGTTCGACGGTGATTGCTTTGTTCGTGTAACAAAGACACGCAATACAAAAATAAAATGACAAGTGTGTCCAGTATGATAAAATCAACATGCAGGAGATTTATTATTTAGACACTTTGTTCCAATTTTAAATTATTTGTATCATGCCAATTCTACGTTTTGATGGTACGGACGCAAAGTTAACAGAATATACAAACATACATTATAATGTATTTTACTGCATGCTACAGCGAGTCTCCTAATTATATTCTGTTTCATTTACACCATACATGGATTCGTTGTTATTCCGGACACTTGACGAATGCAGTTTCAATACACACGTACACTTTCATGATTTTGAAAACTATTTATTTCTCCGGAGGACCGCCTTTATTTTTGACAATTTTGAGATGAAAATGAGTTTCTTCGATGTGCGAGTATTTCTATCACAGATCACATTGTGATCATCAGTCGGGTATGAAAACTAGATATTTTGAAGAACATTTCTATATGTTGTTAACGATTATTATTTATTCATTGTCTATAAACTCACAGAGAAGTTGATAAAAAACATTTCAGAGTGTTTTTCTTTTTTTGTATCATGACAGCATCATATGACACAAACAGACGTTTTATTTTCCAAACAAAATATGCTAACAATTTTTTACGGAAAATGGTTAATGAACACTAAATTTCATTTTCAGTTGTCAACGCCAAAAGGGTACAAATATCAATAAAGACAAAATTAATTAATTGTTGATCAGAAACTAAGAGATGTCTACGAGATCGAATCCCGCCCGAAACAAGACAAATTTCATATGTGATGAAACTGCCCAGTTAGCTTACGGTAGGTAGTTGGTTCTACCCCAGTGTACGCTGTCTTCACCCTCAAAATCTGAAACAGTTGCCGAATGACCAAGGCTGTTGGTGCAACGTTGAACCCCAGAGAAAAAAAATCATAAAGTCTTCAGAACGGACTGAACTATTGTCAGTGATAAATAAGTTTGTATAGAATTATTGAAATAAAAAAAGGCTCCAGTGGGGATCGAACCCACGACCTCCTGTTTACTAGACAGGCGCTCTAGCCACTGAGCTATGGAGCCGATATGTTACCTATCATCTACAATAATGTAAATTTGTCTGCATTGAGCGGAAAATTTGATGACGTTATTTGATTAGCAAACCAATTCATATAGTATACAGTGCAACCTCTCCAGAGCGGCCCTGTCTTGAGCGACAACCTCCCTTCAACAACAGCATATTTTCCCCACTGTACTATTTGACAATTAATTTAACCTTTCTAGAGCAGCAACCTCTCAACAACAACATAATTTTGCGTCTTCCAAAGGGCGCTGCTTTGGAGAGGTTGCACTGTATTTGTTTAGCACGGACGCTAAGCTATGAAACTATAACTACTAGTTACTCTATTCTGCAACATGACGAACAAAATGATGCAAAAATGTTTTGACATCAAACAGAACAGATTTAATCACGATATTGTCAGTCGATAATATACGAAGTAAAGTTGTTTGAGAGTTTTTTTATACGACAGTGACCCTCGTATTTTGTTTCCATCTGACCTTATTAGCGGATCCTGAAGGCGCCTGACACAGATGACGCCTGCCTTCCTTCATAGGAGTGAAAATGTGGCCTCATTTGGAGGCGGACTTTATTCAGAGTGTAAACTGCTTATGCTTCGTAAAAAACAATTAAAAATACACGTATGCGTGTTTTGACGTGTTTATCAAAATGGTCCGGTTACTAAAGTGTGACGTCACAAGATAAAGAAAACTTAACATTATATAAATAATAATATATCGTCTGCTTAACATTCACGCTCACAATTATGAGCTAGATTTTGCCAGCAGACGTATAAAATGTTAAGTAAATATCTAATAATAGTTTTTTATTCAATGACCGAGATAGATAAGGGATGAAATTCATACGAAACATCTCTCACGGACGCGTCATAGAAGAGTAATGTTTGATAAGGACAAAATCTTCGGCGTAATTTGTTTCCTATGCGTGGCCCTTTTTGTTCAGGCATCGCAGAAGAAAGGGATCTCAGGATGGCCTGGTTCCTACCATTGTTTTGATTTTAAATTTCTAAACAATATGACCTGGCTGTGAGTACACCGCTTTCTAGTTTTTTTCTCAGCTATACGATTGGTTAATTTACGTCACGTGACGATCTGATATATTTTAGTATGCTTTATAAGAGTTACTTCCTATGGGCAGACATCCAAATTAGGTCTTTTCTCGTGTAAGTTTTAGAATTATTAATCACAACGTTTGATTTTGACGTTCATGTTGATATTACGAGATCGTTGCCGTCTCGGTTAGTAGCTTAGACTTTGCCTTTTCGTTTCCGCCTTTTCGTTTATGATTTGTCCATGACCTGTCTAAGACGGCAGTATGCTAGAAATGTCATGGGTATCTTTCGTTTTTATCTCCTAGGTATGATCGGCATGCGGACTTAGGATTGTATATTAAACACATGCGACATATAAACTGCTCCGAGAGCGTGTACCAGAAATATTTACCAGAATACGTCCCAACAGTCTACACGCTGTCTAACTCCTCCGGACATCAACATTTCGCTCATTTCACCAATGTATCGACCAGTGATACAAAATATATTCTGGGATTTAATGAGCCCGACATGGAAGCTCAGGCAAACATGTCTCCAAAAGAAGCAGCCGACAGATGGCCGGAAATTGAGCGAGACTCTAATGGCATTCCACTCGTCAGTCCCGCCCCCGCTAAACACAACTTTCAGTGGTTGGACAGTTTTTTCCAACTTTGCAATGGTTGCCGAGTAGACTTTGTTGCTGCGCATGCGTACAGTTGCGATGCCAACGCCGTAATGACGTATCTGCGGAGAATGTATGACAGATACGGGAAGAAAATATGGCTGACTGAATTCGGTTGTCCTCACTCAAGAGACAGGCACGAACAATTGCGCTTTATGAAAGATTTACTACCAAAGCTAGAGGCTGCCGATTTCGTTTTCAGGTAAAATATCGTAAAAAATCAAAAGAATATTCAATTCCACTTGATACCAACAGAAAACGACTGCATTGAGAAATGAAAATGGCAATTCCATATTTTCAAACGATTGTAAGTTTAACATGTACACCTTTT
Source organism: Lutraria rhynchaena (assembly GCA_008271625.1). NCBI lineage: Eukaryota > Metazoa > Mollusca > Bivalvia > Venerida > Mactridae > Lutraria > Lutraria rhynchaena. Next base: position 1,865,313 of record VIBL01000072.1, read on the forward strand.
CATAACCTAACTTTCAAAACTCCTTCAATCTTTTCGAAGATGAAAGGCAAAACTCCGTCATTCGTTGAATGTGAATTCGATGTTTGCATGAGACAAGATGTTTTATCTTCCGGATCTATTTTGCCATCTTCATAAAAAAAACCATCAGCGTCTTTGGTGAATTTTGTTTTATTTTTCACCGATCGAATTCTGTAATTCCATGCTCATTCGATTCGAAATTAAAGCGGTTTTGAGGAAAGGACTACTTACGATAATTTCATTATCATTTCTGAAAAGCACAAAATGTATATGGTTACGTTTATATATTTTTTCTGGTAGTTTTACAGAAATTTTACACTTTTGTACAGGTTAACATGTCTCATGCATTCATTAAATTTTTAATTTTAATGCTCCCGAATACCACAAAAATAACATTAATGAAATTATGCGCAGCCGCGGTCGTGGTCCAGAGATCCGGGTTCGAATTCCGGTCACGGCAGGTCATACCCTTTCATGAAAATTTGACAAAAATGTCGATTTTCTTTCATATGTGGAGAAGTTGCCGGCTCCTTATGGAAGGGTAAGTTAGTACTGGTTAGAATACAGTACAGAAAAACTGGTTAGGCGAACCGATCGCCGTATATAACTGAAAAATTGTTGAAAAACGACGTTAAACCCCAGTGACAATAAGTCACATACAAACAAACAATGAAATTATGTACTTCGTCAGTTCAATTTTCATTTATTTCTGAATTTTTATCACTATTTTCACTGCCTACCCAAAGTGTGGCCTGATATCCACCGAAAAAAAACACAAAAAAATTAAAATTGTATGTAAAAAGACCTAATTATTTTACGCCACATATCTAACATTTTCTCACTATTAAAGGTATGCTTGGTTTCAAGCCAGAATAAGGACACCATTAAATGGAGGGTTTATGAATCCCGAGGCTTCGTTACTTTGGCCAAATGCTACAGGACTGACTCCACTCGGTCATTTTTATAACGAGTTCCAGGGGAACGGACAAACACCACAAGTAGTCGGATAATGCCGATTTCACATACGCGGATGCGCGCGGTATTTGCTGATTAAAATGTAATAATTAAATTTCGGGTTTTTTTCTCATATTTTCTAAGAGTGCAGAATCTATTCAGTTTACTTGTTAGCTAGTAAGAGCTTCCGTGGTCGAGTTGTTACGGTCTCTGACTGGTAATCACTAGCCTCTCACCGCTGTGAGTTCGAATCTCAGCCGGGCCTAGACAAAATTACATGTGATGAAGCAATCCAGCCAACTCACGGGAGGTCGGTGGTGCTATCAGGATGTACACCTGGAGTTTTCCTCCTTCATTGAAGCTTGAGATCGCCAAATAAGCCGAACTGTTACTGCGACATTAAACCCCAGAGATTACACGCAAGACCATCTGAAATGTGTCCCCAAATTAAAATGGTTTTATTCTTAGACAAAGGTGAAAAATTATAATTAAGTAAAAATTCGGTACCCAGCAAATTTATCAGAATGACTTTTAGTATTCAGTAGAGAGGTTCAACTGTATTTGTTACGGGCTCAGCAAAAATGTAACTGATTAGGCCAAAAATAGGTCTGTTTCCGGTTACTCGACAGACCCATCTTTTACCTGCCGACTCAAAAGTTTTTACGGCATCCAAATCTTAGTGCTATATTGCAATTTTCACAACAGTATGTGTATATAAAACATGAAAGAAAAAATCCCTACCTACCGACCTATATGTTTTGGGCATGTAACTGGACACAAACTTTTTTTTTGTTTAGGCCTTATTCTATGTACGATTAAAACGTATGGGCCTGTATTAAAGTTATGTGGTTTAAATAACTGACAGTAAGACCAAACGAAGACCGATATAGCGGTCTTAAAATAGAAGTGATTTCATTATCATTGAGACATAGAAAAAATGTTGAAATCTTACCCAAAACAGGTGGTTGTTATCAATTAGATGCTTTTAATATTGAGGAGGTCGTTTCGTGAAGTTGTACTATAGTTGTTGCCTGTGGATAGTCTGATCTTCAAAAGCACAATATTATACTAATAATATACGTACATTAATATCGGCGGCTCCATAGCTCAGTGGCTAGAGCGCCTGTCTAGTAAACAGGAGGTCGTGGGTTCGATCCCCACTGGAGCCTCTTTTGAAAACATTTTTTTTTTCATTTTTTTTAAGAAAAAAAAAAAAAAAAAAACATGCATATTTAAATAATAACTAGTCTATTTTTATATTTTTTTTTGATAGAAAAAAAATCTTAAAGAAAATTAGGTATTAGTGAATATATATTACATGTTTATAAATCATAGGCGTACTATTCGTAATTATTAGGAATACTGTCGTTATGATAATTAATATATGTTCCTGTCATATCAACAAATGAATACAGTGTTAGTCCATCAGATGTACGTAATTACATCACGTATGACAGGCACTCATTGTTTAATATACCACATACAAAGTACTGTCTATATTTTTTTGCAGATTAAAACATCTTATACAACACATTTTGGTCAAAATGACGAAAAACGACATTAAGCCACTTTTGATTTTCAATTAAATCGAATTTAAAAAATAATGCATATTGTTTAAGTTGGCTTCGTAAATTATTGATATTTCCGCTTAAATCTTAAATTTATGCGCCGTGTACACGTAACTCAGGTAGGTATTTTATTAAAACGAGCAGCTGATTTTGATCATGAAAGTCATAAATGATGTTTTATTTCTTTGAAAATGCAAATGTATTCTTTTTTAATAGTGGCTTTCGAGTTTTAAGAATAAACTTTGGATAAGATTTAAGCTGGTACCCGATCGAGGGACGAAAGAGAAAAGCATATCGGCATTTTCTCTAAGGGAGTTAACTAGCATATAACTATTGTTTAGGCCTGTACGATTTACCTCCCTTGCATATTTGTTCTAGCGCGCTCATACTGTAATACGCGTATTCTAACGTGTTCAATAAAATAAATTCTACTATTGTGTTTATGCATAAATAATGCATGTAAATAAAAGTGCATTTTTTAATTACAACATGAAGTTTAATTTTAATACAAAACTCGTTCTTTCTTTCACATTATATTTCTTTGCCTGCGTGCAATTTATACGTGTATTTTGGTAATCAATTTGCCTCAAATCGCATATTTTGTATTGTAATAAGAACTTCGTTATATACAATAACAACTTTGACTCCGGATACATTTATGTACATTAGACTATCACCGGATGTAACAACGACTCCGCCTATATTTATGTAGATTAGAACCTTTTCACGCAGAATAACAGCTATAACTTTGTGTCTTTTGATGTATAAAATCCACTAAAATTTGTATTTACATTGTGTAGAAATGTACAACAATATTTGGGCACTGTCTGTTCAAATTATCAAAAATATTTGAAAAACTCTGATTAAGCAGACAACGAAAAATATCCGAATGATAACGTGTTCAACACTTTGAAATCAGACACTTCATATGGGTTACTTATCTTGGCTTTTTAAAAAGCAAGACATGACCGCACGGTGTACAATGAAGGATCGTGGTTGCCAGCAACCGGTAGGCTCCCGACCACGTGTACGAGATGATGAAAACATTGTTTATACCCCGCTCACACGGGGTCCCGCTTCTACCACGCTCTAAACTTGGTACCGAATCGTGACCAATCGTGGTATCATCGTGGCAGATCGAGAGAGGGTCTACATTAGCGTGTGTAGTAGAATCAGGAAGATCGTGAAGCTCCACGCACCCGCCGCGCTTATTTTGAACATGTTCAAAAGAAGCGTAACAGGAGCGTGGCTGAAATGAATCGGGGTTAAAGCGGTGTAAGAACGTAGTAAGATCGGCATAACCGTAGTGGCATCGTGGAAGGATCGTGGCAAGATCTTCATAATCGTAATAACATCGTAGTGCAATCGGCGAATAATTGAAATACGTTTATACCACGCAATGGTCGTGGAGAAATCGTAGTACAAGCGTAGATCAGGCGATCCGCGGACGATACTCATCGATTTTCAAGATTTTGTCGCCGTTCTCGCCCCGATCTGATATTTTTTTCAGGTCGGGATGAGCGGCAAGACCGTACCCCCAGATATTGCTCTCACTCTACGCCCCCCCCCCAGCCAGCCGGCAAAACCATTGCCTGTTATCTTTCACATACGGCAGTGGTCATTAAATTAAAACACAATGACGTATATTATGACCTTTGACCTAACGAGGCTAATACGGTCATTTTGTTTCATCTAACAACCCCGTGAGTCTCAGCAAAGGGTAATAACTCTATACAGCAAAACTTGTAAAAATAAACAACATAACGCCGATAAATTCAAGTTGCACAAAGAAAAGTCTGCCCATACTTTCACACGAGTACCTCATAATTATTCCTGAACATGATACAGAGAAATAAATTTAAATTCCAGTCACGACTTATAAAAGTTTATACAGTAAAACCTTCATAACGAGACACCCTCGGGACCCGAAAAATAACTATTGAACCGTTGTTAAATAACTGCCGTGATTTTACTAGGCATAGTAAAACCTCGATAATGAGATTCGAATACTCGGTCGTAATAATGAGGTGGTCTCATTATCAAGTTGAATTATAGGGGAGTTACAATATGCCGGTCCGAAAAGAAGTGGTCATTATAACAAGGTTGTTGCAATACCGAGGTGATCGCTATGTGAGGTTTTACTGCATAATACAGTTGAACCTTAGTTAAAAAATGTGTATAATAGCCACAGTAAGAACAACTGTCATTCTGTTCTCTCAATTACAAATATTAAATAAAATACTAAAATTACCAAATATTAAATAAACCTTTAAAGAAAGACCAACTGTGCATAAAAACCACATATTTTAATCTTCTTTAGAGAACGTTTTTAGTTCAGGGTGGCCTTTATCTGCAGGCTGCCGGTAAAGGTTAAAATGTCGCTGAAACGTTAACAATTTATTACATTTAACATGTGTTGAATATTAATTCAAAGGTCTTACAATCTTTCAACAACTTTCTATACAATATTTGCGACACATTTTGTCAAAAGTCACATGCTCCCTATAACTTATTCATAGTCAGATTGATGAAAGGTTCTTTAAAACACCATTTGCATTGTCCATCACTTGTACAGACAAACATCGTCGGTGACAGAGTTAAAATGTACACCACAGACGTAGTTGTACTTCTAAGAAATTCCTGCGCAATAATATTCGACAATGGGGATGGAAAGTCTCTATGGAAATACTGATGAAAGAATTCAGCTTTTGGAAGACACGAAGAAACACAATGGAGTTATCGTGGAACCGATCCATGGGTATGTGATTTTTTTTCGGAATTTCAAACATTAATGTCCCATGTTTGAAATATCTTGGTAATTACATTTTAAAAAAATGATTTACATTTGGTAATTATTTATGAGTCTTTACACTAAATGTTTTGGAAAAACGTATAAATTCCAGAAATAAAGAAATACGTACAATATAACATCTGAAAACCGGAATTCTCAGAAAATCGTATGATTTATCAAGTCTCATTTTTTTCTTCTGAAAACCTGAATTCTCCAATAACCGCACATTTGGTCCAGTCTGGAAGGGGTCCGGTTTTCAGGGGTTTTACGAATGAGTTTAATAATGTGATATCAGAACTTTTTTCTGACAAATTCAAATGATTCATTTTCGCTTACAAATGAAGCAAATTTTATATCTGAACCATGGAACCTTGAATAAAAGATCTTAACATTGTGATAGTCCTATAACCAAGACGAAATGCACGAGAAAGGAAAATCTATTGTATTTAATGTCGGTCCAAAAATGAGTGGTCGTTATAATGAGGAGTATTTAATATTCAGGGTTGTATGTGAGGTTGTACTGTGCCAAGCAATACGATGTGCTGAGTCTTGTACATCTTGTGTTTGAATTACGATATAAAAATATTCCAAAGTATTACAATGGACGAAAATCCCATTAATTTTATTGAATACTACAGAACACGCTTTTAGTGAATTCATGGGAACTTGAATAATTATTTCAATATATCCATATTCACACGAAAGATATAAATGGTGTGTATACGGAGAGGATAAAAGTATCCCACAGTATCCGATTCTCCGCCATATCCGAGTTCGCTATAACTGTGCTGTATTCATAATTTCAGACGGACACCGAAGCCTTCGAAGGGCCGGAAGTTGATGATAATGGTATCGGCCTTGGTTCAGCAGTGTGTGAGTGTTGGTCTGGGGTTTGGACTGAGTGTTATGTATCCGGAGCTGGTGTTAGTCTTCGGTGAACTTCGGTCAAAAGCGGCCCTTATTCAAGGGATTTACCTTGGAATCACTTGTGGAGCAGGTGAGAGCTTCAAAGGGCTGACATTTAATTTCCTGGTCCGTGTACTTTATTAGGTAATTTATTGAACGCTCGATGGACACACACATCTATATTACGGCGTTTGTTAAGCCTTACAAAATGCAAAACAGTCATTAGAGAAAGTGCTGAAATTAAGTTTTATATAAGATGAGTCCATACTACTAAGCAGTTCAAGCATTCTACATAGTATTAAATAAAATTAAATAAATAATAAATTATTATGTAACGGAAGCAATTTATAAATTTAAATAATTTGTAAGACTTTTTACCGGGTTTTACAACGCATCCTGCACGACCCCTTCCCCCCTTTTCTATACGCGAATGGACACCTGATTACCTGTGTTTTCAGGTATTCTGTTAACAGGTTTGATTAAACGAATAGGGCCAGGCCCAACAGTTATCATCGGAAGTGTGATTGCTAGTGTTGGGTTTTTTACAAGCGCATTCGCTGAGAATGTGTCCACTATAATAGTACTGTCAGGTGTTTTAGCAGGTAATGTAACGACCACTTCTGTATTTATAACACATATATTATCAGACCAGTTTTCAATATTTTCTCCATATTCAACTTCATTCATTCATGAGAGGGTCACCACTACCAATGTCATTAAAGACGGCCTTTCTTGGCCCGTAATAAAACTATGGTGGGAGGCTATACTTGTGTTGAGGACCCAACCTCAAACTTAATTATGGGGAATTAAAAAAAAGTTACATACAATAAATAATTGACGTATCCAAAAAAACGTCACAATCAACAGCAAATAAAAATAACAGGTTCAACAATTCCTAACTATAATAGTTCTGGCTAAATATGAATTAGTAAAATGTCCATGATTTACCACAACAGAATTTACCGAATGCAAACCTGAACTTAAAGAAAAATGGGACTGAATATATGGTTTTAATGTTTACAGGATTAGGGATGAGCACGTGCTATCTGTCAGCGTTCATCGCTGTGAGTTGGACATTCCATGAAGACCCTGGTTTCCCGCTCGTGTGCGTAACGATCGGTTCCAGCATCGGACAATGTATTATTCCTTTACTTTACGAACTTTTTATATCAACATACACCTGGTCTGGGGGGTTTATGTTAATATCAGTGCTGCCCCTACAGTGTATACCATTCGGTGTAATATTTTATACCTCACGACGTTATTACGTCACTAATGACGTCAGAAGCAAATCAAGTACGTCAGACCCTCAATCTAACTGGAGCGGTTATGTAACTTTGCTACGTGATCCGCTTTTATGGATTTTGCTTTTCGACTTTCTGCTGATCGCTTTGACAGGTTAGAAGATCTTTGTTTAATTTCCATTGCAATAAATATAATAATAAACAGTGCCATCATACTATATTTCCAACGTCACTCCGAAGCATTACCCGTTCAAATTTCCATAGGAATACGTCTTGTAATTCAAATTAGAAAATACTCCCAAATTACTCAAAATGTAATGTTTGTGGTATTTCATTTCTCGAAATGACAACCGATACGTCATCAGTGAACCAACCGTAAGTAGCGCAAACCGGATGGGAAATTTGAAATTCATTTGACTCTATACCAAAGAAATGAGATTTCCCAGAGCAGTTCGGAATTTGTAAAATAAAAGATTTCGACGGATATAATGCCTTAGAAAATAATTACAGGAACGAATTTTCGCTAACATTTACCAGGAAAGAAAAATACGTGTACTGCGGCTTTTAAATACCTGCACTCTCCAATTCTTTCTTAATGTTTGTATTGCAGGAAATGTGGAGGCGATGTTTATCGTTGACATAATGACGTCACGTGGTTATACGAGAGAGGCGGGGTCTATTCTAGTATCAGCAATAGGGTTTGCTAATTTCCTTGGCCGTGTCAGCGGTGGCACCCTTAGATTTAAATGCACGTATGTATTATTGTAAACAATGCCGATTCACAGAAAAAGGCTCTCCTAAGTTAGAAAACTAAAACAGTGCACACACAGTAGATTTGTGATGTTTTCCCAAAACATAGAAGCTAGTGAATTACTTCATTTGATCCTCATAGATAAAAGTAAAAAAAACGGAAATAAAAGATTTAAACGTAAAGTAATTACATGTATCTGTAAAATATTTTGTTTATTTACAAAATATCAAAATTAGATAGCTTTAATGCCTGTTGTTTTAAACTCTTACCACGACTTTATAAATAATCGTCAATCTGTTTGTGTCCATTTAAAAAGTATTTTCAAGAAAGTAACCTGAAAATCAAGCATTGTATTTCTAAGGTGATCTACAAAGCGTGTCTTGTCTTACTTATGAGCTCAACCCGCGCAGCTGCTGGGGCAAAGATTGGCAATTACGAACTAAAACATTTTGCTGATTCTGTTATCGAAAAAAAAAACGTCTCGGCTGTAAGCCAGGCGATTTTATTTAATTTGTGTCTCACCGATGACGTACACATGACGTACACATGACGTATACATGACGTACACATGACGTATACATGACGTACACATGACGTATACACGGATGACATTACTGGTTGATTACACTGCAGACTGTCTGCTGCCGCCATTTGCATGTCGTAAAGAACGTGACCTGCGTATTGTGAATGCTCATGACTTAACAATGTATAATAATCTTTTTAGACGTGTGCCTACTGTATACCATTGGCTGTGGCTGTGTCCCCTGATAGCGGGAGGACATGTTCTTGTGATAAACATTACCGAATACTGGGCCCTGTTATTTGCGTGCATCATACAGGGGACAACGTTTGGCATGAACAACTCTCAGACACCCGCCATTATGTTCGAAGTTTCGGGTAATGAACATTATCCTCAAGCAATGTCAATGGTGAACTTGATGTACGGTTTTGGAAATATATTCAGTAATGCTTTTGGAGGTAATAGCCATCCTATTAAGTTGAAGTTTGTTTAAGAAACCACAAAATGTTTCCATTTTTAGCAGTTGATAAACTATTAGTAGGATTTCGGCTGTGCCAGAATCAAATTACGAATGCACAACTGAACAACTGCCCTAGAGTTTCCCGGACGCCGAAAACCTTTTTCGTCTGGGACCCGAATTTTAAACTAGTATGCGTCTCTGTGACCCGTAATATAAACATTTTACTTTTCCTGAAATCTGTGTCGGAGCGACGCTTATTGATTTTAAATAAGGGAGTCAAGTCAGTCTGCGTCTAAATTCCAAGTATGATTTTATATGGAGACCCCCAAAATTTACCAGGGACCCCAAAATGGCAAGCATGGGAGTCCTGGGACTCCCAAATAAAAAAAAACTAGGAAAACCATGTGTTCATATTTTATCAACTGATAAAACATGAAAACAAATTATGTCGTTAATTTCGTTCATCCACTTATTTCAAACAAAACGGTTAGTCGACATTTGCAGTAGATCATGTCTATTATCTGTATAAAAACAAGTCTTTAGAAACTACATGTATAATAATTAGGCTACAATCGGAGGCTAAAATGGAACGTTCAGCTACGTCTTATCGTAGAATAATGTATGATCATGATTTCCGATGAATTTTTAATTGTCAATTTTTCAGGCGGTGTTTAAATACCTAGCACATCTACGTTCAGTCGTACATGTGGACAAAGGTCATAGAAATAGATAGAGAAAAAATTTGACCGAATCTGAACCTATGTATCTAAAATGGTCAGGAAGTAAGGTTCCACTGTGTACGCAATGAAGAAATTGTAAATGAAACTTTGTCTGTTTGAGTTATTTGCATAATCTTGCATAAACACGCGCTTTTGAATTAGATTGGCCGTTTTATTTTTACGATCTTGGGATTAGAACAAGTCTAATTCCAGTATCTGAATTAAATCAAATATTGAAACTACTGGTCGTTGTAATGAGCGGTCTGTTTACTGAAATGCTCACAAAGTGAGGTTTTACTTTGCGGTTATATTTATATACATGTACCACGTGTCTAAAGCGTCTGTTATTTTAGGCTTCATCCGGGACATCTACGGACGGTACGACATTGTATTCTATGCAGCCGTAGGTTCAACTTTATGGGTAACCTTAAATAGTGCCGTGGCTACATGGATTATTCATAAAAGAAGAAAGCAAAGCGGAACAGGAGCAATTGGCAAACATCAGTATGAAACACTGTCATGATTGTCTCAACGATTATTCGTACATTTGTATTATTTTGTATGTTAGATATTACACATACTATTTACTAGAATTCCGTTTTGTCTTATAAACTCTGCACTAATGTTGTTCTGACATTGTCATTTTCTGTATTCAAAACATTTCCTGTCTAAATATAACACATGTACCTTGAACTAATTACAAAACGGTTGCTTACCCTACAGTGCAACCTCTTCAAAGCAACACCCTTTGGGAGACGGAAAATTATGTTGTTATTGAGAGGTTGTCGCTCTTGAGAGGTTAAATAAATAGTCAAATCGTACAGTGGGAAAACAGAATGCTGTTGTTGAAGGGAGGTTGTCGTTCAAGAGAGGGCCGCTCTGGAGAGGTTACACTGTATTAATAAATAATGTGCTAATTAAAGCGTTCTTCGGTTACCAACAGAACTAACATGTTCATCTCTAACTCGGAAACGACCGACATCTTTTCTACCTAATGAAATAAATCAGTGATAGGGGATTAATCGGTACTTTCACATATACCTACACCGCCATAAGGTAGATATCCAGGCAATAAACACTGGAACTCAGGCAAGTTTCACAGACAGTTTTTTATTGTATAACTTCACACAAACGTAACAGAACACACACAGAAGGGAAGTAACTCAGATCAGGATAAACGCCGGTCTCACCCGGTCATCATTATAATAACATACTGGCGCACATAGTTTGTGAATCTGAGATGGGTGACGAATGTTTGACTTTGAAAGATACATGTATATCTTTAGTCAAATTGTCAAGGAGAAACATGAGTCTCGCTAACGTCTTGAATCCGTTACCTCTCAATGAACTGTCATACGTTCTACTAGCGACTGTCCTTACAAGGTCGTGCGGGTAACCTGAAACAAGACATTTTTTGTCGGGCGCAGCCAAAACGTTTCCATTTTCCGCTTAGTGTCTTGCAAAAGAGTTGGTAAATTGAGTTTAAAACACATCTAATTCTTTTACAACTGATGACATTTTAAAAATAATTCGTTCTATAATTTATGGACAACAGCTTCCAGCGAATGGTACGAAGTACGTTATGTAACAGTAAAGATCCATTTTGGGCGTATAATGTATGGGTACCAGCTAGTCCATTCTTGCGTATCTTATTCCAGTTTTATCATCTTTGGTCCCCGTTTCCAGTAATTCTTTTCTGTGTTTTCGGTGATAAATAATACACGATGCAATACCACTATCGAGAGTAACAATCATGGCAGCCCCGATAGCTATATAAAAGGCAATATCATATTCCCCGAATACGTCTTTGATGGAGCCTGAAAAAGGAAACGAAGTAGTGGATATGGATGAGGAAATGGTTTCCAGAAATAACAAAAAAAATTCCCCCCTTCCCTAAAATCCAACCAGAGCCATAACCCAACAAACACACAGACACACGAAGAATGGAGACAAAGTACTATCTCCACGGGACCTGCCGACCAGGGAGGGCGGTATGCATCAAAGCCGCGTGTGGTTAAGACTGGTATAAAGAACCCAAAATCACCTTATCAAAAACAGTGCGGACAAACTCAGAACTAAAATTTCTTCCAAAATATTGAAAGAAAACGAACTGGAAACGATCAATGAAACATACTTATGTAAATACAAATTTTAGTTGTGAGTAATTACAGTACAACACAGTTATAATGAATTCCACTGGAACCGCTACTTAATGTCCATATTTCACCATATCGTTCACAGAAAAATAAATAGGTCGCTGTATCCGATTTTTCGCTATATCCGAATTCACTATAACTGTGTTTTACTGTGTGTATTTTGACATACCTCCCATTAAGTTACTAGTCAAATTCCCGAGTCCATACATGAGGTTCACCAGGGACATGGCTTGTGGGTACCTAGCAATACCAGATGCTTCCACCGTAACTGTGGGCGTCTGCGAATTATTCATTCCGAACGCAAAACCTTGTAAAATAAACGCTCCAAATAAAGGCCAATAATTGGTTATATTTACCACGAGGGCGTGGCCTACAGCGATTAAAGGGCATATCCAGATCCAGTGGTAGACTGTAGGAACTTGTCTGAAGAAAAATAAACAATAATATAGCGTGTTGTTTTTTTGGCTATGTATTCGTGTGGTGAATCGGGGGGGGTATTTTGAATGTGGCCTCTCCTGGCAATCCTTTTTTTTGTATTTCTAATGATTTATATACAAGTACTCATTAAAGAAAATTTGTACGGGCGGACCATCACGTGATGCTATTAAAGCAAAATTCCATGATTTATCGGCCACTTGTGAATAAACATTTACCAAGTGAACAATGGCATCTGTATTGTTTACATATATTTATATCATCGATGAAATGATCCCTTCAATAAATGCATAAAGGGCCAAAGGGCCACATTTTATTCCTCAATTCCGTGGTCTTTGATCACAAGTTTTATTGTAGCTTCATTGGTGTTCATCTGTCAAAGTGATTGTTAAACGTTTTATTACCAACCTAAAATGGGGTTAAAGCGTTATAATGGGTGGGACACTCTTCTCCATAGCTGAAAACTGAAGAAAACGTCACCTGACATAAACCTCACACAAACTGTACATAAATTTATATATAACGTATCAATTACTTGAATATAAACCGTAAAATACTGCCCGATATCCGACCTAGGCAATTTGCAAACCCGAGAGTCGATACCAGAATTGAACCTCTTTCTCTTGGGAACCCGCGTGACGTCATTATATCAACCATGAACCATGCCTCAACATTGCCTGAAATAAAGACACATTCACAGTGCTGAACTGTTTCTTTCTATTATATGATATAAATGCGCTTATAATTAGTGTTATCATTTTGTTTCTATGAGAGTAATTGTGGGGTTGAGCCTTTAAAACAAGTTCATCCACTGTAGCTTTGCTACAGTCTGTTCAAGGCAGTACCCTGCGGGAGGCCGTGTCTGCTCTTTATATATGTATGGCATTATGTTTATGTGGCTGTGGAGTATGTCAGCTCTTTATATATGTATGGTATTATGTTTATGTGGCTGTGGAGTATGTCAGCTCTTTATATATGTATGGTATTATGTTTATGTGGCTGTGGAGTATGTCAACTCTTTATGTATGTATGGTGTTATGTTTATGTGGCTGTGGAGTATGTCTGCTCTTTATATATGTATGGTGTTATGTTTTATGTGGCTGTGGAGTTTGTCTGCTCTTTATATATGTATGGTGTTATGTTTTATGTGGCTGTGGAGTATGTCTGCTCTAGATACATGCAACTTTCAGTATGAAAACTGATATCATGAGCATACTAGATAGTTTTTGAAAAAAAGTTCATTTTGGGGCCTAAATGAAGCATTCAGCGAAGGTAAAAAACGAGTTATTCATCTTTAAATTACCATTTTAACATAAAATTGAAAATAATGTTTGTGTCTGAAGAAATCCATAGAAATACGGCCAAACTTAAGACTCTCAATGAGTAGATTAACAACTGGGGATTTATCCACAATTCTAGAATTTGTATAATAAACATGTTTAATCCCATTTAATTTCTGAAAGACATCCTCAATGTAGACCAGCTTTTTTACTTAACTGAAAATGGTCTTTACACACATGTTTAATCCCATGTATTGACATCAAGATGACCTATTTATAATAATTGTGGTGATGTGTTTTTTCACTATGATTCTTGATTGCGCCTTTCAGTCTCTAAGATTTTCCGACAGACCTTGTTTACAAAAGTGATCTTTACTGTCCTATTCATTGCACTTAAGACTTACCAGTTGACGCTATTAGGAGAAAATCAAGCAGTATAATCCATAAAAGAGGATCTTTTAGCAACGTCGCATATCCCTCACATGTGGACTGTTTCTCCTGTTTATGTACCCTAGTTGTGATGTCATCCGTGGCGTAATAGCCTCGAGAAGTGTGCAGTATAAAACCGCACGGTAAACATTGCAATGCCAGTCCTGACGCGAGTATAAACGCACCCGCCCATGCGTAATTGGATATAAACAGCTCAAAGAGGAGTGGAATTATGAACTGGCCCAAACTTGAACCTATTGTCAGACACGTCAGAGGAAATCCTGGGTTGTCGTGAAATATCCAACTGACAGCGATGAATGCGGAAAGATAACACGTACACATTCCCATGCCTACAAAAAGTAAATTGGAGACGTTTCAAAAATTACGTCGGGCATTTTTGACATTTTCAAGTAAATGGCAGAATTGTGTATCACACTGACACTTTCGTCACAAAACGTAACATATTTTGGTAGACCGATACGTGAAATGTACTCCCGAACCTTTTTCAATGGAAACCAACTAAAATGGCTATGAAAATTTTGATTTAAAGCTTTGAAGCTGAGGAATAATAATGTTCTGATTAATTAAGAGTTCACATATTTTGACATAAATAAACCGTTATGGCGAAAAAAAGTTCTTGGGTTCCGCTAACATTACCGACTTTATTTTTACTACCGGCCTCTTTCTAGCACACACTTATCGATATAAGACACCGATTAAATCTGAATAAAGCCAATTTAAGCATAAAAGTCAAGTTTCTCTCTCCTTTTAATATCCAGACGATGGTCTAAATTGCTTGTAGCTGTTAAAATTTAATGATATTTTTGTCCATGGCATATAATCTCCCTTTCTATACCATAAATCCGAAAATCAAGGGAAGCAACTTCGTAAATTTGACCTTGAAAGCTGGCAATGTATTATGCTTTTTATCATTTTTATGTCATTGTTTTCGTTTCATATGAATTATACATAAATAGTATATACAGTTAAACCTCACTAAGCGACTACCTCAATATTACAGGTTTACAATATCTTCCTCTATATTTCAACTTGACCAAAACACCATCTGAATATAACGACCACCTCATTATAACGACCCTTTATTTTCTTCTATATTTCAACTTGATTATAAGACCAACTTAATATAACGACCGATTTATTTAGTCTCACATGTGATTTTATGTCTAGTTTTTACTGCACATTATAACTGAACTTTTATCCTACTAACCCTAGATTTTTTTAGAAAGGTAGTTTAGAAAGCGGAAACTAGGTATTTCTCGTTTTGCCAAACCAAAGTGAAGATATTACCTGCAATGAAGCCAACAAGGATGATTAGTGTTGGCAGATTCTGAACAAATGCGCTTACGAAGAAACCTGCCGCAGACACAAGGCTACCAACCATAACAGCCGGTCCGGGTCCAAATTTTTTAATCACGCCGGTCCATAAAATGCCTGAAATAGGTGGGAAATACCGTTAAATCTTACGTCACGACCGCTTTTAAAAAGCTCAGTAAAACACACGTATTACCCTAGTTTTTGACCTGGTTTTCAGTGTCTCCTCTATATCCCAACCTAAATAATAGAACCTTCTCATTATTATTATCGTTTTAATTGGTACTAAAGATGGTATTAATATCGAGGTTTTGACATATAATGTAATTTGAATCAACAAAACTTACCCGCGCCCGTATTTAGACCCAAATATAATCCTTGTATGACAGATACGTTTGATCTATCACTGTTAAATTTTGCTATCAGTTCTGTGTACATGACCGAAAGACCAAAGCCGAGGCCCATCGTCATCACCTGCTGAATCAGTCCACACGTCATCACTGCCAACTTCCGCCATCTTGATGCACGTGGTATGCAAGTTCTGTAATACAGAGCAAGTGATCAAATTTATTGTTTCACGTGTATTTTGATGTACAATGGAAAACTACAAACTGAGTAGAAATTGCATAAACTGGATAAATCTATACAGTAAAACCTCGATAATGAGACAACCATTGGGACCCGAAAAATCGGCTGTAATGATGAGGTGGTCTCATTATCAAATTGAATTGTAGGGGAGTTATTGAAAGCCCGAAAATAGGTGGTAATTATACCAAAGTGGACGTAATATTGGGGTGGTCGCTATTTGAGGTTTTACTGTAGATTAATAAAAAACTAGACTAACTGATCTGCATTATACGACAGCCAGACCAATTAACATCTAAGATTTGAAAGGTTGAGAAGTTTGAACTTATTGTAAAGATTTCTTTTTCCATGGATAACACCATGTGACAATAATTCATTTCTTCATATCAACGTACACTGTAGACATTATGGTGGGTTTGAAAGGGCTGAAATCGACACACGGCCCCCTCGCATTCCTCTTACCCACTAAAATCTTGTCAGACATGAAATACCGCGGGAATTAGAGTTGAAAAGGATAAAAAATTAGTCTTCCAATATGCCTGATAGTTCAAACATGTGCGCTTTGACGATGACATAAAGGTAGTTTCAAACTAAGACTTATACCCCCTCCCAAACAAAATACCGTATCTAGCCCTGAGATATACCAAACGGGATTGTATAAAAGGAACGAATGTGCGTGACATTTCAACATTAACTTTAATGTCTAAGGTTACCTTTTACTGTTTATGCAGACCCACACTTAAAGTCGTACACTTATAAAGTTATAGAATCGTATATGTATGGTACAGCTGAACTCCACTAAGTAATCACTCATTTTCACAGACTTTCGTATTCACTTGTCTTAAATTGATAATAAAACCATTCCAATGTTAACAGTAATATTTTTGGTCACAGAAGTAATCAGAATAAATGTGTACGTCTGTGTTTGTGGGTGGAGGCGTAAACCAGGGCGTTAAACGTTTCTAAACGTTTCTCAATCATATGGGGTTTAGAGGCTTACCATAAAGTTTGACGATACAAACGGGTGTAATTATTAAGATTTTCCACCTCAGTCTAACATGTGATGCTTAACTTATGAAAGTTTTTGGACGATTTAAACATTCTGTGTCTCCTATTTAAAATCACACAGCCTAACTTTAAGAGACATTGACTTATCAACAAGTCGTTCTAAATTACCTACAGTCGATATCATGATACTGTTGTGTTGAAACTTAGATAATCATACACGTATCAAAACACATGTACATGTGTATTATGGACTCGTATATATGATACATTGTAAGCACGGCGGGGGGGGGGCTTGACACACAGTCTAGTACATGTACATTTTGTATTTTACAAAACAATGATGACGTGTTAAAGCTCCCGTGGATTACAAGAATTAAAATTTATTCATGCACTATGAGCTCCTGGCCATATAAAATAATTTCACAATTTAAAAATCAAAAAGGAAAGGAATTAATATAAGTGTCGCTATGACCTTGTTTTCCAATCCGAAGCATAATTATGTATATATCAACAAAATTTTGTACATGTATATGTTTTTTGTTTTGCTCATTGCTTAAAATAAAGTTTAAATCAAGAATTAAAATGGCATACGGTCTCTACATAGGGACATTTTTTTATAGATACCCCCCCCCCCTCGTTCAATCTTTGCGAAACAATTCTTTGAGATTTTTTAAAAATTTGGTGGAAATCAATTAATTATAAACTTTGATTTGACATTCAAATCGCTCAAGAGAACATTAACTGTTGTTTTCAATCATGACATGAATGCCGTACGAGGATGATTCATACGAGATGGCATATGGTGAGGTCTAAATTAAATACCGTTGAATAAAATCAAATAACTTTATTGCAACTTTCCTGTGTATAAGAAGTCTTCATATTGATGCTAAAATTTGAGAACTAGTAAAACAGTATTTGATACAAAAAGTGAATCTGGGTAATAGCCACTCCGCCATTCCTGACCGACTATATATAACAGTTGCCGTCTAGACTACTCTAAGAAGGTTGGTAAGAAAGACGTACTTATGAACAAAAATAAATAAAACTGCCATACCTATTTTTAGATGCATGTAACCCGTATGTATTTTTCTTTTCAAAAGTATTCGAAGTTTCGGTAACGTCACAGCTCAGTTCCATTCCGCTGAAATATCTTGTAACAACGATCTAGACTATGCATTAACGCTAATACAAACACGATACATGTATATAGTATCAAATACCACAAAAACTATCAGCTCACGTGTCATCTGTTCAATTAAAGTCACGGACGTATTGTCAATGCATTTAATCCCCCTTTAAGATACAAAAACCACTGGATTATAGCTCGTGTTTTCGGACCAGTTTTTAAGTAGTTCCGACATATTTCAACTTAATAATGAAGCCATGTGTCAATACTGGCTATAGTTTTATTTAGTCCCACATGTGGTCTTAATATGACTAAATGTCCAAGTTACACGGCGTCAAAGTCTCTTTCGTTCTGGAAAACAAGTTGACTTATTCGGCGCACCTTGACCAATAACGTCTAATGGTAGAGGTACCAAATCAGCCGAAGTGTTCCAAATCAGTTTTGACATTCTTAGAGTGACGTAAGAGGAAACTGGAAACCAAGCGAAGGGGAATAACCTCTTGTTAACTGTACATAGTAAACATCTCCTTTATCCGTTGTAATTTGTTGTTGTTGTTGTTGTTGTTGTTAATTACAGACAGTTCTTCAGTGTAGTCAGTCATATACAGTAAACCATGGTTATACGTGGACAAAGTATTTATTTTCCTCCGTACACGTTCTTTTTTATTTCATTTTACGGATATACTCTGGTGAAATATGAATATAATAAAGTAATTATTTGGGTTCCCGCTTAAAACGTGTCATTCTGTACATTTCTTCTGTTTTAGGGTGAAGTGCCACATGACATTAACCGGATATCACGACCTGTGACATAAATTACATGTAATACCTGAAAACGTTGCACGTACGATCTTCTTAGAAAGGCTGCTTTTCCCGTGAATTTACCGCATATAGTTTATCTTTGATCTCAATGATTTAACTGACATATTGCCAATTTGTACACATTGATGGTGAAATGGATGGAGATCGATATTCGGAGTATATAGATGAATTCAAATATGTTTTTTGAATTGCTGTTTATTTGAATAGCGCTGATGCAGCTCACACTACATTTCTTTTATTTCTAATGGGAATCAAGGCAAACATTTACAAAGTATACATACATGTACAAGTAATAAACAGATTTTTCTTAAACTTTGCTGAATGGCGTGAATATTGTCAGAATTCGCCTTGCTGGATGATTTTTTCGATCAAATCGCAAGATACAGTTAGTTTGATTAATCTAATAGTTACCTTGATTTTGATTGGTCTATCAAATACTTGGTTGGTTGATCATTTTGTAACGCTGATTTAGATTGGTTGATCATTTTTTTCTTTTAACAACCGGTCTAATGTGAAGTTTAAGCCACTAACAGGGTATCATATTTACATTTCAGACAAAAGCAGTTGATTGTTAGTGTGATGCTCAATTTAATGATTTGTCAAAACATGCCTTTTGTAGTGATACAGGACTTTGTGAAAGTTTTTATTAGTTCGTGTGTAGATGCAGAACTGGAACACTTGACGGGAGTGGTTCATAAAATGAAGATTAAAGCCATAACGGCTTTAGAAAACGAACCAAAAGTGAAAGAGGAAATGAAAAAGTTCTTTAACACTTTGTCGGGGTATGTGTTATCTATTTTACTATTAAAGCTAGATCAAGTTGGATAGTTGAGCGCATGTCACATTTTTAGAACTGACCAATCATTGCTTTGCTTTAAAATTCAAATATCTGATCCATCGATTGAACGAAAATTATAATTCTGATATGCTGGCCTGTTTGAATGGTTTTGTAAAGATTATTTTTTGAAGACCACAAGACATTATTCAAATATATACAAGAACCTGCATTCTTTGTCAGAAAAAGTATAGAAAAGATGAACAAACTCAATGTTTAATTCTAGTGTTGCAAACTTTTTTACTAAATGTTAGCCATTTTTTACTGATATAATGAGAGAAAAAGTATGATTACTTGACCAAAACATTGAAAACAAAAGTAATAAAATGTATGCGAAAAAAAACTTTTCTCTTTTCTGAACACTTTTGGCGAGAATATGTCAGGTACGATTCATCCCCAAGTATTTTCGTACTTTGCTTTTGGAACAGCGTCAGAAAATACGATCGGTGGAGGTGATCAAGCTAGAACATGACTGTTAGTTTTTCTGGCCTTTCTAGAAATGAATCGTAATGGTCCAACCATTATGTATAAAAAGCTAGTTTTATATACATGTAATATGAATGTTGGTGAAAGGATAAAAGTTCTGTTGTTTTAAACGATTCGTGGATCGTGAAACAACTGTTTGAATACTGAATTAGATATTTTAAATTACATGTATTTGAAAAGAACCAAATGGAGTGAATTCATAATGAGAGCTTAAGAAATTAAACACACTGTGCACATTTTAACTATTCATAAACTTTCACCAAATATAAATACATCATGCACTATTTTACCATATAGATAAAATATCTTAAAAATATACTTGAGGCTTTAAATAGAGAGATCATTCATTCAAATTGCACGAAATACCGTCGCGAAAACAGATGACAATTGTATTATTGGTCGTATTTTTCAGGTCTAGCCATGGTGATCATGGAAGCTAAACGTGAGGAATGAGGAAATATGCAGCTTACTTACGATAAAAGATTTCGAATGTCCTCACATTCTCTTCCTGATAAACTTTGTAAAGCAACGTATTTGTCATAAAATTTAATCTTATCTTCGCATTCGGCTGAGCGATTCAGAGAAATTGATTGGAACAATTAGTACAATATGCGTACCAAAGTTCAACTAAAGTACAATTAAACACAATATCTTTGTTCTTTGACTTGTCTTATATCAGATATACACGGTTGATGATAAAAATGATATAATTACCGGCGTAAATGTTATTTTTTTCTTTTTTGGTAAATACATACAGTATCTTCATTTAATACACCTCTAGATTATTTTTTACTCACAAGGAATTTACTTCGGAAGCAAAACATGATACAGGGTCTAGTCCATTTCGGATATTTTCCCAAGATGCATCGGTGTACATAAAGACCAATATATATCGAATTTCAGTAACATAATTATGCAATTCATGTGAACAAGATATTGCACCCAGAAACACGAAATAAGCAAGAATCAACTCTTGACATTAATTATCAAGGCCATCACTTTGTTGTCTTTTTGATACACTTCCATGATTTAAGCAGGAAGAGTAAGTCTAGATAGGAAATGGCAGACTGGTTCCCGTTGACTCCGTCTGTAACAAACGATATCTCTATACTGGTTCCCGTATCATGTTCCAGTGCAATATGGTTCCAGGGCAGACGGAGTCAACGGGAACCAGGTTTCGTTGCATGTACTGGGGCCCATTTGATTTAATCAAGACTGAACATTTTTCTAGTGTGATTCGAAGTGAAACAAAACATATTCCCATTTCTGGTGAATTAAATATGCCCCTGGTACTCTTCAACAGGACACGGGAACCAGTTTTAGAACTGGTACAATATCTTTATATAGTTGTCATTTTTTAATCCTTCCCTATACATCTCTGTCAACGTCTGGAAATTGATTCAAAAGCATGTGTTCGAGCCTCCTTACTCTGATGCACAAAATCACGTTTTTGTTTTCTCTAGATGTACTTTTGTTGTCATAATTTTACAGTATTACCTTCGAATTCTGCATTTCGTTTCCATTTTAGCGATTTAACTTTGTGACCAAATTACTGAAAATAAACAAAAAAATCTCCGTCGGGAAATAGTTGGTAAATAGAATAATTTTTCTGATTTTCTGGTAAATTATAACATATTTTGCCTTGAATGTTTTGTGCGAAGAAATCGCTTCACTTACTTGTAATTGCTGTACCATTTGTGTTTTTATTTCTTGTTTTACAAAAATCTTGTTAAACGCCGAGACGTTGACAGAGATGTAACTGAGCGTTACGAACGATAACTCTGGCTGGTATACACTGGTTCTCGTTGACTCTGTCAATACAGAGACATCAGGCCTTGGTGCAGTGTGAACGGGGACCAGTTTAAATGGCACACAGACTATGGACAGGTTCATTATTTATCGCACATGAGTCACGTCCTTGAGCAATATCCATTTAAACCAGTCTGTAGCAGACATCAAGATGGAGGAAGAAAGAGAGGTCGATGATGATCATTTTCGTTTTATTAACGAAAAAGGCGTGGACGATATTTCTTTGGAAGTTTTTTACAAGCCTCATACAATAACTTTGTTAACGGTGTCGATAGGCGGACTTCTGTATCTGGCGTTTACTAGGTAAGTAACATTATGTAATAAGTCACTGATTTATTTCCACATGTACGGTGCATTCACCCATGTTTATCTTGAAGTTGAATCGCTGCAGGCATCTTGGCGTGTTATCGGACCGTTCGAAACCAGCCGATTTTGTATATTTTTTGATGTTGTAGTTACATGAACGAATTAACTTCTGGTAAATTAATATAGATTTTGAATGAATTTTTTACGAAGCACGCCACTTCATGTTGTCATAACTGCGGATTAGCTTTGACTACATAATAGGCTCTTTACATATGGAAGTTCTTCAGTAACCAGTGGCTGATGCATATGTTTTAAAACCTGCCGCTGTACTGAAAATCTTTAAAGTAACAAACAAAATACCTGTCATTAATACCCGCTATGGGAGTCTGGCAGTATAGATAGAAAGATAAAAGATAAATTTGCTTTGGTATTATTAATGTGAATAGGGGAGAGAAATATCTGGTCCAAACCAAGGATTGAACCCAGGAAGCCAAGAATTTTAGGCAATCACGTTGTTAAAGAGTTAAACATACTGTGGCTTATATTCCTACAATTACTGCTCAGTGATTGTAGTGATTGTAGGAATATGGGCCACATTCAACAGCCCTGCTGCTGGGCTAACTCTTTAGGGACATGGTTAAGTGCCTGCCTACAGTGCTAGGGATCTTGGGTTTGATCCCCAGTTAGGTCCATGGATTTTTCTTGCTCCCAATTTTCTATATACATATGAGAATGATGTTGTTTGTTTTGTAACTCATATTGAGAACTGTTTGTTTTGTAACTCAGATTGAGAACTGAACCAGCATCAGCTACAGTGACAGCGCCTAGCAAATACTAATCCATCTTTCTTTCTAATGGACCAACACCAAACAAAATAATCATATTACCCAGATAGATTGACTGTCAGTGTATCATATCACTGAAAATATAACTTGTGTGATTGTTCTCCTTTCTTAGGATTTCCCCCTTTTTTAGACTAGTTATATATTTTGATCAGATGTGTTCAGATCTGCTCTAAAATGATGTATTGGCTTGGCTTGTGTAATGTTCCTTCCATCAAGTTATTGTGAGATCACATCCCTTTTTTACTGATTTTACTGATTAGGGATTTTCTTCAGCTATTCTGCTCAGGCAACGCTGTTGTAAGATATAAATGATATTTTTTTGATGAAACTGAGTAGGTGATTTGTGTTTGTTGTTGGCAAAATACTCATTTTCTTAACATATTTATCAATGATTAAATGGACCAACAAAATCTTAACCAGGACGATTCTAAAAAATTATTTGAATTAAAAGCCCCCAGTTAAGCCAGGGTTTATTTTGGGCAGTTTTGACGACCAATATATTCGGCCGTGTTCCCAATGGCAAAAAATACTTTTTAGCTATTGCAAGGCAAAAATTCCCAATTCAAATGAATTAAAAAGAATCAATTTACAGCAGTTCAAATGTTCTTTGAATTTCTAAATCATTTATATAACAAATTTATCACCTAAAAACAAAAATAAACACAGTATTTGTTAATTTTTAGTAGATATTTCGTTATTTTAAGTTATTTTTATACAGTATGACTTTTTCCGAAATTTGTCCAGACTGTCGCAAATATTCCCAATTCTGGGGTATGGTCATGTTCCCAAAATGTTGAGAAGAAACCATGTGAGCATTCCTAGAAAAACATAAATAGATTCTCAGAACTTCTTGGTTAATTTTACAGCGAATGATCTTTATGGTGCTTGACTATAAGTGAATTACTTAGCTTGAATCAGGAATTAACTAAGATGCTGCCAGATGGTGTTATGTTTCCCCTTTATGTCTCTCCTGGGGATTTCCCTCTTATTGAGGTTTTATAATCAATAGAAACTAATCAGTGAGCATGTTTTGTCATATGTTCTCTACATGTACATTCTGATCAGATTTTCATGGTCCTTTTAGGGGATTCAGCCCTGAGTTTACATCTGACTTTCATAATAATGACATCAGTTTTTGTAACATAAGGATAAAAGTGACGAGGCCCTTAGAAAAGGGAAAAATAGCATAATGAGGGGAAATATAGGGGGAAAATAACATGACAACATGTACAAATTCCATCCGCCCAAACATTTGATTACCAGTAGGTTGTAGCCTTGATGGTGTCAGACGAAAAAAGCTGTTCTACAATACTGTTCTATTTTATGATCTTTTAGACCAAGATTGTCTCTGACGAAAAAAAGATCAGTTGTAAGGGAATTTTTATGATTGTTATGTTGGGGAAAAACTTACTTTTCAATCATTCAAAAAGATCTGGATGAAGACTTTCAATATATCAGATTAGAATCATTTACTTAAGTATATATGGTAGTATTAATCTTTCACATGCGTATATATTTGGCTTTAGCTGAAATTCCATAATTTTACATCAAGTCATAAATGTTTTATTTACAATAAAATTGTCATACTGTGACATAAATTATGTTCATGTTTATTCAATTAAATGACGCCTTCAAAACCAGTCAAGGTAATATGAACAAAGCTCAAAATTCGGTAAAACTAGATGCAACAGTGTGGGGTATGCCTCTTAAGTTACTTCATTGGAAGACATGACAAATATGTGAGAATATCTGTGTGTGTTTCAGTTTAGACACACTCCAGCTAATGAAGATAAACTTGCTAATTAATAGATAACAGAAATACTTTCTAGAGGTCTTGTTTTGTCCTTCCTTGACAACTGGGATGTTAGTGTGAGTTTTTAAGTATTTTTATTTATATATACATGCATTCAATTTTTTGTTAAATAGGTTATAATTTTTTTTCAGACTGTTTAGGAGTTTTCAATGTTACTCACTTTGTGCAGGTGTACACATAATTTATGTCATAAAGCCATTTTTGGTGTTAATTATCTGGAATTTCTGGGAGGTGGCTATGCTGATTATTATATAGCATACGAAAGTAGTATTTAAATCATTAACGCTTAATGAATGATTGTGCGACTGTTGAGTTTCATCATACATTTTTGTTGAACAGGTACATTTCGTACACTTTGGGTTCAATTTCAACCCTATACCAGTCAGAGTATTTACATACTAGCCCCCCCAAAAAAACCCCAGGGCTTTTAATTTTCTATTTGGGATTGTGAATTTTTTCAAAATTGTGTATTTAGGCTTGTGGTAAATTGTTTATTTTCAATAAACTTGTAGTAAAGGCTATTGCTTTGAAAACACTTTAATTTTATCTGCTGTCCGAGTGAAATCATCTGAACGTGTATGATGCTGTAATCATAGTTTTGTACAAATGCATCAGTGTTCAGCAAAATTGTATTGAAAATTTGTTCTGTATGTAAATTTATGCATACATGTATAAGTTGTGTACATACCTCTGTCAGTATACATATATATAAGTATTATGATCTTTCTTAGTAATGAAGTGTTCTTCTTATCAAGTTGAAATGTTGAAAACCAGTCCAAAAGATAAGTGGTTATTATAATGAGGTGGTCTTAATATTAATGTGGTCTATTTGTGAGGTTTTACTGTAATATTTTGTGTACAATATTCTGTATGGACACTTTACAGGGTTGTTTTACAGGTAGGGGAAGGCGCCTTTTTGTAAAATTTTGAGAGAAAAAACATGGAATTTTTGCTAAAAGGGGAAGAAATAACTTGAACTGAATTTTGGGGGAAAACTGCAGGATTTTTGAAGATTTTTCTTGAGGGAAAAATGCATATAAACGGCCCCTGTTACAGAAGGAAAATCCCTGCTTATATATAATATAATATAGTAATACATGTGTATTACATAGTATGTTTGTCCATCTTTTGTGCTTTTTTTCTGTGGTTTAACGTGATGTCACACCAACAATCAGGGTCATTTGGCAATTTTCAAGCTTTAACTGTGGAGAACAACCCCAGGTATATGCCTGGGTAGAACCACTGACCTTCTGTAAGCTAGCTGTACATGCAGCTTACTCACTTGTGAATTTTGTTTGGTCCCAGATGGCCGGAATTCGAATTTTAAGCAGTGGGGGACTAGTGATTACTAATCAGAGACTGTACTGACTCGACTATTTAGGCTCCCTCCATTTTTTGTGCTCTTTTGAAGAAATTTCAGAGCTTTCATTCAACCCTTAAAACAGCATTTTGACTCCTGAAATCAGTAAAATAAAGAATTGAGTCGTGAGAATTTGTACCAAAGGGTCAAATTTACAATAAATTTAGAAGGAAATTTTGTTGACTCTTCAAATTATCATCAGCCAAAGGTCATTTTTGACCCCCAACTTATGACATCTAATGAAAACCCTGACAGTATCAATTATTAAGTTCATGTATTTGAGGAAGCTTTCTACTTTATTGGTTTGTACATGTAATTACAACTAGACTTACGCATCTTTTTTATCCATGTTGAATTGTTGTATATTTCCCTTTTGGCCCTACACTGTATGGTAAATATATCCTTATACACTCATGGGGAGGGAGGGGGGGCCCCGTTCATTACAAAATATTTTCGATCCGTCAAATTTTTTTTCTATGATTTAAAAAAAAGTATTGCTGCGCTAATTTGAAGCCTTAGTGAAAATTTGTTGTGAATCACATTTTTTTTTTTTTGCTTTTTTCTCTAAGTGGGATTGGGGCATTTATTAGTAGCTTCACAGTATTTTATATGTAAAGTCATCTAGAGAAAGGGACATTTATGACTTCTCAGATTAATTATTAACTTAGCCTGACACAGAATGAGTTTTTAGGTGATAAATGAATTTTTACTATGAAGTACATGCATATTTTTCTTACTTTCATCTATATATTTATGTTTTTCGTACAAAAGTGTTTGTACTTGGCTTATGTTAAACTAGCAGGTATTTCCCTGATGCAGGTTTCTTGCATCCCTGACGTGATATTGAGCCGAGGGACTCGCATGGAGAATGACCACCGCATCCTTGGGACCCCTTCCGACTCAGAATTTTCCCTTGGCATTTTCTGTGTGGGACCCCTAAAACGTTGGAGATGGGAGCCCAGGGACCCTCAGGTGAAAAATCTTAAGGAAAATCCTTAACTAGAGACATATTTTAGTCTGTTTGGGTATTATTTTTGCCCTTATTTGCCCATAATTACCAGGGTTTCTTCTCAGCATTTTGGGAACATGACCCGACCCCCAGAATTCGGAATTTTTGCAACATTTTGAACAAATTGGGAAAAAGTCCTAATGTATGAAAATAACTTATAATCAAATAAAACTAGAAATAACAAAATAGTATGTTTATTTTTGTATTTAGATATTGATAACTTTGTTATTTGAATGATTTAGAAATTCAATAAACATTTGAACAGCGGTAAATTAATTTTTTTTCTTTTTGTTTTGTTTTTTTTCTCATTGAATTGGAAATTTTCACCTTGCAACTGGGAAAAAACATAAACTGAATATTGGTCATCAAAAAGGTCCAAGAAAAACCCTGGTTACTAATTTATCTTATGAACAGAAAGTTGGAATTCTCCAAAACCTTGTGGACAGAAAATGTTTTTTTTTCTAAATCGTACTTTTTCTTACTACATCTCTGTTGAATTTTGTTGCATTTATTTCATTTCATTTTTATGAATAATTTCTCTGCCAAGCAGAAAAATGATAACATTTTGATTCGCTTACATGTCGTGAAAAGGAAAGAAATTCATTCTAAGCATGTACATATACAACGCCTCTTGTATAATACATGGTCGCTTCCTGGTTTTGGTTGATAGTATAACAACTTTTGTGACACTTCACTCAAGGACTGCTTCGATATAAGACAACTTTGGGAGGAGTGAAGGATGACAAACAGATACATTGTTATTTGTATCACTTTTGCTTTCCAGTTTTATATATTGGTGTTTTTTGGGAGGACTGTTATGGGGTGAAAACTTGGCCCCATTCCCCTTAATAAAAAAATAAATCTATTTTTCCCCAAAGTTTATAAAAAAATCCCCCTTTTTTCCCTGTCAGATGTATTAATTAACTGTATGAAAGTCTGTGTCAGCTTTTACCAGCCCAAAAAGATAAATTATTTCAAAAACACCATACAAATTCTCTCCTCTAAGAGCCCTGGCCCCATTTCCCCAAAATGTAGATAGCCCTGTTTATAATTATGGTAGAGTTTTTTCATTACTTTGTGCTTAATTATATTGTCACAAAGAACAATTCATGGCAAATGAATACCCCCCCACTCCCCTTCCCATTAAGAATCCATTTTAACGTTACACAAAATGTTTTTAATCTATACATACATGTAGAATTGTAGCAGCTCTGTTAATGAGATTGTATACAACACTTCTGTAAACAATTAACAATTTAACATCCCACTGAGTTGACCAATGTAGCAATGATTACAATATAATAGTTATCAATTGATTCTATATCTTAAATCCATTATAAAACTTCAAATCAAGGTATGCAGTACCTTCAGTGTGGCAAAGGCGTTTTTATAAATTGCAAAAATTGTAGCTGTATCTTTGAGAAACAAAGGTAAAAAATTCTGGCCTGATTTGCACATAATTTATGATCTTTATGTGTGCATTTTGTGTCCAGTTATATTGATAATACATTGTATAGACATGATGTTACACACAACATTATAATGATTATTGATTTTATATCAAAATCCAGTTCTTGGATATTGCAAGTTTTCTTGGGGTAATAATAGGGATGCTAATTACCCCACCCACCCCATTTTCTATTTTCTCTCACAGTTTTTCTCAGTTTTAACAGCTGCTGCATCTATTGTATAATACAAGCCGTTAGCCATGTCACATTAAGTATTAATTTCTAGTCCCAGGTGTCTGGTACTTGTGTTAGCCAAATATGATTACAATATGGGTTTTTATTGTTACAAATAACTATGGTTTAATTGTCTGAAGAAAGGAAAAAATTGCATTTTCCATGTGTGTAGTCATATAATACAATAAACAGTTTCTTTGTTAAAAATCTGAAATACCTTAAAATAGCTTCTTCTCATGAACCATTGGTTGGAATATTTCCAAATGTGATCTGTAGCGTCCTGCAGTCATCACCGACATTCCTTTGTAGTATCCCTTGATGGTCCTTTATCAGGTTTATTATTGTTCCCCTTCATATGCCTAGAAGTGTACCTTTATTACCTTTTTTCGTAACGAGTTAACTTACATTTATTCTGGTGAGCAATGCATGGCCCTCTTTTCTATATTGTAATGTTTACACTTCTGATGATAAGAAGAAATTTCCCTGCTATACTCACAAGGCATTGAGTTAAAAAATTCTTTTCTTCTGAAGGTCACGTCAAGAAATTTTTTTTTCCGTTGTCCTCATTCAACTAAAAATTTGATCGCCTATACAAAAATCCTTGTTTTCCGTTTCCCACCATTTTTTGTGATTTTTAAATTTTGATCCATTTTTTTTTTTTTTTTTTCAGAGATGACCAGGTTCAGGAAGCAAACATTTGGAATGGTTTTTGTTGTGTGATTTTTTTCTTCCTTGTCATTAGTGTTCTAGCATTCCCTAATGGTAAGAATCATCAAAATCTTATTCTTATAAACACCTAGGCTTCGTTCTTACAGAATAAGTTGTAATTTTTGTATTTTTTTTTTCATTTTTCTTGCCTAATGGTAAGAATCATCAAAATCTTATCCTTGTAAACACCTAGGCTTCATTCTTTCAGAATAATTTGTAATTTTTTTTATTTTTTTTATTTTTCTTGCCTGTTGAGGAGCGTCAAGTCTACTGACCTAAGGATCATGAGTTTGAGTCTTTACCCTGGGACTTGGTCTCTGTGATAATTTGTTGAAGTTGTTGGCTATTCACCCTCCATTGTCAGTGACATGCGGAGAACACGGACAGTACTGGTGCAGAAACCAGGAAAATGTTGTTTAAGAAATAATTGGTGCAGATTGAATACCGGTAGTTTGTATTTCCTGGTTGGAAACAGAAAAGTTATGACTTTCTTTTATCTGATTTTGTGTTTCCTCATTAATAACAGAAAATTTATGAATATTTTTATCTGATTTTGTGTTTCCTAATTAATAATAGAAAGGTTGTGACTGTTTTTATCTCATTTTTAGGTCCATTCACCAGACCTCATCCAGCATTATGGAGAATGGTGTTTGGTAAGTTTTAGCAATTTTTAAATGCTTAAATTTGAGGTCGTTGCTGTGTGAGGTTGTAGCTAAGTGAGGTTGTAGCTAAGTGAGATTGTTGCTAAGTGAGGCTGTTGCTAAGTGAGGTTGTAGCTAAGTGAGGTTTTTTCTAAGTAAGGTTGTTCTTAAGTGAGGTTGTTGCTATGTGAGGTTGTAGATAAGTGAGATTGTTGCTAATTGAGATTGTTGTTAAGTGAGGTTGGAACTAAGTGAGGTTGTTTCTAAGTAAGGTTGTTGTTAAGTGAGGTTGTTGCTATGTGAGGTTGTTGTTAAGTGAGGTTGTTGCTATGTGAGGTTGTTGTTAAGTGAGGTTGTTGCTATGTGAGGTTGTTGTTAAGTGAGGTTGTAGCTAAGTGAGATTGTAACCAAGTGAGGTTGTTGCTAAGTGAGGTTGTAATTAAGTGAGGTTGTTGTTGAGTGAGGTTGTTGCTAAATCAGGTTGTAGTTAAATGAGGTTGTACTATATTTTACTGGACAGTTTTTCAGGATGTATCTATCTGACAAAATCTGACCCAGATATGGTAATTAACCCCTAAGGCATGCATATATTACTGGGTCCATTAAATGCTTATATATGGTTGATATATTTTATTGTTGGTTTTATTAGCATTTGTGTTATTTGATATTTCATGTACATTTTAAATGGACAATCAAGTCTACTAGTCACAGCTATTGCAGAAAGTGAAGTATAATGTTTCAAACATAAAGATAATTATAATTATGCATTTTAATCACAAGTCATACATTAACTGACCTTGAACTTAGTGTTTCATTTGTTAATTTTTGTAGCGATTGAAAATGTGGCTGTTATTTTGGATGAAATAATTTCTGATATATTTTCAATAAAATTGAAAAAAAAATATTTCCATACCACGGGGATCGGGAAAGAAATTTTCTTAATGGGACAATGGCCCTTTCAGATGCAAAATCAGTGTGACATTTTGAAAACCAATGTGACATTTTCATGTGGCGATAATTGAGTAGCAATTAAAACAGTTTTCATAACTATTTATATGTGTCTATCTGCTGAGTGCTTATTGCATAAAGAAAAAAGCTAACGTAAAGCGTCAGATGACACAGAGTGTCTATCATTAGGTGCTTGCTTTTGCAAAAGGAAAGAATTGCATTAAGCGTCAGATGATGCAGAGCAGCTGTATTTACATCATACTAACTTCATTTTGTACACGAAAGGATCAAAAACATGTGAATGTGCCACGGGCTCATTAGTTGCCAAAGACAATTTGACATTTTGAATTTTAATGTGGCTATGGCGCTACTTAAGCAGTGAAATCTTTGAGGGGGGGGGGGTGCTCCATGGTCAAGTGGTTAATGTATCTGACTAGCCTGTTTCTGCTGTGAATTCGAATTCTACTTGGGAGCAGCCGAATTTCATACTATGTGAGCTGGAAAATCGCCAAACAATCTTATGACATTAAACTCCAGTAAAAACGAAACAGTGAAATCTCTCAAATACCTGATGAGTGCATTATCAAATGTAGCTTAAATGTTATTTGTGTTTTTTTTTTTTCAAAAAATGGTGTTTTTTTTTGTTTTTTTTTTAAAAAGGTGTGTTTTTTTTTTAAATAGTGTAGCCACGGCCATGGTCCAGTGGTTAGTGCACTGGACTTGCAGCCTGGAGATCCAGGTTGGAATCCCAGTCGTGGCAGGTCATACCCTTCCATGAAAATATGACAAAAATGTCGATTTTCCTCCATATGTGGAGAAGTTGCCAGCTCCTTGTGGAAGGGTAAGTTAGTACTGGTTAGTATACAGTCCAGGAAAACTGGTTAGGTGAACCGGCTGCCGTATATAACTGAAAAATTGTTGAAAAACGGCGTTAAGCCCCAAAACAACCAACCAAATTTAAATAGTGCTTTTTTCTTTTCAGGTCTCAGTGTGTTTTATTTCATGCTTCTGTTATTTATTCTGTTCCAAAACAGACGAGACGTGAGGAAAATGATAGAATGGCTGTATCCTGATTTACAAAATCAAACTTTGGCAGAAAAGGTACCAGTACTGTATGTTATTATAAAACCTTCTGATGTCATTCTCTGTCTTTTGCCAAAAGTTTTAAAATCATCCCAAAGTATCAAAACAAATTGTTGTTCTTTAATGGACCTCTATTATGTTATGTTTTTTATGAGTTTTAAAATAGAGTAGAATTTTTGTATTTAGGGATTTAACACTAAAACTCAAATTTAACCAATCGGGTGCTCCGAGTTTATAACTTGTCTCTGAAAACTTATATGTATTACCTCAAAGCCTTGTCCTGAAAATAATAGTTGGTTATCTGCTCTACCCCATGCAGTTTTTTTGCACACGGAAAATTTGGATCAAATGTTATTTTCACGATCTGATTTACCGTTGGATATGTTTATTTTCATGAATCATTAAAATTTCATGACTTTATTTTGTTTGCCTTTATTTAACTTGCAATTAAAGTGAAAATGTTTCACACGCGAAAAACAACAGATTTATGACCTACTTTGTAATGTTGAATTCTTTTATATGCAGTTTATTGATTTCAGGACTATGCTGTCAACTGTTCAGAAATCTCGATTGCTCGTCTTTGGTCGAGTATTGATGTATTTGCTTTTGCTCATTTTACGGGCTGGGCAATGAAAGCTTTACTTATACGACATTACGGAATACTTTGGACTATCAGTATTATGTGGGAAATCACCGAGGTATTAATCTATCATTTATCTTTTATCCGCTGGGTTTTACACCATTTTTCAACAATTTTTCAGTTATATATTGTCTAACCAGTGTTCCTGAAGTGTATACTAGCCAGTACTAACTTAGCCTTTTGCGAGGAGCCAGCAATTTCTCCACATACTGAGGAAAATTGAATTTTACTCAAATTTTCTTCAAAACGTATGACCTGCTAGACTGGATTTGAACCCAGATTGCCATGTTACAAGTTATTTTCATTAATTTTTATATTTTACGTCTATATTTTTTGGTATGTTTTACTATTGAAATGCTATGTTATACTATTGAAATGATAAGTTTTACTATTGAAATGATGAGTTTTGCTATTGAAATACTATGTTTTACTATTGAAATGCGATGTATTACTATGGAAATACCATGTTGTACTATTGAATGCTATGTTTTACTATTGAAATGATAAGTTTTACTATTGAATGCTATGTTTTACTATTGAAATGATAAGTTTTACTATTGAAATGCTATATTTACTGTTGAAATGCTATGTTTTACTATTGAAATGCTATGTTTTATAATTTTTTTCTCAGATTGTGTTCATGCATTTGCTGCCAAATTTTGCTGAATGTTGGTGGGACTCTATCATTCTGGATGTATTGGTGTGTAATGGCTTGGGTATCTGGATTGGGATGGTGATATGTAGGGCGTTAGAAATGAGAAATTATCACTGGGAGAGCATAAAGTAAGATATTCTTTCACGGTATTGATAAACCAGTGGGGCTAGAAATAAGTAGACATATTTACAGTTGGTTGACCGAAAATGAATAGGATGGGTAGGTAAAAAAAAAAGGTTGTTTGTTAAATATTCTTCTAATCATACCTTTTTTTACTTAGAAGGTATAATTTGTTACTAAATATCGTCATACTTTTGGAGTTTGCTGTTAGAAATTTGGGTCTGTGATAAAAAATGGAGTTGGTCTGATAACTGTGGACACAATTACTTTGTTTCTGGCCTGAACAAAGGTCAACTATTTTAAAAATGTTTTTGCATGTCTGAAAACTTTAAGCTATCGTTTTCTGTAAATAAATGTTTCATACATTTTTAGTTCACTTTTTTAATTTACAGTTTCATTTACTATAACAAGCTTCTTGAAATTGTTGGAATGAATTGCCTGACAGTTGGTCAGACAAAGTTAGAATTTCTGTCTGACTAAATGAAAATTTGTCTGACCAAATATGTTATAGATAAGCGATAAATGCCGTTAATTGTGCCAGTGATATATGCTGTAAATTGTGCCAGACTGCCGGATATCTGGTCCAGACCTCGGCGAAAAGTTATTGGATCTGCTCAAAATTTGCCTGACATGTCTGACGGTTTGGTAACTTTCGGGAAACATGTTATAATTACTATCAAATAAAAAAGTGGCATATTTTGAATAAAACATCTGTGCCCAATTGTATATACAGAGGTTAACTTTAACCAAATGATTTAATTTAGCCCAAGGTTAAATTTAACCATTTTGGTTTACTAACCATTAAAAAAATCAATTAAACAGTTATAAAGGGCTGCCATTTTGGTACTGGTTACCGTTTATGTTAAGATTTAATCAGCATCTTAGACTTGGGTTAGATTTATTTGAGCTTTAACAAAAACAAAATTTGGTTAAACTTAAACAAAATTTTCTACAACTGCTAACCGAACATTTAACCAAAATTTTAACCAAAACCCTGATTTAACCCAGTGGTTAAAGTTAACCCATGTTTATACAATTGGGTGCTGGTGTTTATTCCTTTAAAAAAGGAAGTAATTACTTTGTCTTGTTTTTCCAGAGACATACATTCCACAACCGGGAAGATTCGTCGAGCTGTGTTACAGTTTACGCCGGCTACTTGGACTCATGTACGATGGTTGGACCCTAATTCTGGCTATATGCGATTTGTGGCTGTTACAATGTTGATCGTAGTGTGGCAGGTATGTGTTTCCTTATAAATATCTCAGAACAAAAATTTTCATGAATTTTCTTAATAATAATGATAATAATAATTTTATTTGGCAAGTATACACAACATGGCAATTTAAAACAAAATAAATGGATAAATAAATACAATACAATAACAACTGTGAAATTCGTCTGTCAAAAAAATAATAGTATTAAGTAAATAACATTTATGATTATACATATTCAATATAATAATAACCATGCAATGCTCACCAATACCAGGGATAACACAAAAAAAGAGGAAGGGATTCCTCTTATTTCCATTAATGATTTTTATTACTGTTTGCTTAAAGCTTTCTTGAGGAATACTGGTTTAAGTAGTAAATTTTAATTTTGACTTTTTCCCTTCTTTACAGCTGGCAGAACTGAATACATTCTTCTTGAAGCATATTTTTGAAATACCACCCCCGCATCAATTAAACTGGATTAGGTTGGCACTGATAAGCAGTGTGTCAGCTCCAACTATTAGGTAGGTATTCTGATTACTTTTGGGACGCTCCTGATCCTGGTTTTACCCTTTTTTTTGGGACGCCCCTGATCCTGGTTTTACCCTGTTTTTTTTGGGACGCCCCTGATCCTGGTTTTACCCTTTTTTTGGGACGCCCCTGATCCTGGTTTTACCCTGTTTTTTTTTGGGACGCCCCTGATCCTGGTTTTACCCTGTTTTTTGGGACGCCCCTGATCCTGGTTTTACCCTGTTTTTATCAGTTTTCTTTGCTATTTGCTTTGCATTTTCTTCTTGTTAATAAATTTTCAGAGTAGCTTTTGTACTCTGTCATATTTTGGCCTCAAACTTTACATATAAGCAGTTGGTCATTCAAATAATTTGATCACCTACCTGATATTTGACCTTTGTTATGTGCTGAGAATTCACTGCTGATATATATGTGTTGCAGGTTAATAGTTTAAGCCTAGAAAGCAGCTGTAGAGACTAACTTTCTTTTAAGTTTTTTTTTTCAAATTCGATTTATTAAGGATCAAAGTGATAATGGAATATTTGTTTTTTTTCAGACAATTTTATGTCTACGTAACTGACACGAGATGTAAGAGAGTTGGAACTCAGTGCTGGATGTTCTGGTAAGTTTCTACATTTATGTGATAAAATACTTCATACAAAAACATCAGCCATATTTTATGACTTTTTGCAATTTCCAAAATTTCCCTAATTGTTGCCCCTGCGCTGATTACAATACTCCCCATCTTTTTGAGAAAAAACGAAAAAAGGAAAAAATGTGATTCACCTTGAAGTGATATAATTATAACCAATGCCTTTAGATTTTTTTCTGAGCATTAGTAAATTAAAAATAAAATTTCCACGAGTGCCAGTGATGGGTAATTTGTGAACTGTGATTTTAGTGAATTCAATTTTATGTACTTGGTAATAATAATGATATTTCCTTCTTGCTTATTTGGACTTATTTTATACTTGTTCATAGTAATAATTTAATGATTTTGTTACCAGAGATGTTGAATGTTTCTTAAAGGTGTTCATAATTGATTTTGTGCGATAAAAACTAATTATTTGATGGATTTTTTTATCATTTTTAGCTCACCAGAACCAAAGGATTAGGGTTAGCTGTTATTATGGGTAGGGGGGTGCTCTGTCATCTGGTGTCAAAAACGACAGTCTCTTGTCAGATTTCCTTTAAATTTGCTGTGTAGAATTCTTTTGACAATCTTACTGCAATTTGCTCATATTATACCTGTTGACTCCTCTTAGGGGGTCGTCGGAGCAAAGAATAGAATAATCTTAAAACATCATCTTATGAACTAATGGATGAATTATCACCAAACTTGGTCTTTAGCATTCTTAGATAGTCTTCTATCAGGTTTGCTCAAATAAAAAAGGTTGTTCATTTTAGGGGTCGCTAGAGCTAAAAATAGCAATACCTTTAAACATCTTCGTCTCATGAACCAAAGGATAGATCATTACCAAATTTGGTCTGTAGCATCCTCAGGTCATCACCAATATTCCATTGTAGTATCCTTTGATGGTTGTTTATCAAGTTTATTAGTAACGAGTTAACTTACATATCGTTGCTGTTATTCTAAAGTATCGTATGTCGATTTTGTCTGTTTTCGGGAAACATAAAAAAAATTGACCAGTAATTATACGACAAAAAGTCACATGACATAACTGTGTTAGCTGATTGGTTAGAGAATCAGAATCCTTCGCAAAAGACGTATAATGAGTTACTCTATACGAAGAACAAAAAAAAAATTTCGCGCCAAATAAATGATATACGTCATTTTAGAATCACGCTGACGATATGTTCTGGTGAGCGATTCTGGGCAATCATGACCCTCTTGTATATTTTATCATTTCAGCGCTATAACCTTCACTGAAGCGATTATATGTCTGAAGTTTGGTAGTGAACTGTTTCAGCAGACTGAGATTACATATGTCTTATCCTGGCTTATAATTCAGGTAAAACCTTACGCAGCAACCACCTCAATATTATGACCACTTTGTTACAACAACAACTTTTTATTGGACCGGCTTTTAATTACTCCCCTGTAATTAAACTAGATAATGGGACCAGCTTGTTATTACGTATGATTTTTTGGGTCTCGAATGTGGTCTCATTATTGTTTTTTTGTGTAATTTATTAGTTTTATGGAATGATGACATCATAAGGTGTATAATAATGATGACATTATAAGGTGTGTTATAATGATGACATCATAAGGTGTATGATAATGATGACATCATAAGGTGTATAATAATGATGACAAGATGAGGTGTATAATAATGATGACATCATAAGGTGTATAATAATGATGACATCATAAGGTGTATAATAATGATGACATCATAAGGTGTATAATAATGATGACATCATAATAGACTGGACCTTCAAGAATTCAAAACTCAATTGCTGTCATGTGAATTGTGCCTATCTGTTGTCATCAGACTTGCTCAGTTGTCTTTGAGCATAATAACAGAGCCAATTTCAGTAAGCTGCAAAACTGGACAAACAAATGTTAGATGTCCAAATCACATATAATAGATTTGTTGCAATTTTATTTGTTTACCGGTATACAGATTCTTTTGGTTCAATTATTTGTTTTTCTGTGCTTCATGTTGATTTTTTCTCCAAATTTGTCTCAGTAAGAGCAAGCTACAAAGCACCACAAATTCTTAATTTTAATATTACATAATTAGAGAAGGTGCTTGGACTTATTGTAATCATTTGTTTGTTATTTTCAGACATTAAGCAGCTGTCTATGTGTGTATTTGTGTGTTGTGTACGCCAGGAAATGTTGGAAGGTAAACATCTCTCAAATTATTGTATTTTGTCATAAATTCTCTTTCAACTAGGGTTTATGGTTGACGTAGTGATTTATCAATATTCAGACATTAAAACATATATTAATGGAGAAAGAGATCAGTACTGACCTATTTATCTTAATTGGTTTTTAATTTAAGCCCTGAATTTCTCTTTAACTTATAAGCCATTATACCTTATACTAATTGAATTTTCTAAATTATTATATTTTTGCATTGGCCTTAAAAATTAAAAGTCTCACTTTTGTATGACTCATTTCATTTGGACAAAAAAATAGTGGTGTTCCCGGTGGTCCAACCATTTTTTTTATGCTGACCCTAATATTCACAACAGCAATAACCATTGTATGAAAATATTTTTTATGATGAATTGTGCCTCAGAAGTGCAACAGAAATCTTTAGAAAAAAATTGAAATGAAAAAAAAATTATGGCCAACTTACTTAAGTGTTTTTGGCCGAGTTACTGGAAACACGACTATTTTTTTTTTGACCTTAGAAAATCAAAGGACTAAATGTAGTCAGTAA
Source organism: Lutraria rhynchaena (assembly GCA_008271625.1). NCBI lineage: Eukaryota > Metazoa > Mollusca > Bivalvia > Venerida > Mactridae > Lutraria > Lutraria rhynchaena. Next base: position 1,904,437 of record VIBL01000072.1, read on the forward strand.
GGAACTGATTCATCTCAACTTTAACATGTCTGTTTGAATTAACTTTAATTATGCTGAAAAATATCAGTTATTTAACCAAAATTAAAATAATGTCCAACATTTTATACCAGAGAATTCTTGATATCATTCGTATTCATGCTTTTATTCACATCATGGTTTTATGTTTTTGATTTATATCGTTGGTTAGTTGTTAAATTAGCGACTGTTAGATATTGCATGAGAATTGATTATTTTAAATTTGTCTGTATGTGGCATGCGGCATTAATTGTATCATTTTGAATGGCATTTTTTTGTTTCTAGTATTAGTTGAATAAGATCGTTTCAGGAGCTGCTTTTCAATGTATTTTTAAGTTCAGAACTTGATGAAATAATATTAGTTCAAGTCATTTTTTAATTCAACAGGTTCTAGATTTGTTATGGGTGTATAAATATTTACCAGATATAGATTCATTTCCTATTGCCTCGTAATTTCATGGATGTTTGCTACTATAAATAGAATTCAATTAACTTTTGTTACTAAAGATAGACTGGGAAAATCAGAAATTGTATAGATCTGCATCAGCAAAAACAATCAATGAAAAGAGGTGAAACTGGCTGCTAAGATTTGTGTTTTTTTTTATGTGAAAAATATCTAAAATTGCTTCACCAAAACTACTTGATATGGGTCAGGACAAAACTATTTTAAATATGGACTTATGACATTGATGCATATGTCTGATAATTTAATTTGTCTGATTCCCATTTTGCTTTTAAGCAATCATTCGTAATATTAAATCCATGAAAGATATATAAGAATATTATTCTTGAGAATCCTGTTTATATGTACTTCATTCCTTTCATGATAAATTACCAACATGTATATTTTATAGCCTTATAGCCTTGTGTTAGTTGTCAACACACTTGAACGTGTTTTATCGTTATTGTTTAAACATTACTTTAGTTTTTGTTGTGTTTTTTTCTGTTATTTTATTAGGGTATAATTAGAACTTGTAAGGTAAGAATGTCACCATTTTGTAGATACACTTCTCTGAAAGAGTTCTTTTATGTTTTATTAACAACAAACTTTTTCTTATCTAGTTTAGTTTTGCTAACATCTTCTAATTCTTCAGCTTACTTCACTTAGCAATGCTCATAGTGAGCTTTAAGGGTCATCCAGTGTCTGTTATTGACTCTTGCGTTCACTACTTCCATCAATGAAATCTTCCCGTGACCATCCTCTTTGTGAACTGACATCTTATCATGAATGATCAAAATATGATCTGACTTCTCGTGAATCGGTTTCATTTTATGCATTGTCCTTTTCTCAATAACTGACTACTTTCATCAATCATCAGACAGATGTAAACTACACTTGCTTTTAGGATTCTAGAAAATTTAGAAAATTTTTAGCGCTTATTTTCAAAAACATGTTTAAATTTAATAACTTGGGGCATTTTTAATGGTATTCTGATGAAGTCTATGCTGTTAGTTCTGTCCGCTTTGAACGTCTCAGATAGATGAATTAATTTGGAACATATCAGGGCTTTTGTTACGATACATAAATCTTTATAATAAAGTCATAACAGTCATCTTTTGTGTTTTAATTGGTTGAAATAACGAAACTAAAACTGTGTCTACACTATTCTGATTAATCTAAAGCTTTGGAACCATTTTATTTATTATTTTATGTTTATTCACATAAAGATTGAATTTCAGTTGCTAGGACTGAAACTTTTCTTGTAGTCATGGCTTTATTTTGCAAACTTAGACCTTTTTTGTTTGATAAAAGCAGGTCTTAGGTTAGCTAGTTCTTTTAAATATTCAGAGGTTTTTTGTTTCGTATATAATGAATGAATGATTAAATAACCAAATAAAATGATGTAAACAATATGTGCGATTAGTTCATTCTTCATTAGCTGCAATAAGTATGCTTGTTTGGGTTGTAAACTTTTACAAATACACTGTTAGATATTTTAAAACATGACATTCATTTTCCAAGGTTCTGAACCACCATATTACGGACAAATATGTTCCATGACTAAATTAAGGACAAATATGTTCCATGACTAAATTAAGGACAAATATGTTCCATGACTAAATTAAGGACAAATGTGTTCTATGACTAAATAAAGGACAAATATGTTCCATGACTAAATTAAGGACAAATATGTTCCATGACTATATTAAGGACAAATGACAAATATATTCCATGACTAAATTACGGACAAATGACAAATATATTCCATGACTTAATTAAAGACAAATATATTCCATGACTTAATTAATGACAAATATGTTCCATGACTTAATTAATGACAAATATATTCCATGACTTAATTAATGACAAATATGTTCCATGACTTAATTAAGGACAAATATATCCCATGACTAAATTAAGGACAAATGACAAATATATTCCATGACTAAATTAAGGACAAATATATTCCATGACTAAATTAAGGACAAATATGTTCCATGACTTAATTAATGACAAATATATTCCATGACTTAATTAATGACAAATATATTCCATGACTTAATTAATGACAAATATGTTCCATGACTTAATTAATGAAAAATATATTCCATGACTAAATTAATGACAAATATGTTCCATGACTTAATTAATGACAAATATATTCCATGACTTAATTAATGACAAATATATTCCATGACTTAATTAATGACAAATATATTCCATGACTTAATTAATGACAAATATGTTCCATGACTTAATTAAGGACAAATATATTCCATGACTAAATTAAGGCCAAATGACAAATATATTCCATGACTAAATTAAGGATAAATATATTCCATGACTAAATTAAAGACAAATATGTTCCATGACTTAATTAATGACAAATATATTCCATGACTTAATTAAGGACAAATATATTCCATGACTTAATTAAGGACAAATATATTCCATGACTAAATTAAGGACAAATATATATCCATGACTAAATTAAGGACAAATGACAAATATATTCCATGACTAAATTAAGGACAAATATGTTTTATGACTAAAGTAATGACAAATTTGTTCTATGACCAAATTTAGGACAAATTTGTTCTATGAATGAATAAAAGACAAATATGATCTATGACTAAAAATTGTGCCAGGTGCATGATTCTAAGTTGAACAGAATATTTGATCCCTGAAATACTGAACATGCGGATTGTCAAATTCATTTGATCTTCTTCTGATGTTTTGCAGTACATACTAGTAGTTGCTTTCATATATATTTTGCTTTCTTCTCAATGTACAAATGTATTTATCAATATAGACACGGGGGTCGTTCTTTTGTATAGATTGAGTTTTAGTTGTACATATGGTCAATATGAACCAGTCTGAGAATTTGTGCGTCCCTGTCACCATGGTAACAAGTATGTAGAAGATAATGATGTTAGGATGTTTTCTAGTCTTGATCATTTTTTCAGGGTGTAATTTTTCCACTTCAGACTTCATGTTTTAGACAAATTTGTTCCGATCGTGCGTAAATCTTCTTTATAATGATGTTTTTGGTAAATTCTTACGTGTGTATATTTTTCCCTTCCAAGCATTAATCACACCCCATTTTGTCAGTCTGGACTGGAAGACTGGCAGCTTTCATGGGAACTGAATGTTAATTCATTTTTTACTCTTACAAAAAGTCTGCTGATTGATACGAATTAACTTCAAAATTGTCATTTAATGAATAGTGTATCTGAAAGTGACTATGAGTCATATTGTGTCAATTATTTTGGTACCCTTCGGTGCATATATTTTGTATCTGCATTCAAAAAATATCTTCTTCTCTTGTTATTTGATCAAACTGACTTTGGAATCTACTGTCTGTATATTTTTTATTTTTTTATATTTTTTTAGTAAAAAAATTGTACTTACAAGTGTCATGCTTTAGCTAAATTTACCAATATTGATGAAAATATGGTCAGACCTCTTTTAACTGGACTTTGGGGACCTCAAAAGTCCGGATCAGAAGGGTTTCTGGATTAGAAAAAGGTTTTTTCACGTTATTGTTTTTATTGAAAAATTACTGATTTTGGAGAACATTCACTCTGCTGAGTTTTATTTCCGTTCAGGGGCACAATTTATGCTAAAGACTGTTGTACTGGGATGTATTCACATGCTTTTAGCTTTGTTTAATTACGAAAAGGACTAAACTGCAGATTTGTATCAGAAAATCAAAAGGCTAGACAAATATAGTCACATTTAGGGTTATAAAACTTGTCTTTCATACTTAGTGGTATAATTTTCAAATATTGGCCTTTGCTGCTAGAAACTTCATGGTTGGCATCAAAAAAAAAAAAAAAAAAAAAAAAACAGGACTGATCGAGTAACCTTAAAACACAACTTTTATTTTTCTGGCCTATCATAAACTTAGTGTACAAATCTGGAATGAAGTCTTTTTATGTCTTTTTATGTCTTTGCTTTTTACTGCTATATTGAATGAAGTTTTATGTCTTGATTGATTTGTAGCAATTTATGGTAGCTTTGGCTGCATTTATTACTAGTTGGGCCAAAAAAAAAATTTGTGTGTCTCAGACAAATATCTGATAACAGTTGAGTGAGGTAGGCATCAATTTTTATTTTTAGTAAAATTGTTTTACTGACTTCAATCAGTTATCAGTTGACAGGAACCAAACATTTGAGAAAAAAATTAAAAATCTAAAGTCAGAGGTCTCATTTGGTAGGGTTGGAATTCCCTTAACACACAATTTTTTTCTTTTGGCCCTAGGCTGCTGTTATGATGAAAGATTTGTTTGCATAAAGCTTAACCATTGTATTCATAATGCATTCACATGAAGCTAGTCTAGCAAGCTATTTAAGCTAATGTGGTTACACTCAGGGTTGTTGATCAAGAGCAGCCCGCCCGCCTCTTGCTTGTATCAGATTGCAGCATAATCAGCTATGTCGTGCATGATCTTGAACCAGTGACCCCTTGATCAACTGAAGTAATATCGATCATATTTTGATGGTTTTCAAAGGTAATATTTATATACAGCTGGGCAGTTATCATTTGCAGTTTTCCTGAATTTTGTACTAGTACTATCCTTGTTCTCCGCAAGTGACTGCCAACTTCTCTACATGAATGATTGAAAGTGAAAAAAAATTGACCTTAGATGCATTGTCTTCAATGATAATGTCTGTGAGAACATGAAACCAAGTGTTTTACTAAAAGTAAATAATTAAAGAATATGAAGCCAAGTGTTTTACTAAAAGTAAATAATTAAAGAATTTGTTATATTGACTCCATCTTGCTGACAGATCTTTTTGAAGACTCTTTGCCTGAAACATTCTCAAAAGATTCCGCGTTAAGTGGCCGAATAAGAGTGTTTTCGTTCAAAGTTTTAGTTGATATCTCATACTCAGATTAAAACAATCAATAAGCTTTTGTATCAGGCATTATTTCTCATTGTTAATGGCTGAATTATTTTAGGTTAAATTTTTGCCTTTATTTCAACTTTTAATTGCCATGCATTTATTTCATCGTTTGTATTTCAACACCTTTATTCTATTGTTTATTCATTGGACTCTCGTTGGCTGGAACTCAGTAAATTTGATCACCCTGGAGAACCAAAGCTCATTTTCTGGACCTTGAACATGAATATATTACACGATACAAAGTATTCAAGGGAAACAACTCCATTTAATGAAATAAAATTATTGACTCCAGATGGCTGGAACTGTTTTCATCCGTTCCATCGAGTTCGAGCCAATGAGAGTCCAGTGTTTCAGAGCCGTTATTTCAGTTTTTAAATTTCAGTCCCTTTATTATTGTGTTTATATTTTCAGATATTTGAAGACACGACCGATAAATGCGAGTACGAATCTTCTGAGCCCTCAACTCCAGTGAAACAAATCCGGAATGGTTCCCACTCTAAGTCTAATAATAACAGTGCAGGGAACCATTCCATCATTCCTCAAGGATCTCAATTGTACAATCTCAGAAATAGGAAAGGAGACAAAAACGTGACAAAGAATGGTCATAAATGATTCATTTGTTGTTATGCTACTTTTTTTCTATCTGTTGTTGTTGTTTTCCATCTTTTTTTTTCATAGTACTGTCAGTCTTGGTTGTCATAGCAACAGTAGGAATCTGATATTTCTCTGTGTGTACAGCATAGGTTCCATGCTTGAGTGTTTAGACAATTTTTAATTTAATTATCATCTGATAATTAGATACATGTATGTCATACTTATTGGAACATTAGTGGTATGGGTTAACTTTATTTTTCTTTAAGATTTTCTGGCACAAGTTATGTGAACCTCCTTTACTTATAATCTCCTACTGCATAATGTTCCATGTGATGAAAAATATTTTTCTCTAGAGTTTAATGTCACACCCACAGCCAGGGTCATATGGCGACTTCCAGCTGTAACAGTGGACGAAGACCTTAGGCATATACCTGGGTAGAACTACCAACACTCAGTAAGTTAGCTGGACAACTTTCTCACTTGTGGAAGTTGGTCCTTGATGGGATTCAAACTCACAGTGGTAAGGGGCTAGTGATTATTAGTGGGAGACTATTAGCTCTTGACCCCGGAGGCTCCCTTGGTAGATATTTACACAAAACACCTGCCACACAAACAAATTTGACAAACAAATTTTTTTGTTATGTTTCCATCTATATTAGTTTTACAACCCTAGAAAGCCATATTTTATTGAATTATAATCAGATTGGTATAAAAAAAGCTGATCTTTATTGCTTAAATAGATGAAAAAAAACTCGGGATTAACTTTTTCTTTCATACTTTCCAAGGGAGGTAATTCACTTTGTGAATACGTGAAAAACATGCATAAGAGTGAACATAGTGTTTGGACAATTTCTATGGGACTGTAATCAGTAAGTTGTATGAAGTGGAGTGCCTCTGATTTGAACTTGTCCGGACCTTGTAAAAAATCAGATTAAAGGGTTTTTACGTTGAGACGAAATAAGTTTCATTTCACGAAAGCGAATTGAATTAGAATAACTGTACTGATAGGTTTATTTTGAAGATTTAATGGGAGCGGAGTCTGGATCATATCTATCGTAAACAATTTTGATATTAATTGTGCATCTTAGGTAATACTCATTTCAATATGACCTAGTCACATACGCCATTTAATATCGCATGTTAAACTCAACTTGACAAAAGTATATCTGCTGTGTTTTAAGCAAGCACTGGAAACATTTTAGCTTTTCATATTGTCTGTTTGTAGTATTTTTATCTTGTTATTCAGAATATTTTTTTTTGGTTAACCTTTTTCACTTGGTTTTAACATCACACCAACAGCCAGAGTCGTTTGGTGGCCACCAACCTTCTGTAAGCTGGCTGGACAACTCTCTCATGTGTAATATTTGGTCCTGAGTGGGATTTGAATTCACAGCAGTGAGGGGCTAGTAGTTAGGAGTCTGAGACCATCACCACTTGACTGTGAAGGCCACCTAAGAGTTTTTTACAGTAAACATGAGTGGTTTTAAGAGGTGATGTAGAACTGTAGTCTTTATTTAATACTGCCAGATTTAACAATTTCACTTGTTTTTCTTAAATTTGTTTTATTTATTAACCTAACTTTGTACAATCAGTTTATTTTCAGTATTTTTCATCACTGTTTATTCCCTCTTAAAGGGAGCATCTCATGTTACAGTATTTTTTTTCTATTTTATTGCTTGAATAATAATAATGATACACTGTTAGAAGCATAATCAAAGCTTTAATAGTTAGTCTTGAATTTTCTTATTTGCTGGTTTTTTTTATATATAAAACAGAGCATCAGATAAGCTTTCTCAGTGAATTGGGTATTACTCCATCATTTCATTTCGAATTGGGTATTTGCTAAATATAATTGGGTTTCCCTAAACCTGTTAGTCTATGATTTTTATATCAATTTGGAATTCATGCTCTCACTTATCAAGTATAAACTGTACACATTTGGTTGTTTTTTGAACCGCATTGCTACAACGTTTGTCCGAGACTATGAGGAACGACTGACTGATGAAAATGACTATATACATGTATATTCATGAAAATTGGTTTTGACACGCATCATAAATATTTTAATTGGGTATTTTGCTTTTGTAATTGCTTTTTGATACGCATCTAAAATAGTTTCAATTGCGTATTTTGTAAATTTAATTGAGTAAATACACAAATACACAGCTTATCTGTTGCTCTGATAAAAAAATTGATGGACACTGCTTGTGGAGGAGCATTTTTAGGGAGAACTTGTTTCATCGTATATAGATGTATATAATGTTATATTACATAAAACATTTTTTACATTTGACGAAAAATTCCGTAAGTGTGTGTATTACATTTATTTTAGTTAGAACCTTTTTGTTCGTACTTTGTGACATATTACAACTGGTTTAAGATTTTTCCTCAGGCGAATCATATTTTTTTTTGATACTGTGATTCTTTAAGTATTCATTTTATTGTGGTATTTTTAAGTATTTCTTGTCAATGTGTTCATTTGTGTTGTGATACCGTTTCTTCTCAGTGAAATGTTCATTTCTGTTTACAGTCATCTCAGCTAAACGATTTCCCGGTTTCCGCTAACATGATTCTTTTCATGATTCTGGTGTTCTTTATTTTATTTCTTGAAATTTTTTTATACGAACAAAATCTCTGAGCTAAAAAAGTATGCACGAAATAAACCAAGTACGGCTGAACCTGTAAACTCTGCTTTCAACAATTTTGAAGGGACCGTGAAAAATATATTGCTATATCCGAATATCGTTGCATCCGAAATTGGCCACACTACATAGTAAATGTACATTTCCACTTATTTATACAAAATACAGGTAGTAATAACAAATGAATAAGCTACAAGACATCTAAAACACATTCTTACATTTATTTTAATCCACTTTAAACCAAATTGTGAATTTAAATAAAGAAAACACATTTTAGTTTACTAAGCAACATATTTTCACTATTTCAAATGAGTGATCTTCTATAAAATGTGTAGGGAAAATGAAACACAAACTAAAGGTTCAAACATGTTTTTAATATACAAGCAAGGGCAGAAATGTGTTAACAACAAACGTTACCGAATATCCTTAACGGGGTTTATTTACTGCATATAATACACTCTGCTAATTGATTAAATTCCATACGCTACAGTCAGTTTTGAAGGTGTTAGTGGAGACCAGGTATTTTTTTTTACCTTAGCAATATTTTTTGTTTGATTTTTTCTTATTTAATGAAAAAATCTTTCTAGTCAAGTCACAAAAGTCTCAAAAATGATATGAAGAATTTTTTTTTATCAGAAATATAAGCAATGTACATGTTATGTAATTTATAAAAAAAAACTGCCTTGAAATTATTTATCAGATACTCCAGTCGCTGTCCACAACATCTGGGACAAGTAAAAATTGTCTTGATCAAACATGAAATAAACTTGTTTACATACACTGTAAATCTGGTTATTACAATCACGTTTGGGATTGACAAAACTCAGTCATAATACTGAAGCAGTCTCGTCATCAAGTTGAAATATACAGGAAATATTGGAAATCAATCCTAAAATGTAATGAAATGTTATATTGAGATGGGTGCTATTTGAGATTTTATAGCCGTTGAAGAGAGGATTTTTTTCTGTTACTGTTTGTCTTTGTATGTTTACAGATGGCCATTCACTCAGGTTTGACAGTTTGTATCGTATTATTTGACCACGTTTAGCGTTAATGTGTATAAGTGAAAATGTATGTTAGAATCATGAGATATGAAAAATTGTTTCTTGTACGAGAAATGTGAATTTTGTTTATGTCAGTATTGTTTTGTTTTGTTTTTAGTCTCTGAATATTCCATAATAAATGCCCCTCTCCTGTTTAACCCCGCCCCCCCCCACACACACACCTATATTGAGAAAAAATGAAAAGTTGAAACATAGGCCATCCTTAAAATATGGTTGGTATAAAGTCACTTGACCAACTCAAAAATCCACGACACTTGGTATTTTTAACAATTTTGATAACGTTTTTCTTTAGTCATGCTTTTTTTATTTTCAACCCAAGCATATAATATTTACAAAAAAATGCTATCCTACCTGCACACTGTTACAAGTTTGGGTCAGGTAATCAGACTGAAAATTTTCCGGAATTTTCCTGAAATTCTGGTTTTATCCAGGTCCATATCCTACTGGTTTTTATTGTTTCCATGGCACCAAGGTTAAGATTTCCTTTTTTTTTTTAAATTGTCAACTTTCACCCATGGGTAACGTCAAACAAGCATTTTTTTGAGGATTGCCTTAACATAAATGTTGTAATAATCATGTTACAAGTGCAAATCATCCAAAAAGTTTACATGATGTTTCATACTGTTACAAGTCTGATCTTTTACTTTGTAACTGAGAAGTGTTTATCGTTGGAATGATCAAAGATCTATGCAGTATATCGTATGGTGTTTATCGTTGGAATGATCAAAGATCTATACAGTATATCGTATGGTGTTTATCATTGGAATGATCAAAGATCTATACAGTATATCATATGTTGTTTATCGTAGGATTGATCAAAGATCTGTACAGAATATCGTATGGTGTTTGTTGTTGGAATGATAGAAGATCTATACAGTATATCATATGTTGTTTGTCTTTTGAATGATCTGTTGGACTTCACTTCTTGTCCATGTGAATGGTCATGAGAAATTTAGAGTACAAAATATTGTTTCAAATTCAATGTTATTTTGTGAGACCATAAGGCTGGTTATTGTGTTTTTGTTTAAAATTTGTGCTGTATCAAACTCAGTCAGGTGACAGCAGTATTGATAGTTTTCATGTATAAAAAATCATGTACAAAATGTAATATCAAGTCCATTTTTGTAAGACACTTAGGCTAGAATTTTTTAGGTTTTTGAAGATTTCTGGCCAGGCTGTGGAAATGAATGTTTCTCATCAGGGCTCAACAAATCCACTAGTCTGCTCGAGTAGAAATTGACTCAGGACGAGTTGAAATTGCTGTAGAATTAGTTAAAATTCTTAGCTGGTTGTCCTGCAGGACGAGTAGCATGGAAAAAATTTGTCGAGCCCGCTCGTACTAAGTTGATAACATCAAGTTTATGATATTAATAATTCGTATTTCCGAATTCATTTTTTGATTTTTAAATTGACATGCAGAATTCAATTGTTGTAAAATAAGAAAAGTTATGTTGAATTTACTTTTTATTTTCAAAATGGCAAAAAAATGACAGTGATCATATTACACAAAAAGTAAAAAATTCTGGCCTAATGTTGTACATGTATTATTTTATGTGTACTGTTGTTAATGTTTATATTTACATGTATATGTTGTGATTAATCTTGTGTTGTTATATTTTCTTTATATAACAATCTGTATCATGTGACTTTTGGGCATTTAGACAAAAAATGATGTTTTTGTACTTTATCATAGTTAACTTAACATTTGTTTGTTCTGTTTCCATCGTTACGGAAAAGTACTTGCGCTGTTTCCATGGTAACTTTTTTTTTTCACTGTTTCCATAGTTAACATAGAGGTTTTTATTGTTTCCATGGTAACCAAAGAGTTCTTGTACTGTTTCCATGGTAGCTAGGTAGTTCTAGAACTGTTTCCATGGTTACCAGTGTTCTTGTTCTGTCTCCATGGTTTCCAAATTTTTGTACTGTTCCCATTATTACCTATTTCTTTAAAATAAGTGGTCATTATAATGAAGCGGTCTTAATATTGAAGTGGTCGCTAAGTGAGGTTTTACTGTATTTTTGTTTCATTGTCCTTTCGCCTTGAGTTATTGATAATTATCAATAAATCTGGTAATTTTATTGTGTACTCGACTTTCATCCACTGCACTTTTTTTAGCTGTGATAAATTTTGTTTTCTAGCCAAAGTTGGATGATGTACAGATGTATCTCAAAAATGGTGGTTTTTATTGTGTACAAATTTAGATTCTGCAGTATAATTATTTAGTATTTTAACTTTGAATTTTGCCAAAAATTATCTTATTTTGTCACTTTGGACTGATTAAAGTCATTTTGCATGCATGTTTTTGTGTTGTTAAATTTGTCATTAACTGTTGATGTTTGTTCGAAAACATACTTAAGATTTAACAGCTGGAGAGGTTACTGTTTCTGCTAAGAACCCCTCCCCCATGTTTTACATGTTATGTATGGAATGTCTTGAAGAATTGCCTGAATGGATGGGTTTATTAAAAGTTATTAAATGGTGCATAGACATATCAGTCAATTAGCGCACATTTATGAAAGAGATATAAGAAAGAGTATGATTTAGGTAAAATAATAAAAGGTGGGTATTTGAAGTGATGTGAATCAGGTGTGGAAAAATTACTGAGGGAATTTTATCACTTTTGACTGGAGCAAAACCTACAGGAATGAATGGCAATCCCCAAATAGCATCAGGCATGTCCAATATATAATATAACATATGTTTGCTGAGTTTTTGAATGAAAAGTTTTTGCACAAATATTTTGAAGGCTCTTGATTTCTAAATGAACACTCTTTGGTTCTTTTCATATACATATCTATAGATACCTTTCGTAACATGTTCCACCATACGCAAATACAGTAGAACCTCGTTATCTCGAGGAGTCATCAGAACAGTTTCGAGAAAAGGCTCGAGATATACGTGGTGCTTGTAATAACGAGGTATTTGTTTGTTGGTTGAAAATTATACACAAGAACAAATATTGACGGGACTTCAAAAACAGCTCGAGATAAGTTGGGTGTTCGTGATATTGATGATCGTAATAACAAAGTTTTACTGTATGCTATTAAAAAGCATTTAGGCATGAAAAGAGCTTTCATAGATTGGATTTTTTCAATGTTGTTTCCATGTTTAATGCCCCTCCCCGATTTTCTTTCTTGGCAACAAAAATAAGCAGCTTAATATCAATACCATAGTTTCCTTTACTGATACTTTATTCAAAGTGCACATAATAATGTAATATAAAGTGTAAAAATATCACAATTTGATACATAATATATCGATCAAAATCTGAATTATAAAAATTCCTTGACTTAAAAATAGTGAATGAATATTTAAACATTTAGCTATATTATAATTGTGCAAATGTATACATGAACGAATTATATAATAGTGACCAAATGTGAATCTGAAGCAAACCAAAGTTTTTGCAAAACTGGTCAAGCCTGACTAGATAAGGAGACGGACCGCTGGTCAGTAGTTCACGGTAATATGATTTAGACGAGGCAAAGAGTAACAACTCTAGTTGAAGAAACAGACAATTTGGTAAATATAGATCATTAAAAGATACTTTACACAGATACTTTGGCTATGAAGGATAACCAAATGAAATTCTGGCTCTCGAGGTCTCACCATGAAAATGAGAATAGGTTTAATTATGCAGTTTCACAGTTTGATAAATAACTGTATCAGATCAATTCATGTACCATATTAGCCATATTGATATAGCAACTCTTCGATATTAAGATCACTAATGATCATTTCTTGGAATGTAAATATTCTATGAACCTCTGCTGAAATGGCATATCTAATGTGGAGACACCCCATACAAGCCTGTTACATGAAAACTGCTCAATATCCCTTCTGAGTCAACAATTTACCAGCTAATATAATGAAAATTTTTACAACCCTGCGTGAGTTAACTTTCCACACAGATTTCTTAAAATTCATTTAGTTTGAACGATTTCTGGAAATATTTGATTTATGATAATGAAGGATTCTTTCAGCAATTTCGATGAGTCATAATTTTCTGTTGTTTTTTATCACGACGATGGTGGGGTTGATATTAAATAGTGGAGGTACGATTTACTGGGATTAATCAGTCATTAATTAATTAGAAATGGAAATTCTCCTATAAATATTTATTCACCCATTCACCGACAACTTCAGCCATGTCCAAACTTGCGTCAATAACATACGCGTGACTATATCCTTTTTCACAAACCCTCACATCACACTTTGGAAAGAGTCGCTTAAAATCTTTGCTGTACTGGAGAGGACACCAGGCGTCTGAACACCCGTAGTAAAAACTTAGACAATCTAAATGTTTACTGACCAGAGCTTCCTCTAAGTCAGTCACTGTTTGCATTTCAATGTGAGCCATGTACAAAGCATTACTGACACAAAATGGATTCACAAGCCCAAAGGTTGCAGACAAAACACATTCAGGCACATTTTCGTCATTGAAATGTCTCAAAATCATCCACTTTCTGGTCTTTTCAGGAAGAAAACTTATTCCATAGACTACCATTGGTGCTAACCAACGTAAGTATTTCAACAGAGGTGTATTTAGCTTTCCATTTGGTGATGAAGCCATTCTTTCAATGGTTGGAAACAACATGAAGCATCTTCCTATCGGATGTTCTAATTGGTCCAGAATTTTTAAAATGATGTAACATCCAATGGAATGTCCAATCAGAAACAATCTTACATTGGAAGGGATATTTTCCCTGATAAAGGCAACTTTGTGTCTTATCTGGCCTTCAAGTGAGCAAATTTCATAACTCAGTTTGTCTGGAAAAAAAATCATGATTTTATTGACACAGAAGAAACACTAAATTGAAAGATAAGCAACATCCAGACATGTACACTACATACATCTGGGCTTTTTTCACGGGTAGGGGAAGGGGCCTTTCTTAAATTTCGGCAAAAAATAACACTGTATTTTTGCAAAAGGGGAAGAAAAAACTTGATGCAAACCGAATTTTAGGGGAAATCTGCCTGAATTTAAGGATTTTTCCAAAGGGGAAAACGCTTATAAATGGCCCTTGCTATAGAAGGAAAAAAAGCCCTGTATACTTCATATATTAAGAACTAAACTTGTTTAAACAATTTCAATTGAATGTTATTCAGCCTTGTGATAAATTATTTAAAAAACCCAAATATCAGTAAATTTTGTTTTATTAGTTTTTATTCTTTTTGCTTGTCAAGCAGTCAAGAAACAGGAAACTTCAATTCAATACCTAAAAGATATTAAGCCAGATATTTACCAAACTGTCATTATTTTTTGCCGCCAACCCTAAAGTTTCCAACAGGAAAATCCAAAGTATGAGAAAGTTTTGGAGATGAATCATATAGGTCTCATATTTGGGCAGTAGGTGTATAGAGAAAAAATAGAAAGATTTCTGGCCCACCCACTTTAATTGTTTGGCCAAGCAACTATAAACATGGAAGTTTTAATTCAGCACAGGCTTCTCGAAACTGTTGGAATACTTGACTGGCATTTGGTCTGGCATAGTTAGAATTTCTGTCTGACCGAATAAAAATCTGTCTGAACTAATATATTACAAATAAGTGATAAATGTTTTAAACTGTGCCAAACTGCCGGACATCTGGTCCGGTACTCGTCAAAAGGTTATTGGACCTGCTCGAATTTGCCTAACATATGTCTGATGGTCCACCAACTTTCGAGAAGCCTGTCAGCAATGATAATATGTGAAAACTTTTGGATAGGATAGCTAATGTTATAACTTACTGTAAAGTGGTTGGTTACCTGCCGGAGGCATCACATGACCAGCGTGTGACACTCCCCATACAGGAATTCTGTTTTCATGTTTGGCATATAAATGACTCATGAAACAGTCGTAAAATTCTACCACACCCGGATTTCCTAGACGAGAAATTAATCAAATTAACAGAAATAATACTATGATTTTACAGGTGGCTTTTAACTGAATAGACAGATAATGTTTTGCGATGGTAATCTTATATGAATAAAATTGCATTCTAATAGAAATGGCCATGCAATACTGTACTGTAGTGGATTTATACCTAACTTTATTAATCTGAGTCTCTTTTTAATTGTCCTTGATTTAACATCTAATGATTAACATTATATATAAAGTGTTTAAACAGTAACCTTATTGAAATCAAAGACCATATTAATATAACTAAGACCATTGGAAACAAAATGTAAACCTGACCTCTATATATACATGATGATATTATAATTCTAGTGCTTCAAATTAGACAATCATAACCTGACAGGAATAATCTATTTAGTTATATTGTTATTTTTTTACCTAAACTATTACAATATTTCTGTTTTGGGTTTATTGTACTAATAGGAGGCTCGAAATTGTACACATAATGGTCTCAGTTGCAAGTCAGCTGCTCAACCAACTGAGCTAATTGGACTGACAGTCATACGAACTACTATTAACATATATATGTACATTATGTGTACAACCCTGTGACATTATAAATATAATCATTACACAATCCAACTTTTTAAGACAATTAAGTATCTTGTTTAGTCTGAAATATTTTTGTTATATTACGATCGAATTATCAATAAAAAACGACAATTAGAAAGATTCTTTTGTAACTGATATTAACTTCATACAGGTCTACGGTGAGTAATACCTACCGGGTATGACAAGAAACACTGATTTCACATCTGGAGTCATCTTCCCATATTTCAGAACTGATGTTGGCATACCCAGTACATCAACAAAATCCATACTGCGCTCTTTCTCGGTGGTCATTTTTCTGGCAGTGTAACCCGAATTTTTTCCCTAAAAATAAAGTAGATAGTTGGACCAGGTAGACAATAAAAACGTAAAGAGAAACAGTTTTAACAAATTCTAACCTGGAGGGTACACAGGGTACCCGGGTACACGTACCTGCGCGAATTACAATATTATGAAACTTCTGAGAACGAATAGAATATGATGCAGATTGTTTACATCAGCACGCCTGAAAGTAGAATATTATAACTACTTTTAACTAATAAATTAACGCTAAGCAAGTCGATATAATGTTTTAAGTATACTTGTGATTCAACTCCGCAGCATCTCTCATTAATAATATATTTAGGGCGAACAAGTCGTGGGAGCAAAGTCCTGAATGTCGCTTGCATCATAAAAATATTTACAAAAAATCGTTTATTACGTTTTCATAACAACAGAATTCACTTAAAAGCTCTCAAATTAAATGATTCGTGTGTGGAGGAAACTTGGGTCGGTTAATATATTTCGGAATTATTAACTATTATTTTGTTATTACTTAAGCGACAGTGACCGGAGTTGTCTGCTTATAGAAGTTGAAGGTTGTACTCTCGGGTCGACAGTAACATTCCAGTTATTTCATGAATGGTAAAATTTACACCATCGTTTTTCGTTTATTTCACCTTTTTATTTCTGTCGATATATTGTGATTTATTGGTTTCAATCACGCATGTGCGTGAGTGGAGAAAGCGCCACAATTGACCAGTGTTACTGCACATGTGTTACGAAACAAGACAACGGTTAACGTTTACATTATATAAATTCAAGTTATAGAAGATTGGAGAAGTCTCGCTGGAATTGAATGTTTTACTGCTTGTTTGGTAAAAGTTTTTGATATTCTGTTGTTGATTGTTATTTCTTTGCCATGTTATTCTTTCTGTGAATCATATTTTTTGTTTTCTTTTTGTCAACATAATATGTTTGTACTTATAGCAAAAAGCTGGAATAAAAACAAAAAAATGTGAAAATTAAAAAGAAGTTTTGGTCGTGGGATTTGTTAATAAGTTGATTGCATAACTGCAAACCAACAAGTTTTAAAGATGGCTTAATGTTAAACATCTTTAACTGAAATATTAAGAGTGGATGATTTATGTACTAAGATAATTGTTTCGATGTTGATAAATATTATTTAACTGTAGTTGCTTATGTTTCAATGCAGTTGAATCCATTTAGTGTCTGAAGATGATAAAACCAGTTGTCTGAAATTGGCACACAATCCTTTTTACTTGGTAGATAAGGTGTAAAAAAGGTTTGTTTCAGGTTACCCGACCGACCCATCTTTTACTTGCAGACTCAAAAGTTTTTACAGTATCTAAATCTTAGTGCTATATCGTAATTTTCACAATAGTGTTGCCAATATATGTAAAAAGAAAACGTATAAGAAAAAAATCCCTATCTACCGACCCATATGTTTTGGGGCATGTAATAAGCAAATTGGCAATTTTGTTATTGTCCATGGGTATTGATTTTTTGGCATGTGACATTCCGGTAAGTTACAATTTGATTCCAGGCCTGAACATTTCTTTATTTAGGAAAAACTATTTTTCAGGTGTTGCACTCAACATGATGTCTAGTGGTTCCAAACTTTCCCTCTATCGAACATTGAGAAGTCAAGGACTTCGTCTGTATGCCTGCAGGTCTAATATATTGACATGTTCATTCTGTGGTTGCAACATCAAGGTATATTATGCACACAATTATTAAAATTCTATATCACAGATAAAAATGTTATTCAAGAATAAAAATAATACTGCTTTGTTCATGACATTGTTGAGCTTTTCAGAAAATTATGTGTTGCATGTTTTCAATCAAAACATGGTCTTATATTTAGCTGGTTTCACTATCATTTCAAAATAAGGAAGAGATATAGAATTGATTTTTTTTACATTTTCCGGGCATTTTCCAGCTATTTTGGGAAAAGAGCCCTGGCTTAAATTAGACAAAAATATGTGGCATGTGGTTAAAATTTGGGAAATTTGAGAAATATTTTCTTCAAATAATTCTTGCTATTTTGTGACATTCTATGCAAAATTGGATGATATTAGAATATAGCGTGTAGTGTTAAAATCTGAGTGTGCCGTAACAGGTATCAAGGTCACTGCAGCTGTGTTGTTTTTGTAAGAAATCTGGGGGTACTTATCCATTGGATTATTTCTGATTTATTTGCAGCTGTTTGTGAAATTAATTTCTGAAATTGGGGAAAAAATAAGGCTATTTCTGATTGGGGACAGGACCGATAGTCGGCGCCTGGTGATAGGGCAAAAATGCCCATAATTTTAATCTTATTCTTTGCTTTATTTCCAGAGAAATATGAACACATTAAATCAACAGGAAGAAACTGTTAGTGCCTTCAATCGGTATAAGGAAAGATTAGGTTTCAAAGGAGCTTTGGCATATTTTCCATCTGTGAGTATTTCTACCCATTGAAAGAACTGGACTCAAGATTTTAATTTTTGAAAATCTGGAAATTGCTTCCATTTAGTAGCATTTGGAACAAAATTTATTTTCTTTTGATGTCTAGTGGTTATGGTCTATGACTAGTAATTACTAGTCCTTCACCACTGTGCGTTCAAAACCCACCTGGAACCAGACAAATTTCTCATGCGAGGAATGTGAGCTACCCAGATGTATGCCTGGGTCTTTCTCCTCTGTTAAAACTTGAAAAAAATGCCGAATGACCTGTGCTGATTGTGCGACACTAAACATAGGAAACAAGAAATTGATGTGGAAGTCTCTGAGCTTGAAACTGATTGAGTGAATGTATGAAGTTCATTTGATTTTATTTTTATTTTAGGTTTTGAACCATGCAGCGGTACGTTTATACATTTCTGCTGCTGAAGCTGCTAGGTACAACAAGATTTATCAGCGTAAGATTCCTGTCTCTAAAACTTCGATTCATTTATTTATTTTCTAACCAATGTACCTACGTGTACGTATATTTAAACAACATTAACATTCATGAAACAAGTGCTCACTGTTACTGTGACACAACATATGGTAAGCTAGTGTTGCAACATCAGTTCAAAATCATAATCGATTATCGGTTGGAATCGGTTCAAACATCCGATGCATTTTTCCAATTATATAATCGGTTCTAGGGTTTGATTCTATTTACGTACCCTTTGGTTCTTAGCCATCCTCTGCTTTACGCTAGTTGGCATTGTAACATATAAGCATGGTGAATGGAGTGTGTTATCCATATGAACCATTAACCAGGCTCTATTAACATAGAAACATATTAACATAGTGGTCAAATATTTGTTTTTCATCTTGATCGACGATCTGCCATCTTTTTTTAAACAACGCAAGTGATTTCCCTGGAATGTGTGTTCAGTTTGAGGCATCAGTAGTTAAATACAGCGCCTAAATGAGATAGACCGATTATCGATTATGAAAAACTGCAATCGATTATCGGAATCGGCAGACGTTTTCACGCCGCTAATCAATTGTATCTGATTATCGTTTCATCACTATGGTAAGCCCACCTGTCAAGCTGAGTAGATTGTAAGTGTAGAGTTTAGGATGTATAATTATTTCTCTATTCTCATACTTTCAGATGTCGAGTTACCTGATTCCGTAACCTCATGGCACAAGTTGACATCACTGCATATATGGTATGTTTTCTGCTACTACAATATCATTAGTATTACTATCAAAGCATGTGAGAAACTTCCATTACCTACATGTACTGTTAGGAATATCTTGTATCATCCAATCTAGTGGGAAAATTCAAAGCCAAATTCCTGCTTGACAAGTTATCCAAAAGCTGTTGGGACCTTTGTGGTCACATGGTTATGGTCAATGTTTAGCTATCACTGGCCCCTCACTGCTGTGAGTTTGAATCCCACTTGGTACCAGATGAATCTCACGTGTGAGGAAGCCGTCCTACTAGCTTGTAGAAGGTCATTGGTTCTATAGAGGTGCATGCAAAAAGCTAGAAAAGTCACTTAATGATATCTGTAGTTGATGATAAAATACAAAAAAGTACAGTGCAACCTCTCCAAAGCAACATCCTTTGGGAGATGCAAAATTATGCCGTTGTTGAGAGGTTGCTGCTCTAGAGAGGTTAAATTAATAGTCAAAATGTACAGTAGGGGAAAGCATGCTGCTGTTGAAGGGAGGTTGTTGCTCAAGAGGGCCGCTCTGGAGAGGTTGCACTGTATATCCATTAGAGGTGTCATTGATAAGGATTTTGTATTGATATATCAGTAGAGAATTATCGACGATACAGCGATATATTGATTGACAGGCATATATGGCAAAAACTCTTACATTTACCCTCAGAATTTCAGCTTACGGGACTTTTTTGTTTTTAGAGGGTATTTACCTAATACAGTTATATTTGTTCATATGCATTGTGTAAACAATGATCAAAGATAAAGGATAAATAAACAGTTGAAACTGAATAACTTGTTTCTTATTATTAGTTGAACTGTAAATGAGTTAATGACTAGAAACATCTCTATAAACTTTAAACAGAATTCGTAAGTATCATTCGTTCGAGGAATGAGGCATCAGGGAGATAATTCTGGTTTGATTTCTGTTTTCGTTTTGGTTCGTATGACATGTGATTCGATACTCGATATTTTAAAATTGAAATCGATATCGAATAGGATTACAAAGATCGTTGATATATCGATATCGGCGGAAACAATTACACCCCTAATATCCAATGGATTTCTTTGTGTGTTTCTCTGTGTGGTAATTTTTTTAACTCAAGCGATTGTTTTCCTTTCATGAAGAAACAAATGGAATCTCATTCTCAGGGTAGTGCACTATAAGTTTTACATCTTGTACACAAATGTTCATATTTGATCGTCATTCACTTCAGTAACTCAGTATATTAGTGTTTTTGATGAATCATTTATGATACTTTAACTTTGCTATACTTTCAGGTTAATAATGTCACGATTGGCTGTCGAGGGACGAGAGGGCCGATTTGTGCGAAATAGATTGGTTGAAAATTTTATCCAGGATACGAAGGCAAAGTCGAAAAGTATAGGAGTATGTATGAAACAGTATTTTGATTACTGATTAATGAAATAGTTTAGCTACAGACTTAGTACCGGGTAATGATTTACGTAGCTTGTTGTATGTTGTATTTTGTATTGGAATATTGGAAACTTCTTATTTTGAGTTTCAAAAAATTTGTTCCAAAAACATTAGAAATCATGAGAGAAAAAATCTTCAGATCAGACCCTCAGACTTTTTTTTATTATTTTTCATTTACTACTTGAATTTTAATTTGTACAATCATAAGACTTGCCTCTGTATGATTTCAGTTTTTTTGTTCATTCAACAGACCTATTTTTATTAAGGAATGAGGAAGCTGTCCTGCTAGTTACGGAAGGTTGGTGGTTTTACCCAGGTGTATGCCCGGGATCCTTCTCTTCCTCTAAAGCTGGAGAAGCTGCCAAATGACACTTTCTGTTGGTTTGACGTCAAACCTCATAGAATAAACAACAGCTGTAATGTTTCATTGTTGTTGTTATTGTAGAAAGAGATGGATATTATCATTAAAGGAGAAGAGCTGGAGAAACTACATGAACAGTTTTTAGCAAGTGTGTTGGCTTACGATGAGGTGATGAAATTATCTGCTTTATGTTGTATTCAATTTTAAAACAAAATCCCATTATTTTGGAGACAGCATCGTATCATTCTGTAAAATCCAATAATGGCTGTAATAATGATAATTGTAATAATTGATAATGATAATTATGATAATGATAATAAAAATTGAATTGTTAATAATAATAGTAGTAACAATAATGGTAATAATACTACTAATAATTTTTATGATAATGATAATAATATTATTATTAATTGTAATGATCAATGAATAATTGTAATGATAACAATAATGCAGGGATGTTAACAATTAGTCGTCCTTACTGAAAGTGTGTATTCACAATGTATAGCAATATACTGTGATATCTGTGTAAATATCTCAGTATATCAAAATACCAATTTTCCTTCCAGTGCCCAGCCCTAAGTTTAAGTCAAAATAAAACTTAAGTCAAGGATTAAAGTTCTAATTAGGCCAAACTTAAAAATTATTGGTATGCAATTATGCAACCGATTAATAAAAATGCCTGCACTAAAAAACTTTCAGGTATTTTTGCAATTATTTTTTGTTGTTAATTCCAGTTTTTCATTGTCAGTACAAGCATACATTGTTAAATTCAACAAAAAAAATGCCTGCCTACCTTCCAACACTCAGGATATATTTGTGCAACTTGAATTTATTTGTGTTACTTTCTCATTTTAGGGCCTATTAGGATCAGATATGGAATTAGCTGGTGCGATTTGGAGGACGTTGTATGATAAACAGGAAGATATAGACCCCAGTGACTTGGAAACAATGGTTGATTACGTCAGAAAACAGGTAATTAAAAGTTAATATGCTGGTATCCAGTCTTCATGTATGGAGTTTTTTCAGCTGTTAAATTACGTTATACTATACAGTCAAACCCACGCTCTTAAACCATCTTAGACCATCAAAAATAAATAACTTGCGCTGGCTGACTGTTCTTGAATAATACTGTCAGTAGGTCAGTTGAACTTTTTTCAGGTATATTTTTAGCTCACCTCAACCAAACATTCAGGGTGAGATGTTAGGATGGGTGGGTGGTTGCTCCAGCGTTTGCCATTTGGTGTCAACAATAGTCTTTTTCTCTGAAACTACCAGTCAGATTGACTACAAATTTGCTGTGTAGAAGCCTTTTGAAGTTCTAACTTTAATTTGCTCATATTATACCAGTTGACCCCTTTTAGTAGAAATACCTTTAAACATCTTCTTCTCATTTACCAATGGGTGGATCATTTCTAAACTTGGTCTGTAGCATCCTTAGATGGTCCTTTCTCAAGTTTGTTCAAATAAACTTGATCGGCCCCTTTCAGGGACCGCTAGAGCTAAAAATAGAAATACATATGTATGAAAATAAAAACTGCGGCAGTGAAGAAACTTACCCAGACTGAAAAAGAATTTAGGGTGCCCAGACTAAAGTAGAATTGTTTGGATTAGTGAAAACCAGGAACCTAAGGTGTAAAAAAAGGAAAGGGGCCGCTTTATTTGGGGTTGTTATTTATACCAGCGTACATTACAGTCCAGCCTTTAGGACTGAGTCAATACCAGTTTTAGTTACAGTCAAATCTCATATTACAGAATTACTTCTACAGTGAACAATGACCACCTGTGAACAACAGCGTTTTTTTTTCACTGGCCTTATGGGTGTGTCTGTAACTGTTGCATATTTGATTTTTTTTATTTTGTAGGTCGTTTATTTACAGAGGGTTCACAGTAAACAAATGTTAACTAATGGACTTATTCCCTTCCTCCCTGTTGTTGGGAATAGTGTCTCAAGTTCAGCATATGAGTGTCTTGATGCTTTAAGGAAGCAAGAAAATCCGATGCATAAGATTGTAGAAACTCACAACTGACCTGTGGATTAGCCAATCATGTGTTTTTATTTCACAGCTGACTTCTGCATTAACCAATCATATCTCTTATCTCATGACTGACTTCAGAAAGAACCAATCAAATATCTTATTTCAAGACTGACTTCAGAAAGAACCAATCAAATGTCTTATTTCAAGACTGACTTCAGAAAGAACCAATCAAATATCTTATTTCAAGACTGACTTTAGAAAGAACCAATTAGGTGTCTTATTTCAAGACTGACTTTAGAAAGAACCAATCAAATATCTTATTTCAAGACTGACTTCAGAAAGAACCAATCAAATGTCTTATTTCAAGACTGACTTCAGAAAGAACCAATCAAATGTCTTATTTCAAGACTGACTTCAGAAAGAACCAATCATAAGCATGAATTTGTGATTGAATTCAGAAACGACTAAGTGAATATTTTAGTGTAAGAGTGACTGTAGTTTTAAATTTACATAGGTCAACTTAAATATCATAGCTAATATTTCTTTAACAATCTAGAAATATGACTATGTTTGTCCTGCAGGAATCTGAAAATATCTGTACATATTTGTTTATATATTATATTTTTTGTCTTTTTTTCCCATACTGAATAAATGTGTATACAAATTCTACCACTCTGTTACTCACCTTTGGAAACATTGATTCTTAAAAAATATAGAAAGCCTGTTTATAGCTTTCATATTACAGCACACTTAAC
This sequence comes from Lutraria rhynchaena, assembly GCA_008271625.1. Taxonomy (NCBI): domain Eukaryota; kingdom Metazoa; phylum Mollusca; class Bivalvia; order Venerida; family Mactridae; genus Lutraria; species Lutraria rhynchaena. Next base: position 1,929,014 of record VIBL01000072.1, read on the forward strand.
TATATATTTAGACAATAATTCATCATTTTGACCAGGTTTTCCAACAGAAAAATTCTTGTTATTAAATTTGCGAATGTCAGCAGGCAGATAGGCATCCACGATTTCTTTATGCGCACAGCTCCAACATTTGTCAAGGGATTTCAACAAAACTTCACATAATTATCCCCCGCAGATGAAATCGGGAGTGGAATTTGGTTTGGCGTTGTCCGCCCGTCATTCCGTCCGAATTTCGTTTCCACACTATTTCTCCGCAACTACTAATTGGATTTCAATGAAATTTGGTGAGAACCTTCAGTGCCAAGTGGAGATGCGCATGTCGTTGTCGTGTCACGGTCCAACGATTTAACACTGAGTTATGGCCCATGATTATTATTGTACTGTGTATATAAAGTAAAAATCATTTCCGCGCATGACCAAACAATTCAATGTTTTTATCACTTTTCACTCTATCTCATGCTATATATATATGCTATATATAGCACTTACTTCAGTTCGTATGTTCGGCAGGGGATATAAATTCAATGAATTTGCTTGTTAACATTTTGTAACAGATCCTGTCATCTTGTTAGCATTTATTGATAATCTCCCTTAAACCAAAGCCGTAATATTTGAACAAAATCAAATTAGATTTTGAACAGTATAACCTTGATCCTCTGGGACAAAGGTCAAGGTCAAAAGGTTTATGATATGGACAATGCTTTGATCAACTATTACTTGCGGGTTTAGCACCATTTTTCAACAATTTTCAGCAGGTTCACCTAACCAGTTTTCCTGGACTGTATACTAACCAGTACTAACTTACCCTTCCACAAGGAGCCAACAAGTTCTACACATGTGGAGGAAAATCATCATTTTTGTCAAATTTTCATTGAAGGGTATGCCCTACTGCAACCAGGATTTGAACCCAAATCACCGGGTTACAAGTCCAGTGCACTAACTACTGGACCACAATCGCGGCTACATGTGTTCATATTTACAAGTCAAACCAAGAAAAGAAATCAAAAATTAAACCTTGGACTATGATTAAAGGGAGAAATATAAGACAGCTAACAAAAGGGTTACTTTTAATGTCTTCCCTGACTGAAGCGGAAACATAATTCACAAGATGATTTATAAGCAAGAATTTATTTGGAAAAATTGAATGAAGAGGATCAAGTATAACATACAAAAACATTCTATGCTGTTTAAAATTATAATGATACAAGCAATAACAAATGAACACAAAATTTAGATATGGCCGGGAAAAAAAATTAGTCATGTTTACGGTGCAAAACTAGTCAGGGACTAATAGTACCTCCAAAATACGAAAGGTATGTTTATTATAAAAATTGAAAAAAGACAAGTTTAGCAACCTCCCTACCCTAAGTTTTTGGTCAAGCTACCCTAAACATGACTGTTAAGTTTCAAATACACATTCATTCACAACAATTTTGATGAAGTTCATTGTTTTTAATTGATGTTAATAATTCACAGACTTCGGGTAAATACACATGTACTACATCTTAATGTAGAAATTAAAAGAGTGCAGTATTCCGAATTCTTTTTTTGCGTAGAAAACTAGACCAGAGTCCAAGGTTATATAACTTGAGATTGGTCTCGGAGCTCAAATCTCACATCTTGTCTTTTTAATGTTAACTACAACCAGACGATAATGATATTATTAATACATTATTCTGACTGCATGATTGACCTGAATATGTATTTAAACATAACAATCTCTATCTTTTCAACCATAATACTTTGAGAACAGAATTGAGATTTGAGCTCGGAGACTATTCTCAAGTTTATAACCTCAGGGCCTGGTAGATATAACTGCCCGATTTATGTAATCCAGTCACGCTGTGGTCCTCTGCACTTTTTTCATTCTTTTAGCACATTGTTGCAAGGGTTATATGGCACTGACGGAGAAGTAAATATTCTCTGTTTGGAGTTTGTAGTAAGTCAGGTACAGCTATCACAAATATTTTTTTTCTCATTTTTCTGATTAAGTCTGTCTTTATGTATATACATGTATCAGAAATCAAGACTGCTTGTATAATGGTCACAATTCACTTTTATAATTCAACACAGTTGAATAGAATTTAGCAAGACAAAATTGTCTTTAAAAGGCACCAAATTGTATGCAAAAAATCACATGCACAAAGCCTTTTAACCCTTTCTGGTGAATGAAAATATGTGTTCTACAAGTACTCCTCTTATTATAACAAAACCCATATCTTGAGCAAACTTGAAATCAATTGTCAGTGTTCCTCAATAAAATGTAACAAAACACAATAATCATAATTTATCATAAAATGGCGGTAAAAGAATAACAATGCTTAATGACTGGATTAAAAAGCTAAACATGTTAACAATGTGGCATTAGAATGTGGAATTAAGATTTGTGGGCAGTCTAAAAATACCGGCTTGCCATTGGTCAAATTTTGAAGCAACTGGAAAACAGCCAATCAGATCACAATATGAGATCAACTGAGCAAGGAGATACATTATATGGCAGTTGTGAATGTGGGAGATTAGAGATTGTGGTAAAAACATGTGGTAAACTGTTAAATTATGGAGGCCAAACAGAAAAAAATGTTTGCTTAGTTGCAATGACTATTCAATCTATATGCTGATTACAATTTTTTATCACAAAAATAAGTACAATTTTTTTTTTAATCTTTCTACTATGCTGATTCTTTAAAAATATATACATTAAAAATTAAAAAGTTTTTCTATTTCTTATGAATTTGTTTATATCATGTTAGAAACAATCATACTTTACTTTCGGCCTAACATCAAAAAAAAAAATTCTGATTTCTGCTAACTCAACCATTCCTATTTTTTTCATCTTAGTCAATTTTTTTTCTTGCCAACTATATCAGCAAATAAAAACATTCGAAAAAAGATCTGCCAAACTATGGACTGTATATTTTTGGATGATATTAGCAGAAACCAGGTCTTTCTTTTTTTGGCCTAATGTAAAAAACATAGATTAATGAGGGCCGTACGCTTGTGTTAATTCCTTAATGAGCTGTGCTTTGTCTTCTTCAGATGCGAAACAAGACCTAGCTGCATTAAATATCTGAAAAAATATAGAAAAAAGTGGTATTAGAAACCAAAGGGGCACGAAAATGCCGGAGGCAAAATAAAATTAATGAAACAATTTTCGTCCAATCACGTTAAGTATTTTTTAGGCTAGAAATACAAAATTAGGCTAGGTAAGTTCATTTTTTTCTAATTATACATTTGTGAGAAAACAAAGCCTGAAGTACTTTGGAGTTTGCAATAAGAAATGTTTGGGTTGGCCCAAAAGTATGGTCAGTCAGGTAACTGTGAACATGACTTTTTCTGGCCTTATAAATAGATAATGTGGTCAAAATTTTCTCTTCGTTTGACAAAACTTTGGACATAATGAAAATTGTTTAAATAGTTAGACTTAAAATTAAAACTGCCTTATTGAAAAAAACATGTTTTATAAATACCCCTCTTATTATATCATTATCTGTCAAACCCATATCCTGAGCAAACTTGTAATCATCTGTCAGAGTGTTCCCCAGCACGACAGGGTCGTCAGTATTTATAGAATAGTTAACCCCGTGTTTCACAAATCTGAAAAAATGATGTTAATATAACATAGTAATACTAGAAGAAAATAGATTACAAGTTGTGACAATATTAACACATCATTGAAGTCAAGCCTTATTTTGTACTGTCACTATTCATCACTATGTCATGACTCATGAAGAACAATGTTTTCCTTCACTTTAACATAACCTGATCATACAGTGCAACCTCTCCAGAGCGGCCCTCTCTTGAGCTACAACCTCCTTTGAACAACACCATGCTATTTCCCCCACTGTACGCTTTGACTATTTATTTGACCTCTCTAGAGCGGCAACCTCTCAACAACGACATGATTTTGCGTCTCCCAAAGGGTGTTGCTTTAGAGAGGTTGCACTGTATTTGAAACTTAATGCCTCAAAATTGTCACATGACTTCATTTAGCACCCATTATGCAAATACTTATTGATGGGACAAATTCATGTCCCATAATGCAACTGATCGCAGGAACGTCACATGACTATAGATTTTCCCATGATGCAATAGCTTACTGTTTTAATGGATGTTTTTGTTCATCTTTGTCACAAGCCTTTGTCAGGATACTAGAAATAGGACAAGTCTCTAGATGAACTTGGTCACGTATCACTCTCTGATAAACCTCAGCATCATCAATTGAATGATAACCGTGTCCAATTCTTTCTGCTAACATGTCATCTATTGCCTGAAATGTAAAGCAGCGGAATATAAGCATGGGCGTGGCCTGACAGGTAATATAACACATGGGCGTGGCCTGACAGGTAATATAACACATGGGCGTGGCCAGAAAAGTAATACAAATATGGGAGTGGTCTGAAAGGTAATATAATACATGGGCGTGGCCTGAAAGGTAATATAAAAATGTAAGTATTAAAATGGGAATGGCTTGAAAGGTAAATAAACATTGGCATGGCCTGAGAGGGTAAGCATAAACATGGGGGTGGCTTGAAATGAAATGGAAACGGCTTGAAAAGTAAATAAACATGGTGGTGGCCTGAAAGGCAAGCATCAAAATAGGAGTGCCTTGAAAAGTACATTAAGTGTTAAAATGAGCATGGCTTGAAAAGATAAATAAACATAGGCGTGGCCTGAAAGCTAATCGTTAATGTGTTGTAAACGTGGGCGTGGCCTAATAGTAATATAGAAATAGACATGGACTGAGGGGTAATATGAACATGGATGTTGCCTAGAAAGTAATACAAACGTGGGTATGCTCAACAATGTAGGTATCAAAATGGGCTTGACCAATATGCTAATATAAGCATTGGTGTGGCCCGAAATGTAATGAAATGTAATGAAAACATTGCCAGAGAAAATAAATGGATAGAGAATATTGGGAGAAGCATCAATCACCTCTTTTACTGCCTGTGCAGTTCCGATTTCTCCCGCATGAACGGTTCTGTGAATCCCACATTTTGCAGCCTCCTAAAATTACACAAAGTCAGACTTATTCGTTCATAGACCTACATTACTGTTTTACATACGAACTAATTTGTAATCTGAATTAATTACATTATCTTAGTAACTGCAAAAGGAATTTTGAATACCATAGCAACCAAAACCAATAAAATAAAACATTCAAAGAATTGCATGAAATATTACCATTTTCCTATTTTCCTCATTTTGATACAACAAGACTTTTTTCCCAACACCTTGCTTTAGTCATAATTGCAAACACGATAATAGCATTAAGTTTTGACAGATATTCATATAATAATTAGATTTTCAATGTAAAAAAACACATACTCGAAACACCCTTTTCAGCTCACAATCATTGTAATGTTTTCCAGGCTCAAATTCTTGTCCTGCCTGATCAATACCAACAACACCATTGTCCTTAAACTCCTTACATAGTTCTAAAACTTCTTTTGACCAATCTACAAGAAGTTTGTAAAAGAAAACATTTTTGGTTAGTGTGTGGACGTATCTACATGTTGCACTATAAATGAGCAAAATGCTTTGAACTGTGGTGTGAGAACAAGGACTATAATGGTATACGCTGGTAAAACACAATTATCAAGTTATTTCCCTCCTATTATATATGGATTATATTTGTAAGAAAAAATCCAGACATTGATATACATGATAAACCCCTTTGGCCATGTGGAGAAGTCGGCAGTCACTTGCAGAGAACAGGGTTAGTCCAGGTACGGAATCAACAAAAATGGTTTGGTTAACTGCCCAGAGATATATGTACAAAATTATCTAATACTGTTGAAAATAGGCGTAAATCCCCCAAAATAAACAAATTCAGTTACCTGGCCTATTTGTCATACAACACAGGATAGTGTTGACTTTAATATTGTGATCCTTCATACCCTGCGCCAGAGCCTCATTGACTGTCTCAACTACATCACGAGGGGTAAACGTTCCCTGTGTTTGTGCGAATTCGGGATCAGTGACAGAACTTGCGAACAGATGCGGTGAGTATCGAACTTCCATATACTTGATGCAGTGTTTCGCGCAATCTTCACACAGTTCATACGCAATTCTTGAAACAGCTTTCTTATACCCACTGAAAAACACATTTTTATACCTTTTGAGATGGATAAATTTACTTATTTATTTCATCCAATATTTTTGTCAGTGGATAAGACAATTATTTTAATATCCGAAATGAGTGGTTACACTTAAGGGGCTAAAGACTTTATTCTTAATATTCTTTTAGCTACGATATGTCAATAAAACGACATCCTAGCATCTGGTACTGCTCCCAAAATTGGAGTTAGGACAAAAATTTACACATCAAAACCTCACTTAGCGACCATTTCAATATTAAAACCATCTCATTATAACAGCCACTTGTTTTGGACTGGTTTTCAAAATCTCCACAAGTATTAAACCAGAGACTGAGATCACCTCAATTTTAAGTCCATTTTTCTTGTACTAAAAGGTAGTCCTCACTCCAAGGTTTTACGGGAATACGTTAATTTGATATTTTCTAGTAAGAAGTGGAAAGAGACCCTGATCCCCCACCTGTGTCGCAGCATCCCTGAACTTTTACGAGGGAATACCTGATTATTGGCATGAAATAGCTGAAGGAAGTCAGCAGTCTTTCCAAGCTGCTTGGCTCAACAAGTATAACATCTTTGTTCAATTCTTCTACTGTCTTGTGCGGTAAAGATTCCAGCATTCCACGTTCTCTAGAAAAGTATGACACAATCATCAGTACACTTACAAACCCACTTACATATCACCTCCACATTAGGGCCACCTCATTACAATGGCTCCTAGCTTTGAAACCAGTTTTTCTTCTATACTTCTTCTTGATAAAGAGACCGCCTCAATATTAAAACAATATAATGTCAAGGTCGCAAAGGTGGTCTTATTGAATACAAAAATTGTTTCACTGTTTCATCTATTAATACGATAATTGAATATCTCATGCTATTTAATGTAGCTATATTATAAAAAAAATCACTCACGAACTGATGGCTGAATGAAGACGAATTTACTAGTAAATACGCCTCTTAAAAAGACAATAAAGTACAAGTTGTTCATATATACGGCCATTGAATTTGTGAAAACATTTATATATAAAACAAACATGATTACAATAACTTACTTTGCAATATCAATCACAGTTTCGGGTCGTACTGAGCCATCCAAATGCACGTGTAACTCCACCTACAAAAAGTAACACAGTTTTATGTTATTTTAATGATAAATAAATAATATTATGCAAAGTCTAAAAGTACCTGGTTTCCGCTAACATCTCCAACAACCCATCCCTGGGTCATTTTTCCAATTCGGAGGGGGGGGTTATAGGGTCCGGTGGATATCGAAGATCGGTCGACACAGAAGGATCAGCACAACTCGCACGGAATTAGGGATTTTACCTTTAACATCCGGTTTACATTATCATATTACGAGTGATTTGATTGGTTTAATGACGGTCCTTCAGCCAATCAGGACGGATTTTATACTTCGATCACGGCTTTTAATGGCGACCTATTTGAAATGTGTAAGCCAATGTTAGAAATTAAAAATGAAGCTTTTGCTACGACACGAAAGACCTTGAAAGGAATGCAAAAACAAATGGCGTTGGGAATGGTAGTCCGAATGCGACGAAAACGATTGGCAATGGGGCGATTGGTTGAGAAACTCCGATGTTATGGGAGTGGCGTTTTGTCAAGTGTGCTCGAAAAGCATAAATTACAGATCCAATGGCAAAAAGTCGGTACGCTTACATTCCGAAGACGAAAAGCACCAGAAAAATGTGAAAACCACTAAATATGGCGGTCAGTCAACTTAGCAGAAACTTTGTTTTTTTCTTAGGCTTAATGACTTCCAATAGAGCACAAATGTTGATGATTCCACACTTAAGTTATTGGTTTTAAAAGCTTCTGTTAGCTCTCAGGTGAGCTAATTTAACAGCCAAATATTGCCGGCATCACAGGAGCATCCGGGGGCCTGAAAATACTGAAAAATGAAGCTGGGGCCCCTGGGCTCCCTACCTGGGCGTTACCCTTCAGTGTCCTAGCGGCCCCACGCCCCCGGCTTCATTTATCAGTTTTGCCAACTTTCACCCATGTATAATTCATTTTCAGTACCTTCATACATGCGTACATTATAAGAAGTTAAACGATAGTTGATTCATCAATCAAAACAATTAAATTACCTTATATGGAAATCTCTTATTGAACTCTTCAATTAATTTGGCTTCTTCCTCAGGATTCATAAACTCCATGGTTACAGATATCTGGATAAATCAAATTCTGAAAAAAACATAATTCCGTATTCAGGTGTCTATAGATAAAATTCAGTCCATACGGTGTTTGGATTAGCACAAAAGCATTCGGGACACCTCGGCCGATTCCGTACCTCCATCTAATTAGTGCTTCGAACGGAAAAAAGTTCACGATTTTAACAAATGATCAGGAAATAAAGAGATTTATACATGTTCAACTATTAAGAATAATCCGTCTATCGTTTCACGAACAGCAACAAGTAGAGAGTGTTACCTCTTATCTGCATTATGTAGAAATACTACAAATTGTTAGTGTGCTTTGTTGATAGCTTAACCTTGATATTAAGGCCACCCTAGGGACCAAAAACAGTCTGTAAACTGAGGTGGTCTCATTATATTATGTTTAAACTTGGAAGAAAAAATACTGAAATCCGGTCTAGAATAAAAGACCATTATAATGAGGTGGTCGTGTCACAGAAGTGGTCGCTCAGCGAGGGCCTACTTTGTTTATAGATTAACGCGCCTGTGTGTATTTCTCGACGTGACATTCAAAGTTTGCTAGCATTTAGCGTTCACATTAACGGATTTTTTGTGGCAAGCCTATTTTTAAATTCATCTTTTAATCCAAATATCACATCTAGATCTTTCTTCAACAAAAATGTCATTGTACACACGTGTTTTTAAAACTATGGTGACAGGTGACATCAAAACCTGAACGAACCCGAAGATAAAGTTTAAAGTTAGATACGCAGTAAAAAAAATGCCATCAATTCCCCTCCACGTCACCAACAAGCATACAATTTAAGTTACCATTTTTCATATTTCTTATACAATTTATTGTTTATACACCCATTGATAGACTAGATCCGCACATTTTTATGAAACGCACGCCCAATAATCGATATTACGTAAAATGACGTCATTATAATTGTACGTGACGTGTACTTGTGGAAATGTTTACAAAATGTTGAACAAGCGGAAATTTGCTAATCTGAGCTTGGTACACTGCATGCACAGGCAAATCTAGATACATATAATGACAGAATGCACTTTATTTAAGTATCCAAATAGATCTACCTACGCGAGATTTCGATCTAACGCGCCCCCCTCTCCACAAAGTAGTTCTAGATTTCTAAGACTTGCTACAGTTGTTTTATAATTCTTCATAGTTATAGTATTTACCTAAGCTCAAATAAACAAGACAGAACCACTTCAACGCAGGTAGAGGACTTTTTACTACCTCCATTTCGAAGAGCATTCAAACTGATGTTTTTTTTCTTTGTCAGGCAGACGATATTTTGCCGCGTCAGTAAAATTTATAATATTTTCTCGGGAAGACAACATAATATAAGCTAACTCCTCCACTAGTCTTGATGCTTCAGCAAAAAAAAACTCATCAAGGTAGGTATAGTAAAAACATGCAGAGAGATTGTTTGCAAACATCAGTGAACGCATTTTCCTTCTGATAGGTGCTAAAAGTGCAAATACAAAATGGTTCACCGATTTTGACTTGTTGTCTAAAAAAATGTAGATTTCTGATTTCTTTGATACAACAAGTATTAACAAATGAATGTGAAATATTTCGACGAAATAACCCCCTATCCCCCCACAAGAATGTCCACGCCTTACCGCATTTCTTATCCGCTCAGTTGGATTGTTCAACAAACGCTACGAGCCTGTACATAACAGGTTGTCGTTTATAAATAAAACCCACTTATACAACGAAGGTATATGCAGATAAAAAACAGAAACAATACATTTATCTGATTCATACATCTGCATTTTTATGCCTTTTCATTACATACAAACGGGAAGTTAACGCTTTAACATTCCGCAAATACACATCCTCCGATATATAGATTCCGTAATCAAAGTACTGAAAGCACTAAATTACCAATTTGCAGCATTGAGCAAACATCGCATTACGTCATCTGTCGTCGTATGTACTGCAATGCGCATGCGTAGTCAGGGAAAGTTATGACTAATGCAACAACATAAACAACTGTTTCGGAGGCACGTGAAATGTCACTGCAATAACTGTTCTGATTACGTCCATTATATTCGAAGATTATTGTCACAATTTTCCTATTTGCCGAGTTAAATGATAGAAAAATTAATTTTAGAGAATTATACTAGTACATTAGACAGCAAAAGCCAACATAATCCCGCCTGGTACGATTTAATCCGAGTTTCAGAGTTACCACATCGTCCGAAAATAGCGCTGGTCCGATTTTAGTCGATGATAGACAGATCTAATAAAAATACATGTAATTCGGTACAATAATAATAATAATTTGTACATGCAGTGCATCAAACGCATATCATTACAAAGTTAACACATTATCTAATATCATCTAGCCTGATCAGCCTAATAATCTAATATATCTTAATCAAGTATCTCACGTCTCAATACAATGACACCTAAATTATTCGCGTCCGAATTCGAGACAGCAAAAAAAAAAATCGGCTACGTACCTTGTAGTATCTCCGGACAGAACACTGCACAATAAATGTTATGAAATTTCCCACTTTATATCTTTATTTGTCATAAATGACAAATATCCGATAACACTCGAGTATGAAAATTAGACTGATAGATATTTCAAAGTTTAAATAGTTATCCGGCTAGGTTTAAATCACAAATAACATTGGTTTCAACAATAACACAAAATCGTTTCTTTCGTAAGGAATTTTCTTTTGTACATGAAAAAATGTGGTACTGAAATAAGACAACTCGTATGACTTATATGGAAATATATTCTGTAAAAATAAGAAAAAGCGAAAGTGGCAAACATCTTAAAGTACGTATATTTGCATTCTATAAGCATTTATGTAAAATCAATCACTTGCACAAAAGCATCGGTCTAGGGTAAATATGACTAGGTTAAACTGCGTAATCCCCTTGAATTAACAAGGTCATACACTATTATATCTCAATAGACATCCTTAAACAGAGACCGAAAATGAAAGCCAAATTTAATCGAGGAAATATTGATGAATAAGATAGCAAGGGATTAAAACCACGGAGTCGGATTTCGGCCATCTTGTTATCGACGAGTTTTCGGATTAAAACTATAGAATCGGATTTCGGCCATCTTGTTATCGATGTGTTTTCGGATTAAAAGTAAGGAGTCGGATAGCGGCCATCTTGTTATCGACAAGTTATCGGATTAAAAGGAGTCGGATTTCGGCCTTCTTGTTATCGACGACTTTTCGGATTAAAACTATGGAGTCGGATTTCGGCCATCTTGTTATCGACGAGTTATCGGTATTTTTTCTATATGTCTAAAGCACATAAAATGAATTCATTCCTTCATCTGAAATTCAGTATGATTAAAACGAGCTTTGGCACACCGAAAGGATTAGATCTACAGTAAAATCTCACTTAAGTTGTTTTTAATAGATCCTCTGTAATTCAACTTGATAATGAGACCATCTCATTATTACGAACGATTGTTCGTGTCCCGAAGGTGGTCGCATTATCAAGGTTTTACTGTATTTCATTTCTGGGTATTTAACGATTTGAGCTGTCACATATTGACGTATTAGAATCTTTAAAATCCTCCATGTTCTTTGATTTCATTTTGTGTCATAATTATATTCCGATGAAGGGAATTTTAAGATTTCGACAAATTTGGTCCGAATGATTGTCTTAATATCCAGAATAAGTTTTTTTTATTTGACACAATGCTCTCTCCTGATCAAAAATGTTTCTACTTAATTTATGTACGCGTTCATGTATATGGTTAGTATAACTAATAAGAATGTTTGTGACAGCGAGACATTCTTTTATTTGGCCCGACCCTCACAGTCTAACATAGAACTGTATAATTGTGTGCGGAAAATTCCGATTTAAAACACGTTGGGCACAATTACTACAATATCTGTGAATAATTTGAACCGTTCGGTAGATAGGAAACACGTTTCTAAACTCATACAAACATAAATTATTTCACCAAACCTTTTCTGAAAAGTGCATTAACGTTTTATTTCCCTTCACTATTTCTCTATGGAAAACGAAACTAGTGTAATGGCGGACAACTGCCAGTGTCGAGGTAGATATCTACCGGTGTCATGGTGAAAACTTCCTATCCACTGTATTTAACCCATTACGGGTACATTCCGGAAGAGGTATTTGCACAGCCGATTTAAATTTTGTATGTGGTGCGCGCATCAAAAGCAGCGGTTGAACAGAGTGAAAGTTTGGAAATATCACGATATGGTATAGTATGGCCGCTTGAACGCGACACGCTACGAGCAATTTTAAGTCAAATATTAGAATTTTGGCGTAAGATAATGAGAATTTATGGCTCATTGCTTAAGGATTATTGTTTTTTTTTCTATCGACTTAAGTAAGCTATACCAGTTACTGATGCATTTTTACGTAATTTGTGTTTCCGCATATAAATATGTAGTTCTCTGTAAGGCTGAGAGGATGGCCTATCCGAATTCTTTTATGAAATCGGCCAACAGGAAAGCCGAATAAATAAGGCTAGTATATGGTCAGTGTTAGTATTTGTAAGTATCACATGTAGTGGTTGAATTTCAAAGCGACTAAGTTTGAAATTTGATATCATTGTGGTTAAAATTTCATTCAAACGTGAACACGGACACAACATTGCGAAACTTAAAACACCGCATTCAAACACAGTCTGCTCTGTACACCATGGTTTCAAATTTGTATAAGTTGACGTGTCGCACTGTTTCTACACAACAAGGAAATTTTTGCGGTTTTGGTTAGTTTTGTTATCCGACATGCAGACGTTTAAGCAATTGAAAATGCATGTACATATTTTACAGTGCATTTCAAAATGCACGTTTCCCTTCTTCAAACAAAACACATCACGTGACCCGACAATCCCGGTATATCAGATCGAGTTAATTTATTCAAATTCAAATTAATCTATTTTACTGCATATATATTTCACGAGATTATAAACCAGTAGTTTGTACGTAAAATTGCTCATAGTTTAATCAAATACGATTTGAATTTATGATAATGTTTTGGACACGCTAACAAACAGCTACATAAAGCAAAACCTCTTTAATAAGACCACATTAAGAACTGGTGTTTTATTTTGAATACAATTATGGACGATTTTTCCAGACCTTTACAGAAAAAAAACATTAATACGCAGCCTAGCATGTTTTAGCCGTGGACACTCCTGTAGATTATTTTACGATAAGGCCAAGCCTTAATTTTGTGTTTCTTCTGAAAATGGACACAATCGTCATGTCACTCAGAGAAACGAAAAATAAAAAAAACTGTGACACCTTAAACACCTAGGTTAAGTAACCTCATCATAATAAAGTTTTTATTACTAGGAAAAAGTAAAGACATTCACTTTATACCAACCCGTTAAGAATAGCCTACTGACGTCAGCTTTTTTTTCGGTTCCGCCTTTCAGTGACCGCGACCGTGGTCCAGTGGTTAGTATGCTGGACTTGTAACCCGGAGATCCGGGTTCGAATCCCGGTCGCGACAGGTCATACCCTTCTATAAAAATTGGACAAAAATGTCGATTTTCCTACACATGTGGAGATGTTGCCGGCTCCTTGTAGAAGGGTAAGTTAGTACTGGTTAGTATACAGCCCAGGAAAACTGGTTAGGTGAACCGGTCGCCGTATATAACTGAAAAATTGTTAAAGTACGGCGTTAAACCCCAGTGCCAATATGTCCGTTTTTCAGTGAAAGTACGCATTTATAATTTCATCCTAATCTTAATTACAGTATAACCTCATTTAGCGACCACTTCTTTATAAAGACAAATTCATTATAACGGGGACCACTTACATGTAGACTATGTCCAGACCGGTTTTCAATATTTTCTTTATAATTCAACCCAATAATGAAACCCCTCAATATAAATACCGGTTTTCTTTGAGGGGTCCAGAGGTGTCCTTAATATTGAGGTTTTACTGTATTTTTCTTATTGTTCAGCGTGATGAAGGCATTTCAGCGACCTAACATATATTTGTTATCAGTGCTATAAAATACATGTACACTTCAAATGTCGATTAAACAGTGAGTTCCCAGGCGATGAAAATATCGTATTTGAATGTTTATGTAAGCAGGTCATCGATTCAGAATTAACACTAATGTTAGCTAAGGAAGGAGGCATCAGTAGTCGAGTGGTTATGGTAATCACTAACCCCTCTCCGTTTTGAGTTCGAATCCCGCCAGGGACCAGGCGAATTTCACATACTAGTATGAGAGGGCTGTACAGCTAGCTAACAGATGGACAGGCTGTGGTTCTACCCAGGTGTCCGCCGCCTGGGGTCCATCGTCACTATTCAAGTGTAATCGGAGGCAGAAAATAAATTTGCTCTACCAACTGACCAACCAATCGGGCAGACAGACCTACAAACTACGATAAACGCATATATTATAATTATATATACACCACTGTTGCACAAGCTTGAAAAGTTGCCAAATAACCCTAGCTGTTGATGCGACATTAAACCACATTGTGAAAAAAGTTATATATGTACTGGTCTACTGTCTCCATTCATATGTCTTTCTATTTGAACGACACGGAGACAGCACAATTCAGGGGTATTTTGTCTATCAGTAACTTGATTTCCGTCTGCATTCAACGCCTACTTAGACTAATTAACTAATGTAACGTATTCACAGGAGACGATCAAGAGTTTGCGTTGTGATGTTGTTAAAATTGCAATCGGATCACCTCGACCTTTGTTGCTACGCAACAAGTGGTAACGGAAACACCCGATATTTCACGAGGGGGTAAATCTGCTACATAATACAGTGGTAGACAATAACATGAAGAAATAATTCATAGGGGGTGTCCAGAGTTAATGGAATAAGTTAACATCTGGTCATCGATATTTAACGGAGATTAACGGAAATTAACGAAGATTACCGACCATTACTTAAAAACTTATGTAATTACACTTAATTACACTTATGTTAAACGCATCGCGGTACAGCAAAATAATTATATGTATAAGATTAATTTGATATTTTCGAAAGACTATGCTGATTATGGTCCATAAACATGTCGATTCTTTCCATTTCATGCCTTTACAAATTGTAATATTTTATCATGAATCAGCATTTTCATCAGACAGCCACTTCCTGAACCGAAATAGCTAGCGAATGAAATTTAAACAACAGGTTTACAATTGGACAGTGTGTGGAGTAATACACTGTTTGTTATGAATAACCAATAGAGGATTGTATATACATGTACATAAGACCGAATACTTCTAAACTTGTATTGATCTGAACAGATTTAAAACATGTTTGTATCTAAAAAAATCAAAACAAACATAAGCGCCGTATTTACACAGGTAAATTAAATTACCTACATTGTAGGTCTGACAACGTTCCAGATAGAATCTGAATTTCGTATAACACTACAGACATTTCTTGTGTGTGAGTGGGACAAAAACACGAGCACCGCCCACTTATACATAATACACGTGTTTACACGTGTGATCACAGCGCGAGGTTTATCACCAGTGTCGATGATTTTATAACACATACACGAAAATTGAAATAAATTCATATCATAAAAAACTTTGATGTGATATTTTCACTTACCTGTGGTTACAATTATTTCTCAGCAACACGATCGTAAAAGCGCAGATTTCTTTTGTTTGGCCTCTCGATAACGTCCAGTCCTAAAAAAACTATATTGACCACAATTGTTGTATCCTTGGCCTTCAATACGCAATGTCACTTTGATCGTGGTGTGGAATCTAAATATAGCGAATGTCTAATACTCCAATGTATTGATTTTTGAGCAACGTTAACACCAGTGGAATTTCCACAACTTATTGGTGATTTTTCGCTGTAGTCTCTTAAAAGATTCAATACACAATGGTAAGACTAATAATCATTATAACCGGTATTAGTCTAGCGATAAACAAATTAGCATTGGCTCTCACGTACGAACGCCTAAAAGTAATTGGTTACAATTGTTAAAATGTGACAACAAATATGAACCACTGACACACAAACCGATTTTCTGCTTAACGGGGTGAGCTAAAAATAAACCAAAAACATTGTTTCGGAGGTGTGTTCGTTGCTACATGTATGTAGTAAAGGTAGGTACCACAGGAATACAGGTGGCGGTCGATATTTTGGTTCTCAATAACCGCTCGTTTTGCTTATAATACAGACTTGACTAGATATATCGGCACATGTGTGCCGGTGGTTATCGTGAAATCACCCTTAGGAAGCTGCGCTCTGCGAATCACCAGTTCATCTTCGGTCTAAGAGTGGCCAATATTACCATTTTAAGGGACAAAACTGCACACTGATTTTTCGAACTCGATATTGCTTCATTTCGACAATCTTGAGTGTAATGCTTATTTTCCCTACCACAGTTACAACAGAATTCCTTGAAAAAAATGGGCGAAAAGCCTACGCGCCTTTCTGGCAGATACTCTCCGACACATGTATGTTTTACTGTGAAAATTCATGATTAATTTATATAAACAGTTAATAGTTGTGTCAGTTATATATGGGCAATGTACATCGTGATTTCATCCCTATACTGGAGGTCATCTGATATAACTCGCATGGATAATGAGAGATCTACACCTTTATGCCAAGGTCATGCAGAGGTCGAATAAATCCTTGCAAAATGATTTTTGAAATCTGCACAGAAATAATTGATGGTTTGTTTTTACCTTCACTCGTTTTCCGAATGCTAGGATTATGCACAGGCAATATAACTTATAATCAGGGATCTATCGGGACTTATTTTCTGGGAAATGTGTGAAAAAGACTCTTTGCTGGTGACGTCACTGTCAACTCTCGTGTGTTTTTTCATAGTTATTGACGTCATGTGAAAAAGACTCTTTGCTGGTGACGTCACTGTCAACTCTCGTGTGTTTTTTCATAGTTATTGACGTCATGTGAAAAAGACTCTTTGCTGGTGACGTCACTGTCAACTCTCGTATGTTTATTCATAGTTATTGACGTCATGTGAAAAAGACACTTTGCTGGTGACGTCACTGTCAACTCTCGTGTGTTTATTCATAGTTATTTTTGACGTTGTCATGCACACTACTCAACATTCATAATCGGTCAATATGGCCTGATCTGAATATTTTGTGAACAGGACCATCACTTTATTTATTTCATACTTCACAGATGAAGCATGTTATGTCACTTTATCCGATCAAATTTTTTTTACATTTGTATAGTGTAAGTCTATGATTGCCACAAAATATCCTTATGGTGTCATTTATTTATAAAATATACAGAAATCTAGGTGACCGATTATAAAAGTTGTGCCGTGTATTCATTTAAATAAATGGATATCGACATTATAAAAACACGCAGGTTGTGATATACTATCTAGAATTTATTTATAGAAACATTAACTACAAAACATTCATGTATTAAATTCACTTTTGAACTTTGATCTAAGTTTTACCTTTAATGAGTATTTAAGTTACATGCAAATCGTAAAAAAATACAAACACATACTAAATCATGTTTGTTAAAAAAGTAAGACTTCATTAATCGACCACTCCAATATCCAGACCTCAGTTTGACGATCTCTTATTCTTCAGACTGGTTTTCTAACTGATAAGTAGATCACATCGATATAAAAACCATTTAAAGTTTGGTCTTAAAGGTAGTCGTAATATCGAGGTTTAACTGTATTTATGAATGGTTTTCGTAACCGGACTAGATTATGTTGAGAACGAGGATTAGTTATTAGATTTTATTTCCGTTGCATACTGATATATATATATATGTGTGTGTACTTAAATCATACGATGCAGTAGTTATATAGGCACGGTTAGCTCGAGTGGAACTAAAAACCCGTAAAAACGGTCATGGCACGGCGTTTATCTATGACTGTGGGAATCATAAATCATAAAACAATATAGTCCGAGACGGGTTTGGACCGGAACATATTTTTTCGTACGATATTTACATCAACACAGTTTATGGCTTAATTTTTACATTTAAAATATCATTGGAGGAAAAAAGATGATTGATAATAATGATAATGATGCACTTAATACAATATTGGTGATAATTATTTATAATGATAATTATTTATAATGATAATTATAATGATAAAAAAATAATAACAATAATAAAAAGCATGAAAATTAATAAAAACAATGATGATTGTAATAAAACATGGACGGATGGGGTTACAAGCGTATAGTGGTTGTAAGAGACACAAAGTGTGAGAAGAGTTCAAACGATTTTAAAACACAGGTCACGTGACAAAGTCAAAATCTTGGCGAACTACGATTGCGTCAACAATTTTGCTCCGTGTCCGACAACCTGCGGTGTTTCCTTGATACAATTTTGTGCGCTATGAGTCGGGTTAATGACGCCAGGAACTCTATGACCTCTCCAATAGTGATTGCTGATAAGCCAAGCCACAGACCAAGCTGTCCTCCAATGTCTGAGATAAGGTTCTGCGACTGTGAAATAAAAAAATGGCGATTTTCTTTTGAAAGTTGTGAAAATAAACAAAACCATGATTTCCCGTCCCTTCAGATCACCGTACACAACTGACAATTTTGTAACATCGGAGCACTGGTTTAGAGAGCTAAACGCTGTGTGTAACGGACAATGTTATAACATCGATGCACTATTTACGAAGCTGAACATTGGTTTAGTCAATTAATCACCGTGTACAACTGACAATGTTTACCGTAGGAACACCGGCTCAGTTAACTAATCACCGTGTATAACTGACAGTGTTTACCGTAAGAACAGCGGCTCAGTTACCTAATCACCGTGTATAACTGACAATGTTTACCGCGGGAAAACAGCGGCTCAGTTACCGAATCACCGTGTATAACTGACAGTGTTTACCGTAGGAACAGCGGCTCAGTTACCTAATCACCGTGTACAACTGACAATGTTTACCGTAAGAACAGCGGTTCAGTTACCTAATCACCGTGTATAACTGACAGTGTTTACCGTAGGAACAGCGGCTCAGTTACCTAATCACCGTGTACAACTGACAATGTTTACCGTAGGAACGCCGGCTCAGCTATCTAATCACCGTGTACAACTGACAATGTTTACCGTGGGAACGCCGGCTCAGCTATCTAATCACCGTGTACAACTGACAATGTTTACCGCGGGAAAACAGCGGCTCAGTTACCTAATCACCGTGTACAACTGACAATGTTTACCATAGGAACAGCGGCTCAGTTACCTAATCACCGTGTACAACTGACAGTGTTTACCGTGGGAACATTTGTACGATCAGATCAACAGGACCGTCGTGAATATATGTAACTGAATAGTCAAGTAATTTTAAATAAAATACATGTTATGTTAATATTATTTTACAATACTGAACCTAAAACGATAAAATTCTCACCTCATAAGCCTTCTGTTGCTCCACGTGTTCAAACATGAGTTCTTTGTAGTACACTTCTAATTTAGCCAACGTATCAGAACTGAAAGAATGATAAAATACAAAGTATACGGGATTTGTGTTCCCGTTGTACTCGTAAATAAGTTATAATCCCAATTCTTCATTAACGGTCGGAAAAAGACGGAAAATTACGGAAACCCACGAAAAATTTTTCGTATCATCGGCCTAATAATGGGGATTTTTATTTGTTCATAATCCCAATTCTTCATTAACAGTCGGAAACAGACGGAAAATTACGGATACTCACGAAAAATTTTCGTATCATCGGCCTAACAATGGGGATTTTTATTTGTTCATCATTTATTAGGTAATCAAATGTTAAAAGAACCAATTGTTAAATAAATGAGTTTTTGTGGTACTTCAATAAATTCAAACCCATTTTTAAGTCCGTCGGTATGGACAGCTTCCGGACATGCGAAATTGTTCTGGTCCCGGATGGGGTTTGAACTCACAACAGTGAGAGGTTATGATTACTAGTCAGAGATTTTAACCACACGGTAACGGAGGCTACTAATTATTAAAACTCAAATAGGCCGAGACTCCAACCTGTCTTGTCTTTTTTCATCGTCCATAAAGTGACTCATTGTTTTCTGTATCTTTTTGTCCAGATGTTCCTAAAATGGTAAACCAGAGCCATTTTATTGATTAATTTAAACCAACGGTATTGTTTCAAAACATGAAATGTGATGTCGAACTTTTTAATGGACTGTCAACTTCCACCTTTGTATATAGGGCCGCATGTGAAAAACCACCGGTCTTTTTTGATGTCATAAACAAATGAACGTGTGCTCAAAGACCTATGATACGTGAGAAGATCTTCTTTATCACAAAAGTTTAACGTCACCCCGACATCCAGGGTCGTTTAGCTTATACTAATTTATTTTAGCTCGATTGTGAAACAAGCAATTTTGCTTATATTAATCACACTCGAGTCCGCTTCCTGGATACTACACCAGTACTGTGTCCGAAAAATGGGATTGTGAAGTTCATGAACGAAACCCGTAGAAGCCAGGATTCGAACTCAGGACCTTCGGATCAGAGGTAGGACGCTCTACTTCTAGACCACGATGCCTCCCAGGGTCGTTTGGAGACTCTTCCCGTTTTAACAGTAGAGGAAGCCCCAAGGCTGACACCTTGGTTGAATCACCGACCTCCTGTATATAACTGAACAGTTACCTCACCGAGAGACCAAAACCACTCGACCACGGAGCCCCTTATGAGAAAATCTACGGCCCTTCGTGCGGGGCTAGTCTTAATACAAACTATTTCTTATGATAATTTTATCAATAAATATTGGAAAGGAGGAGAATGGCCATCATTTACATGCTCGTATTTATTCAGAGGTGACAATTAGCTTTAGTATGATCGTAAATTCAATACGACCGTTCAAAACGTAATCACTATAGTCAACGAATGAACGAAAATTAATGATTTGACACGTATAAAACATGGCAGTGAAATTATCCATATGAAAGTTGCCGTTTTATTTTGAAAATCCATACACGTTAGTATCAGATTATAGTATGAATGTACGATTTTTAAGCGTAAAAATACTTCCGGTCGTAAAAATAACTAGAGATATCATAATTTGCAGACGTAAACAAACCTCATACTGTTCGGATGGCCATTTGGATGACGATAATGTCAGCTCATATTTCGTGTCGCTAAAATAAAAAAGAACAGAATAATTTTATATGATTTTCACGAAAGCTTCCAAGATTCATATGGTAACATATACGTATTGCTGTGTCTGAATTCATGTATGAATTGAAAATCGAACTTAAGAACCTACAACCACAGAGCGTAGCAACCACAAATTCGTCCGCGTTACCTATTTTATGTAAGAACAAAACTTAATGACCATCTGAATAGTTTAACCACCTCATTATAACGACCACTTTCAAGTAAAATCAGACCTGTATTAAATGTTTTCTCTATAATTCAACTTGATAATGAGACCACCTCAGTAGTATTAAAACAGTCGGATTTTCATCCAATTAGTGGGTACCAGCACTTTTTCTGAACATGGCAAACTCTATGATAAGACGGCATTTGAGCGAAGCAGAGATGTGGAGGGCTGTAGGGATGGTGGAGCAGGGGTCCATACAACGTGAGGTTGGTATGGCGCTTGGTGTACATCACACCAACATAATCAGAACCTGGGCAAGGTACCAGCAGTATGGTACACACGTCAAGAGACATTGCGGACGCAGACAAAAGGTGACGACAGCAGCTCAAGACCGATTCTTGATATTCCAGGCCCGTCGAGGACGGTTTGCAACAGCAAGGCATCTTTATAATGACATTCTTAATGTTTCTGCGATGAGATGTTAGACACCAAGGTTAGGCTGTATGCCGGGGCAGTGGGCGATCAGTTCATTTTAATGAACGATAGTGCGCCACAAAGCCCGGGTCGTCCAGGGTTACCTTCCGAGGGAGGGTATTGAGCGCCTTAACTGGCCAGCGCGATCATCCGACCTAAATCCAATTGAGCACATGTGGAATGAGCTGCAGGTACGGATATCAGCTCGCCAGGTGCAACCTAGAAGCACCCAGAAGGTTGAAGCCATGTTGATGCAAGAATGGGCCGCCATCCCTACTAGGACTGTCAGAAACCTCATAGGGAGCCTGAGAAGGTGTTGCTAAGCAGTTGTTGTTAGCAATGTGTCGCATATACGCTACTGAGTCTAAATATTTAAACATAGATGAGGTTGTGAAAATTTGGAATACAAGTTGAGTGTCCAAAAATCTTGGATATTGGGGACTTTCCTCTTCTCTTGCACATAACTAATGCAAAATCAGTAATGAATGTTGAATTCGATCATATTGATTATATATGAAATTGACTTTAAAAATCATTTGTACGACGGTAACCAAATCATTGCCGAAAATATTCATACTAAAATATTTAGTGCTCAGCAAAAGTTGAATAGTATATTAAATGCAATTTCTGTGGCGCATAAAACGAGACAATTCAGAGAAGTCGCCTCCCTTTGCAACCATGTGATCGAGCAACATGCCTGATTGATCAATGGATGTTTTCTCTGATACAGTGCAACCTCTCCAGAACGGCCCTCTCTTGAACAACAACCTCCCTTGAACAACAGCATGATGTTTCCCACTGTACGATTTAACTGTTTATTTTACTTCTCTACAGAAACAACCTCTCAACAACAACAACAACAACATATTTTTGTTCTCCCAAAGGGTGCTGCTTTGTAGAGGTTGCACTGTATACCCCGTAAATTCGCACCATAACTTGTTGCATTTCAACTTAAATGGTTGTTGATAAAGGGGACTAAATACTCACGAGCATGGTGTTGGGCATCTGCCGTTACAGTCTTCCAGGATACGCCCAATAGACTTGCCAACGCATTCTGAAAAAAAAAAACACACACGAGTCAAATGACTTGAATCACCTCTAACTATGATGAACATCCGTGTTTATTTTATCACTTGTTGGTAAAATTTCATACAAATAGTTCGCGATCATTCACATGGAATAGGCTTTGGTTTATTGTTTATCTGTTCTTTAACGGCCCATTCGACAGCTGCCATTTCAGAGCCACCCCAGAGAGAGGGAGAAGATACGGGAGAACCGGGCATATATATCCCGAATCTATTTGAATAGACCTCCCGGTTCTTCATCGTGCCCGGTGTAAAGCACCTATACACGCCTCGCCCGTTTTCTGTGATTTTCTAAACACAGTACAAAGCTCAGTTGTTGAGTTGGGGACACTGAAAAACGTCTCAGAAATATCGGAAGCTGGAGCCGAGATTCGAACCTGCGACCTTTCGATTGGTAGTCAAGCGCATTACCACTAGGTCACCGCACCACCCTTTGGATTAGAATAAGATCAGGTTTAAACCAAGTTACGATCATCGTAAACTACAAGAAAATCTTGATATTAACATCAGCATTTGGAGCGGAAAAGAGCAGTCTTAATAATGAGATGGTCTGATTATCAAGTTCAATTATAAAAGAAAAAAAAAAGTCCAAAATCGGGTAGTCGTTATAATGAGGTGGTCGTTATATTGAGGTAGTGGTACATTGACGTTTTACTGTGTTACACTTTAGTACGTAGTGGAATGAATTAAAATATCCAATGAGGAAGGGCGGACCACATTGAACAGAGTACGTTATATACAGGTAACCATTAATGCAGCGTACACCCTACCTTCTTCACATGAACAAATGGATATATTTTTCGGCACGTAGAAGTATGACGACATACAGTCACATTCCGTCTCCAGTTCCTGCTGAATACAACTTTTTAAACACGTTCTCTTGCTGTATTTGGTACCAAAGTCCCTGCCGTAAATGTCCACAACCCCTGTTCCTGCATTTCCGCAGTCCGCGTGGGGCGGAGGAAGGCGAGTCAGTAGTGTCTGTAAAAAACGTCAATGAAACAAATTTTAGTTTCTTTGATAAAGAACGCCTTCTTCCGCCTACCTGTGGTGGAATAGTTAAAATTAGCGTGGGGTGCGAGGGCGTAAACCTAGCGTGGGGTGCGAGGGCGTGCGTTTACAGAAAGTATGACCACATACCAAGAATTAGTTTATGTGTCCAAGTACAGTATGTTACTACATCGACAGACTTAACAACGGTTAATGCTTATGCTCGCATTTATCGGTGTAATTGATTTACAAATCTCTATAAAAAGGCCACCTGTGTACAAAGACCTCATTTCTTTAATTCATTTGTTGGCCGTAGTTCACAGATCTGACTGTAAATATATGATTCCTCACACGATATCCAGCGTAGAAAGGCATTACTACCGATCGACAAAAATTGATATTGTGTTAGGTTCAGAATCTTGACGATAATTAAGCTCCTACCTTAGAAATTCCAACGGAAGTCTTCGAACCCGGCGAGATGGATATAGCATCGTCTTCTGGCGTCGGGAATGTGCCTCGCTCGTGCACGAGAACTCGAACTCCGGCATCTGGGCTGAGTGCTGATATGTACTCGTCTTGCTCAATATTCAGTTCTAAGGTCAGACCTGAAATAAACCAAATTGTTAACATGAGTCTATTGTCCTTTTTCCAAAGCGTATGAAGCAGCAACCAGGGTCCTGTGGAAGGAAATTTCGGAATTCTTTTAACATTTATTCATCTAAATAATAGTGTTTTTTTTTTTCTGAAAAAAAAAATCAAAAGTCAAAACGTACCGAACAATAAAATGTTTCGTTGATTTTTAACTGTCAGAATCTTTTTTAAAGTTCAAATGTTAAAACCATATTAAAACAATTCAGTAAAACGTTTAATTAATATAGTTCGCTTCAATATTAAGACCAACTTATTACAAAGACCACTTATTTTCCAGTTTTCAAAATTTGTTTTACAGTTTTACTTGATAATAAGACCACCTCTGTATTAAGTTCATTATTATATTGGCTTATTCCAAAGGTGGTCCTGTTATTGAGGTTTTATTGTACACGTACCCATCAGCGGTCCAGCGTAGTTCGTTTTCATGGGCGGCATTCCGTTGTTAAAAGTATTCATCGTGTAGCAATTCCCGTAGAAATTGTTTCTCTGGTAGGTAAAGTTCCTACAATACGAAATTACGTAACGTGATTTATGCAAATGCTTAAGTTTTTAGGATAAAGCAACTAGCGCTTTCTGGTGACGTAAATTCACTATGCAATGAAGGGAGATAATTCTTTCAAGAATGGCAGTTAGTCTGACGAGTGACATCCCCTGGTTATTTGTAATACGCTCATGGAATCTGACGCATTTTTGGCGAAAAAGAAGTCAAACATAGGTGTCTCATGCATTTAAGGGACACAGTATACGGTAAAACTGACGAGGAACGCCCCCTGACGGATATAGCACGCTTTGAGTCTAATATTTGGTCCTGATCATTTTCTAGTGCCCCTAGTTGGCATGAGATCAATATACATGTATAAATAATAGGGGTGTAACAATACGGTAAAAGCCGTATTGCAATATATTGTAATACGTATAGTTTTTCGAGCAGAAAAGCAAAGCAGGAATTGATGCTCATACATCGCCTTAAATGGATCAGTATTATACATATTAGATACGAAATTCTTATGTAGTTTCAAAGTGAAATAATGTTTAATTGATTAGCAAATCAAATACACAAGTTGACGTTTAAAAGTTAATGATGGAGGCAGAATGGAGAGAAAATGCTGATATATATTATACATTGTATATATTTCTGAGATATTTTCATCGGTGGCGTCGCCATGACTACAAAAGCCGATTTATGTTGGGCTGGTATACTGGTACCCCTTTATTCGTTGAATAGTGCCAAAGCCCTGAGCTCATGGTTGACAGGAATCAGTTTTATGATAGAACAATATCGTAAAAGTACGAACATGGTTGAATGTCCGTTTATTTTGTCCGTCCGCGTGGTACTCTTTAAGGAGATGATATATCGGAAAATTAGAATAAGGGACCCAGACTTCAATTTACGCTTTAAAGACAATAAAATGGTTATCTTACGCAGGTGAACATGTCTTTCCTTGCCACACACACGATAGAATTAAGTCATTCTTATGGTGTCCATAAGTACGGAGCTCTTCATCCGTCAGACCAGCCTGAAGTTTATGAAACAAGTTACTAACATCATGTTTCCATGGAGAAGACTACACGAAATTCTTGTTTCGAAAATCTCCATCAAGAGGTAATTTTCCATTTTTCGTGGTATTTTTTCGAGTAAATATTAAAACTCCTAACCACCTTTTCTGCGAGGAATCATAAAAATGTTGAGAAATTCTTAATGTGATAAGCAATCTTATTAATCAAAGCGTATTTAAACATGGCCGCCGGCCATTTCCGGTAAAATAAAACTACTCAAATATTCAAACAAATCGAAAATTCCCAAACGGCTTTTAAGACTAAAGAGCAATTGGAAACATCATTAATGATTAAGGATAGTCTGTGTATTAATTACAAACAAAATGTTCTATCTGGAAGCAATCAGCATCAATTTTTATCAATACTTGGTACGAGTCAAAGAATTGTTGGTGAATAGAAATACCCATTCAGAAACGCGGTTTCTGCTTCAATTCAGAGCAGTAAATTTATCTCCCAAGCAACTGAGTAAACAAGCAATATCGATGCATCCAAATTGCAGGATTGTAAATGATTATAAATTTGAGTCAATTAAAACTATCGTCATTAATATTCGACAGTATCAATGCTGGGCATTCGACATATCGCGGTCCTGGGTAGGCATTACCAACAAAAAGCAATCAGGAATCTTAACTTTTAGCCAGACTTAGGACATTATTGTTTTTCCGTTATTCGTGTCGTTCTTTTTCGTTCTTTCGTTCGTCCATTTATTTGTTTTTTTGTGTGGGTTCGTTCTTTATTTCGTTCGTTTTTCTTCCTTCCTTTCTTTCTTTCTTGTTTTCTTTTTCATTCATTCATTCATTCATTCATTCATTCATTCATTCATTCATTCATTCATTCATTCATTCATTCATTCATTCATTCATTCATTCATTCATTCATTCATTCATTCTTTCTTTCTTTCTTTCTTTCTTTCTTTTTTTATCTTTCTTTCCTCCTGCCGTCCTTCTTTATATAGATGTATATACAGATGCTAACTGAACTTGCAGTATATTTACCGCTATTGCCGAATACTTGAAGAGTGCCAGATAAGCATCGTCTTCTTGCTGGTAATATTGCTCAGCGATTTCATGATCATCCTCCAGCGCATCCCATCTGTTAAAGGAATTGCCAGACAGAAAACTTTTCATGTAATCGTCATCATACATGTACTCAGTGGAATTCTCTGAAGACAGAAATTAACGTGTATGTTAACATTCTTAATGAACCGAGTTGTGTTTTCTCAGAGTCATCACCAAAGATAGCAATAATCGGTAATGCTTGTCAAGTTTTTAGAAATTTCTTTATCGTAAAAGCCAAATTCGGGCCGCGACCGTCGTCCAGTGCTTAGTGCGATGGACTTGTAATCCGGAGATCCGGGCTCGAATCCCGGTCGCGCAGGTCATATCCTTCTATAAAAATTTGACAAAACTGTCTATTTTCCTATTTCTAGTTAATAATGTCTAAATTTGTATAAAAACTACTCGAAGCACGAAACACTTCTTTGTTTCAGTAAAACTTCGATATGAAAGTCGCCATTGAGAAAAACAGTTTGCTTTTCATATCGAGGCGGCCTTATCATCATGTTCAACTGTACTGAGGAAATACCGGGTGTCTTATTTCGCGTGTATCTAATTTCCTCTGTATTCGCGAGTCCGTGAAATAAACGCAAAATTATGCTAGTAAATTGTGAAAATTTAATGATTAATGAAAATAGATATATTCTACGCCAAAAAGGTGAAAAAAAGTTTTGAATCAAATCGCGAAAAAAAACGATATTTGTAAAAACCGACAATGAATGTCGATGATATCACGTGTTTTTCATAACGCACTGGGGTTTTACTGTATTTTGAGGTGGGTATTGCACTGACGTCTACTGTAATGATCTGATCACGTGGTCTGGGTGACGTAGTTCAATGGTTTTATAAGGTAATATTTATCTAACGTTAAACAAACTTATCTCCGGGGTATCGAACGATGCTTATAGATAAAAGGTTGTTATTTAGTACGCCAGCGTTTGCTAATGCGTTCGATTTGTTCGTTTTAATTAACACACCAATAGTTTTTACACTCTGTACCCATTATTTAAGTTTTTTCAATTAAGAGATCACAACATGTTAATAGACGAAGCCGTTCAATATATGAATTGTCCCACGTAATAAATTTTCCGGGAAATTAATAAACAATCGTCACGAACGGACCTTTTGACAATGCGTGAAAGAGTTCAGTTAGTAACACTAATTCACCACTAGTCACCAATTAATAATTTATTGGATACGTTTTATTTATTTTAATGATAATATATCAACATGGGTGTGAATATGTTTTCAATATTGTTTTAAATCAGTAATTACACATATTTATTGTGATTAATAATCGCCATAAATATTATACTGAAGTTATTAATGACTGCTAACTGGGAAGAATACTTGATTTATTTTCAATGAATCAAAAATAATTTGACACCATCAATAGAAGAGAAAGTTGATGTTTTAAATCGACTGTGTCCAATAATAAACCTCTAAACTATTTGACGTATGTAAGTGCAAAGGGTCATATTGAAAGCCAACAAGGAGTATCTAGTACAATGCTTTAAAGTCGCTTGATTTGTTTTTACTGGTTCATTATCAGGCCAGAAAAAATAGTCGTGTTTATTGTTTCGTGACCCAAGGTTTGCACCAACTCTAGTTTCTGACGGTCAAGAAGAAAAAAACGAACATATTTGGGGACAAATCGGATCTCGTATTCTCACAAAATGTCTGTTCAGGAAAAAGATAAGAATTTCGAACTACCTTCCCTGACTTTGCTTAATCATGTAATCGTAAACATGACTATGACCGAAAAGTTATCACGAAGTATTCAAAAAAAAGAAAAAAAAATTATGTAGAATTGGGGCCGTAAAAATATTTTTTAGCCGACAACTTAACAATTTTGACTATTTTGGATGGGTATCTCAAACGATTCATTGTCCGTTAATCATGATTTAAAAATATTTGTTTTAAGGGTTTTAAAGGCTTATTATGAATTCTTAAACCAATCTAGACTCATGTTCCACCGTATTTCAGAAAATATGGTATACATGTATTTAGAACCGTTTATCGAAGATAAATGGGCACATTTATACCATGCTTCTGTCGCCTGATAGTAACGTTATGCTCTCAAACACGAGCAACTGGACTGTACATTCTATTCAGCAATATATTTATCATGTATATGACCTGAAAACCTCCAGCGAGTTTACGATGACGAATGAGAGCATTGTTTTAATTAGAAATGCGTCATAAGTCAATAAACGTAACATTTAGACAATGAAATATCATCATTACGTGAAATAACAATTATTTTACACTCATAATTTTAGAATAATGTAAACGTTGAACAATAACCGTTTTCACACAAGTAAAAATGTTTTCCCACAATCAGAATGTAAACATACGACTCATAGACAATGGGAAATAAAGGTTCAGAAGGTAATTCTATGAAAGTTGAAATAACATAACCTTGACCTTGCTTCGTGTTCGAAGAAAGCATTGTCCAAGGGCATGCTACTGGCAAAAATTTAAATACCTGATTCAAAATCATCCCCACCAAAAAAAATCTAGGGTCAATGGGTCGGCAGATTATTTTTTTTCAAATATATGTCTTTAGTTCGGAGGGGTAGCTCAAACAAAAAATGAAAACATTGACTAAAAAGAAAGAAAGAAAGGCTGTCACTGAACAGCACCCAATTGTATAAACATTGGTTAACTTTAACCACTGGTTTAAATCAGAATTTTGGTTAAAATTTTGGTTAAATTATCGGTTAGCTGTTGTAGAAAATTTTGTTTAAATTTAACCGAATGTTGTTTTTGTTAAAGCTCAAATAAATCTAAACCAAGTCTAAGATGCTGGTTAAATCTTAACATAAACGGTAACCAGTACCAAAATGGCAGCCCTTTTTAAATGTTTAGATGACTTTTTTTAATGGTTAGTAAACCAAAATGGTTAAATTTAACCTTGGGTTAACTTAAACATTTGGTTAAAGTTAACCAATGTTTATACAATTAGGCGCAGATATCCAGGGTCAGCAGAAATGTGAACGTTGGTCTAGTCAGATGAAACAACAAGTTAAGATTTTGAAACAACAATAGTGAGTTTAAAATAAAGGAAAATATTTCTATGTTGGCTTAGGGGTGTTGATGTACTAAGTCATGTCATCATTGCTAAGTGACCACTATGGAAATAAGGGTTTACCATTTCCTGTGTTATCCCTGGTATTGGTGCGCATGTCATGGTTTTTATACTCATGCTGTATTGTGTTATGTATCATTACGAGTTGTTTTATTGTAAATCTTATCTTATCTTTAATGTATATATACTCTGTGTCAACTATGACGTCACAAATCAAGGGAAGCAACTCTCCCTGTTTTTTTCTCGGAAATTAGCTACCGTGTTACAAATCTTTGTTTTTCAGTCCTTTAAATTTATTTTTATAGCCTTATCGTGGCAAACATGCTTACTAATGCTTATAAACAATTAAATTAGCGACAGTTAATCAATTTTATCTTTTTCTGTTTATATGACCTTTAAAGTCGATTTTTTTCGAAGAAAATGAATTGTGACGTAGTGATTGGTTGCTTGTTGGCACGGTCTAAATATTCCAATTGTATTTTAGTACCGGATTCACATTAGATAAGATATAAGAATAATTTAATTTCGCGGGGTTGGGCCATTTTGACTCAGGGCAATAGTATCATTAAGTTAGCTGATAATGTGTTCATTACGGCAAGTAAATGTAGTTAGTCTTAATGAATCAATCGCCTGGATAGTGAGGCCACTTTTAGGACCAAAAGAACCAGTCTAAATATTAAGATTGTTCCAACGTTAAGGAACAACGGAGAAATTGTTGGAAACCAGTCCAAAAATAAATAGAGGTGGTTTCAATATTGAATATTGAAGTGGTCAATATGTGAGACATCCAATTATAAATCTACTATCTGCATAAACTAATTAATGTCGAATAGAGACAGCTTTCATCAGTCACGGTCGATATATTAATTACTTCGTAATTTAGTATTTTAATTACTGTTTGCATGTGAAATAAAAAAAAGCATTTTGTTATCTCAGTCCGCCCTGTTCAGTTTACCGTAATACTGGTTATTATATTAGAATAAATATTGGAAATCCATCTATTTTAATTATCCATCTCTTTTCAGCTCTTTAGGTAATTGTAATCATATATTTTGTCAGATTTTATCTGATTTTTTCCCGATATGTAAACCGGTACAGTACCATTTAATAAACAGATGTAGAGTTTGCGACAAGAGCAATCGAAAAATAAATCCTCGATACAAAAACTGAAATGAAAATGCAGAAATTAATGCCATCAATTTAAACAAAATGAATATCAGAATTTCGCGTGTCAATTAAAATGAAAATATCCTGCAGATAATTAATTTTTTCACCATTTTGATTAAATACAATTAAACTTTAATGAAACTTATTAAACTTTCGCTTTTTTGTCATTACTTTATGTAAATATTACACGTCACACGCAACAATATGAATAACGTGTACGTGGTAGACACAGACAAGCACCAATAACAACCTATATATGACTGCTCCAGTGTACCGATAATATCGCGATACATTCATATTGCGATACGTGTGTATCGTATCGTATCGCAAATATTTGATATTTATATTGGCGATAAGAAATATGCTTAATACGACTAATCATTTTTTTAGAAATTCTTGTAAAAAGAAATAAGGCAGAGCAATACAGCGTAAAAAACAACACATTGCTGCATCATTTTAAAGGTTTTTGTACATCCTAAAATATGGCTGTTTGACGGACATTTCTGTTGAAACAATGTACAGAGATACATACTAGTATCACGTATCGGTCAATCCGAAACTGGCTTCTGTATAAAGACGACAGATATCGTCTAACTTTTCCTTGGACGCTGATTGGTTAATTTTGATCGAAATCCGGACAGAATTCTGCCCACGGGATCTCGCGAGACTTCTAATATTCGGAACCCCTCACATTTTTTTCGCTGGATGCATAATTTCAAAAATAGATCAAAACATGGAATTTGGATTATTTTTTTCGTAACATTGTTATGCAAATATCTAACTTAGTATTTATTTAATACACACGGCCTACTTACCTATGTTTCAAAAAGGAATACTGACTGGTTTAAAACAACAACAACAACAACAACAAACATTTGTGAAGTCCTATTGAAAATCGAATACTCGATTACTATTGTAGACGTGTATTTTTTCAGTTTTGTTTATTTTTATTGTTTTATTGAATAATTGTGTTCACGAAACACCACTTTTTAAGTTTAAAGTTAGCATAATTTTGTCCTTTTTACATATTTATATCATATTCAAATGTTTGGCTTTTATAAAAGTGCGATAGATCTATTAAACGGAAAAATCAACTTGGACCATTCATGTTCCTAGATTATATTGTTAAATATAATTAATGCATCTTGCAGACAATAACAATAAAAAATCACCGATCCAACTGACTACAAAGAGCTGTTATGCAATATTAAGTAACAAAGATATCTCAATTCCTGGACCCCTTATAAAGAAGAAATATTTTATGGATCATATCACAAAAGGGGTCAATATACTTAGACCATATATGACTGATATTATGTAAACATAATACAACTTAGATCATAATCGAACACCCATTTCAGTTCTGATGAAACAAAAAAAAAATCAAGTAATAAAAATTAACTTACCAAATACAATTATGCAAATATTCTATAAAAAATAATACCAATTAATATAATGAATGGATGTTGTACGTGTAATTTTACATGTAGTTTTAAAATTCCTTTTTGTTATAATAAAAGAGTGGCTATTGATAATATAATTTTCATCTTTTCGTTTCTGTATATGAATGCCCACCAAGTAACTTCTAGCATTCACTTTTTTTGTCTTGAATCAGGGACTCTACATTGTAATAATGCAGAGTCCCTGCTTGAATACAGGGTGTAGTTTAGTATTTAAGGTATTCGTGCATCGGTAACATCTTACGGATATACGGAAATCCCCGATGTTTCACGAATGGACAGCCAATCACATGGCTCAAAAGAATTGACCAATCAGAATGCCAGATAATATAGACCATACCTGTTCCTTTGATGTACTGCAACATGGAACGGGGACCAGATTACTGTCAACCCGTTCCATGAAACGCATTACGTATCGGTTAACCCGTACTGTGGAACGCATTATGTATCGACCTATCCGTACCGCGGTACGTATTAACTGCACCGCGATATAGACTGTATCGCAAATGCCTAGGTGATACACAATCTAAAAAAATTCCAGCTCACCTTCCATCCACTCCTGTCTTTTGTCTTCTATATAATCATCATACAACATATCATCATCGTCTAGTTCAAAGTAATCTTCCAACATGTCAAAAGGTGGTCTTTCCATCATGCTTTTCTTCAATGGGTTCTTGTTGCATATCGTTATACTTGGAAAATCCAAACCTGACACAGCCGTCACTTGGACTTTAACCTCAACCGGATAACTGCGAAGAATATAAAAATTCGAATGACACCAGTTTTCGCGATGTTCGTAATCTATAATATGCATAGAGAGCAATTGTTTACAATTAGCTCCTCATTTCATTTAAACTGAAACTACAAGAAGCAATTCAATGCTTGTATGATTTTAGAGGATTTTATTTCTCAACAGGCCAAAAGAACAACATATTTTACGAAAAATTGTAATATCTTACAAATCATAATATTTATACCCTCGACGATGAATATAAAAATAATAATAAAGAAATTTATGTGGTAAAACTTTCTGTGAATAATAACACCTCCTCGGATTTTTTTCTGAAGTTCTTCAGCTTGCTGTGAAAGATTCCCCACCAGACAAGGTGGAGCTTTTTAGAAATCAGAGTAAATTACTTTCAGATTTGTTTCAGCCGCGGTCGTGGTCTAGTGGTTAGTACGCTGATCCCGTATTCATAAAGCTCCTTAGATTTAAATAAGGATTTTCCTTAAGTTTAGATGAATTTCCTTAGGTAAGGAAATTCCGTAAATAGCTATTCATAAAACTCCGAAGGAATTTCCTCATATTCAAGGGAAAATCATAGAAATCAATGGAAAATCCTCGATGTAAGGATTTTTTCCCTAAGGAACTTTATGAATACGGCCTCTGGACTTGTAACTCGGAGATCCGCGTTGAATTCTGGTGGCTAAAGGTCATACCATTCCATGAAAATTTGACAAAAAATGTTCACTTTCCTCTATGTGGAGAAGTTGCCGACTCTTTGTGGAAGAGTAAGTTAGTACTAGTTAGAATACAGTCCATGCAAACTGGTTAGGTGAACCGGCCGTTGTATATAACTGAGTTATCGTTGAAAAACGGCGAGAAATCCAATGAAAAATGACAGATTTATTCCGTCCCGTTTTGCTCCAGAGCAAAGACGTCAGCTACACAAAAGAGATTTTGCAACAAAAATGCAATTAATTTTACCTGAAATACTTTTGGAACAGCCAAACACACTGTATTGTTAACCAAGCAAGCATAGCTAAACATGCAATTGTCCAGATGACCCTTTTGTACCAATGTGAGGCTTTGTGGATTCTTGTAAGGGCCGAAAAGCTGGTTTGTTCACAAAAGTCATTATATATTTCCTTTGCGCTTCTTTTCTTCCATCTTTCCGCTGCAATCTTTCCCGCCTTTGCATCTGTTAAGATCATATAAGATAAACTTATGAGTTTTATGTAAAATATGTTTGGTTATCGTCCGGTATATTATTAAATATTTATATATTAAATATACGCTATTACATTTATATGCTATCTTTGTATGTCACGAGTGTCGTCTGCCAGTGCTATGCTGTAAGTGAATAATTAATTAGGGTTATGAAGAACTGCCCTAATGATCAAATTTCCAATTCTGAAACATCTGATGGTGTTAGTTATCGCTGCTACCTGCAGGGAGATTTGCATGAGCGAAGCCTCAAGAAGAGCGTATTTTTCATAAATTATTTCGGAAGACGATACTCAATTGCGGAGATTTCCATGGTTCTTTTGTATGTGATAATTGGCCGCTTCGATTGGAAAACTAGACGAGGTGCCGTAATCGGAAGATCTCTTCCGGTTCGTTCGATTGTGCCGTTTCTGAGTTTTAAAGCTCTGTCGTCCATTCTGTTCGATGTTTGGAAGAGCCAGAAGAGCTTCTCAAACCAAAATGGTGGCAACGCACACAGCATCAAATGAAACGTAAATTTATTTTAGCATCCTTAATTGCATAAAGATCGTCCATCAAAACTCTTTTGTAGTTATCTAAATTGTTTCGTCCGTAACATGCTGAAAGTATTTTGTTATAGTTTTGAAAATTTTCGATGGTATTAATATCAAAATGCAATCATTTGTTCATTCGAACCTCGTTAGTTCTCCCCCCCCAAAAAAAACAACATCCGGCGTCTTTATGTTTTAATATTGCTTATTATAATTGCACCGCCATGTTGTAAACTAATTTCCGGTTGACAGTCTGTACTATTGACGAACTCTTCTGAACACTTCCGAATATATTCTACTCTGCTCGGCACAGCAGCCCATTAAAACCGGCCAAATGTCAAACAATCACAAGGCACATAAAAGATTAACGAGTACAAATGTTGTTGATGTTTCTTTTGTTGTCGCTGAAACTGATGAAGTTGATGACGAAAATGGTTTTAAAAATGAAATGGTCAGATGTCATATTTCTTTTCCACCTGTCACCCACAAACAACCCTCCGATCAGATTGTGTCAATATTTCAGACACCATATCAGGGCATCAAAAATAAAATGTACCACCAATTTGTACACAAAACGCAATTTAATGCGCCCGTGACTTTGAAGAAAAAGTAAATTGAACTTAAAGAAAAGAACACGCCTTAGAATAACTTGAATCTATCTACAAATGAGAGCCATTAGTAGACCGGATGTACAACGTCCGGGATAACTGCATGCAAAATAACAATTTTATCATTGATTAGCGACTGGGCTTACATGTTTTAAATGCTTGTCGCATAAAATTACCACATAGTCCTTTTTAACAATACTGCTTATATCGACAATCTGTCATAACAAATTGGTACTATTTAATTACTTTTTTACGTAAGACAAAATATATTTGCTTTGAAAAAAGCTTCATATATTGTTAACAGGAATCCCACTTTTTATCCTTGTAAGTAAGCATTATTCTTTTTTTTCAATTGTTATTTTTTTGACAGCAACAGTTGTATGTAGTTAAGTATATTATCTAAGACATATGTACATAGGTACGTTGTTTACACGGCCAAAAATATTTTTGAACGAGGAATGTACTGAAACAAATAATTCGTGTATTCGCTATAATTCTTGTTAAAATAAATATTCATTTCACATAAATAAAATTTTAAAAATCCCTGCCCCTACCTCCCCCCAAATTTTTTTTTAACAATTTCGACAAAAAAAACTCCATTTTCGTTCTTTATTCAAGCATTTGGTTATCAGTGCAGGTAAATCCAGTTAACAACAAAAAAAAAACACGTCAACCTACCTACCTACCTACCTACTGTTAAAAATTGGGGTCTTGCTACTATCCCGCGAATCAACATTTTTTTTGTGGAATAATGTAATAATACTGTATATAAAAACGTGAAATTTGGATTTTCAGAATATCCAAGACCAGAGAAATAGACCTAACATGGTGGTCTCATTAACAAATTCATATACATGTATAAGGAAAGTATAGGCATCAGTTGCAAAAATAGGTGACTGTTAAAACGATAATGACGCGATCGCTGAGTTATATTTTTGCTCTACATTACACTAAATTAACGGAGGATTTTGGTCGCGTTTTTTTTTTAATTTTCCATATATCTATCTGCGGCATTACTTCAAGTTGTAGTTGAACAATATCTCCACATGATCAAAACATTTCAATAAAATGAAAACTGAAAAAAATATTAATAAGAATAAATAGTGTTATTTTGTTTTATTGTTGACCGTGGATACCATGTTCGTTTGGTACTATAATTATCTGAGGGGTTCCTAAGGTATGGACAAAAGTGGGTCTCCCTTATTTTCAAACCGTTCGTTTTACTCGTGTATTACGAGTTGAGCTTACGTCAGACAACGTTTACATAAATGGTAAGCGCTATTCGGAAATAATGCACGCTTTCGACGAATAGCGCTTATTTTTTTTCTTGTCAAGCGTTCTACGAATAGCGCTAAATATTTTTTGATATGTTATTAGTATATAAAT
Source organism: Lutraria rhynchaena (assembly GCA_008271625.1). Taxonomy (NCBI): domain Eukaryota; kingdom Metazoa; phylum Mollusca; class Bivalvia; order Venerida; family Mactridae; genus Lutraria; species Lutraria rhynchaena. Next base: position 1,966,533 of record VIBL01000072.1, read on the forward strand.
AGCCCACTCTTTCAAGTCTTATATTAATAATTATGGAGATGACATGACTAAAATTCACTTGATAATTACTTACAATAGTTCCCGTTTGAAATTCATTACGTATTTATGACTAAAGCAATTAAACGATGTTTTATAAAGTTTTCACGCTAATTCGACCTGTCAGCATGCTGTGTACCATAGTTTTTTTCCAATATTCCATTATAAATCATGGTTCTATTAACGTAAACAAAATCGTATTTTCCCAGTTTTATAATATTTCTATAGCTATATTCGTCATATATGCCGTTTATTTATTGAAACGTGAGGATTGGTCTTTGAATTCATTAAGATCGTTTTCTCTGAAGTGATGCTGAATGTATAATGTATAATGGTCATAATGATAAAATAACTAATATATGGTACCGGGCAACCTTTTAAAGATAGAATTGGTTCAGCGCTAAAAATAATGTAAGAATATCAATTTGATTTTTATATAATCACCCTTTTGGAGACGCAAAATTATGTCATTGTTGAGAGGTTGACGCTCTAGAGAGGTTAAATAAATAGTAAAATCGAACAGTGGGGAAAAAGCATGCTGTTGTTGAAGGGAGGTTGTCTCTCAAGAAAGGATCGCTCTGGAGAGGTTGCACTGTATAATGCAAAATGTCGAAACATTTGTAGAGTGCTTTATGGCCAAAACAAGCCCGAAAAAACAGAAAACGTTATGGGATCAAAATTATATCTTTTACGCTTATCTGGAAAATCCGAAGAAAAATTGACGTAAACTCTATAATAAGCAAAAGGCAACTTATCTCAGAAAAGTGCCGAATAGAGTTTACCGTAAGCGCTATTCGGCGCAACGAAACGGGTCACCTTACGAATAGAGCTTACATGTAGCCGCTATTCGGAGTAAGCTCTATTCGGCAAAACAGTGCATAACACTATGAACACCTTCAGTGTTTTGATTTAAGTCCAAAAATGCACAAACTTTTAAAGAAAAAATATGATCTGAATATTTTTACCATATAATTGCTGTTTCAAATAAAGAAGAGCTGAAATGAAGTGGAACTTGATCTATACATCGATGTAATGATTTCACATCATAGAAATGCGCAATATTTGTAGTTCTCAGATTATCAATGGGTTATCAACATCAAATATAATTGTTCCAACAGACGATATTTCCATATTATCAAGTTACAATCAATTTTGGTGGCAACCCCATTAGCGTCGTCACTTTTCCCTTTGTAATCTCTTTCATTATCTTTTATATAAGTTTCTTTATTGACGGCGGCTTAAGCGGCATTAGCATTAATTACATTAGCATGAGCGACAGAACTTGGGTCATTTGTATTAGAAATATCAGCGACGTTAGCTCCAGGGACATTAGCAATAGAAGCAGAACTGGTATCAACAGCTACAAGACTGGTATCAGAAGCATTATCGGCATGAATTACATAAATTGAAGCTTTAACGTTGAACATTTAATCAGCTGCATTCACATAATCATCATACACGTAAGCTGCCCAAAAATTAGCAACAGTTGCATTGTACGAACATTTAGTATTAGCGGCAACAGAAGCAGCAACAACAGCAGCAGCGAAGTCAACAACAGAGGCAACGTCTCATCACCAACAACAACAACACTTTTTTATTATCTTTATGCTTTTTTCTATTTTTTTTCTCAGTCAATTAAATCAGATTATTATAGTCAGGTAATTATAAACGATGTTTACTTATGGAAATGTTATTGGAAATAATGAACGTTGATTGTTTATCAAATATTACGTTTAATGGGTTAACTGTCCACCAATTAAGCTTAATATCTCACGCATGCGCATTATACTGTTTCAAATTAAATGATGTCTGACTAAAGGATATTGATTTACGCTTGAAAACCTTTTTTACTCATATTACAGAATACAAGAACTGGTTCCCAGCAATTTGAAATATTTTTCTGCTGAAATAAATTTCATATACTTGCAATGTGTATGTGTAACATCTTGTGTTTTCCCGCAAAATGTGCAATAAGACACAACACGTTCAATGTTGATTGAATGATTGATTGTCGCTATAGGTGCAATGATTAAATTTTACTTGTTTTTACAAATGTACCTATAATTGACATGAATAAATTCATTCTGGACAAAAGAACAACAAAAATTACAAATCAGAGGCGTGTCGACAAAGACACAAAAACAACAAAAACAACAGACATACAGGAAGTAAAAGCGGATACCAAGGAACGCCACTTACAAAACACCCCTACCACACCACGCTGGCAACATAGCCACAACTACACCAACGCGGCAAACACCAACACACTTGCAGCCACATTGGAACAAATATTCTTGCGAAGATACAAACTCGACCATACACGTTACACACATTTCTCCAAATGTCCCAAACGGGGACAAAAAAGAACAAAAAGAGCTTTTACGAACCTGCATCGTTTGAAGGAACTTTAATCTGCCCGAGTAGATCGTGTATGGAACATCTTGCGTTCTTCATTTTATCCTTCGGTGAAGTTGGCAAATCAAGAACAGTGTTTTCGCTGATTGAATTCAGTATGGGGTTAGGCATCAGGGGCTGCACGCTTATCTTTTTGACGGGTTTGTCCGTCTGTGTCGGGGACACTTGAGACATTCTCGTTGCTGCTGCTGCTGCTGCTGTCCTGGTTTGCCGACCTTTGGTTGGCTCTGTTAAAATAATTTAAAAATGAGACCACAATTCTCCTAAACACACTGAGCCATAAAAAATTCTGACAGTCCATATTTATGCGTATGAAAACGGTACCATGAAATTTAATACACATGAGCAATTTAAACACTCTCTTTAAAATGCCCAATTAACTGTACCTATATAAGTGATGCCTTGAAATCAAAAACTATCTTCATTAAAACAATGATATAAATATTTCGGGAAATTATAAAAAACTATTATAAACTTGCGCTTACTTTTATTTGCGTCCATTTTCAAAAGACTTTATTATTATCCTGTTTGAATTTTATTTGTGTCAATATTCTAGAACAAGCTCTACGATTACTTTCTTCTGATCACGTCCCAGTTAATGTAGCACTCTTTTGCTTATGAATAATTTGAATTTCAAAACAAAAACCAATGACGTCATGCGCGCGCATAGATCGTGACCATCAATTATCGATAAACCACCAGCAGCCTTTCATGTCATGTCGGATACAAACAGCTCGCTTGGGATGGTAGAATATTGCCACAAGACTTATTTTGGTACGTCGTCCACTGGGAACAAATTCGGAGTTCATATTCTAGTTTATAAAGCAACAATACGTTGAAAAGGTCCTTTGAGAGTATTAAGGTTGTAGCAATATTTATGTATAGAACAAGTTACGGTCACATTACGCCGAGTGGGAGATAGGTCGTATATTGAGAAGCTAATGGATTATTTGAACAAGTTTAAACGAATCGACCAAACGCTTCATATTGAGTAAATTGTCCGATAATTGAGAAACAACATTGAAAATTTGTCTTTGAAGTTAATAGGCGTTTATATTCAAACATTAATTAAACATTTTCTTCCACTAATTTCCTTTTATCTGTCAAAAATCGAATGAATACACTCCAGGGATTAAATTCAAGAAGCCTAATTCAGTCTCCTTCCAATTATAGGTAATTAGCGCAAAAACGTAAAAAAATTCTAGTTGACAAATTATGGTGTCATTCTTGTAAGGAAATTATAGGTTAAAAAGTTCAAAATACTAAAATATTTTTGTCGAACTTTTTAGGAAACATATTCACCACAATGGGCGATCTCAATACCGTTACATACAATTGAGTGTTCATTCTGGTTGTATTTGTCTGAGCCAAGTGTGTTATTTATGCGGAGACTTTGAAATTACTTAATAAAAATGTTCAACACGATGAGAGGTTGTGTTGAATTCATGAATGTAACTGGTGAACTGTTTCATGATGTCCATCCTATGAATGGACTGATTCTGCTTTTGTAACTTTATCTATAGGGTGACTGGTTCCTTGTCTTAACTATTTGATAAAAACCCTGTTTCTTTGTTTGATGCTTAATTGATTGGATTAGTTACACTTCAGAGTTTTTTCTGTCATGTGACTTTCTGTCCCTCTCTCATTGGATCTCTGTGGGTGCAGTCATGCGTGTTTAATAGAAAGACTATGGTTACGGTAATTTTGGTATTCATGTTTTATGTTTATTAATTGTTTGTCTGAATGGCTTCTAAGCAATGGTTAGATGCCTATGTTTAATTGTTAATTATGTTAATTAAGAGCCTCGTTTATTTTGCGACCTAAAACTTTGTATTACTAGTTTGGGTGTGACCCTTAATTGTCCTACTCATCTTATAAACCTATCTTCACATTACTCTGTCATTTTATTCACCATTAACTTCTGAATTTGCAGAAATAACAAGAGTCACCGAAAGTGAGGTCAGGGAGAAGTATTGTGCACTTAATCCCATAGAATGGTCAGTGATGTACTTATGGTGATAATGTTTATTCATTTGTGACTTTTTGTTACTGGGGTTTAACGCCATTTTTCAACAATTTTTCAGTTATATACGGCGATCGGTTCACCTAACCGGTTTTCCTTGACTGTATACTAACCAACACTAAATTACCCTTCCACAAGGAGCCGGCCGCTTCTCCAGAGAAAAATCGACATTTTTGTCAAATTTTCGTAGATGGGTATGACTTGCCGCTAGTTGGATTCGAACCCGGATCACCGGGTTACAAGTTCACCGCACTAACCTCTGGACCACGGCCGCGGCGGTAATAATGTATTGTTCATAATGTACATATGTCTCCCCATGTGGTATAATGGTATTTGTTAAGTAATATGTTCATGTAAATATTGTTTTAATGAAAATTTAATGTAATAATTTCATTGTTATTGGAATATAACATAAATGTAAAACAACGCATAATATGAAAACACACAAGTCAGTAGGATAATTATCGTGTTTCATTTTCATTTCAGTGTGTTTTCTATCGCTATTGAATTCAAATAACAGAAGTGACCTAAAATAAACAATCTTGTCATAACATACTAGACTGTGTTATCATTATTAGAATTTACAAAACTACTCAAACTACCAGTCTACAAATCACGATAACAGCCGGGTAACATTAACCGTGTCCATAGCTCAAAGACTAAGGTCATCAGCGGGTTCGGCTTATTGTCCCGGGCGCCTAGTCCACAAAAAATTCACAAAATTTCACGAATGTACATATTCAGTGCATGTGTAATTTGTATATACAATGAATATAATCAGGCGAAATAGTAAATTATACGACGCGAAAAGCATATAACTATTATAAATTTTTTTCTCTGGTTATTCTTTGTTTATCACACACGTAAAATTATTAAAACATATCAATGACATGTTGTTATTTGAGGAAAATAAAGAGCAATGGTTAAACAGAATGAAGTGTCTCGTTTTTCCTCTGTTTGAAGTCGGACCCGCAGTCGTGGTTTCTGTTCGAGACTTGGTTGGTTCAAGACCCGGGCAATGCACTTGCTGCTCCGTGGCAGTTTGTACTTATTTGGTCCGAACCCTTTTTCACCCTGCCTCTGAATCCCGTATTTTAAAACAGGAAGTTGTTAACTGAAGGATCACATGCTTTTCTCATCGATGAACCAGTAGTATTAGTATGGTTAACTGCCCGCTGTATATGACCTGAATACTCACCACATAAAATAAATCACTTGAATATTATGACCATCAACCACATTATAGCTACCACATGTGGTCGCACCTATTTTTCTATATTTCTCCTGTCAACTTGATAATGAGCCAAACTATATATAATATCGGTTTTATAAATACCACAAAAGTTGTTGTAATATCGAAGGTTTAATAAACTGATGAACAGAGTTGGCATCGAAAGAAAACAGAAGTCTAACTGTATAATAATTATTTTTTTCTAGCGCTGTATACTTTTATCTTACGCAGACAAACATTCGAACGAGACCAAAGACATGGAGAAATGAGTTATGGTCTTAATGCACAGTTAGCCTTCATTCAAAGGTTCATTTTTTCTATTATACCGATGAATGTGTGCTAAAGAATGACCTTTATTCACAAATGGACGCTAGCTCCTTCATAAGTTATTTGAATATCTCTTTTGTAACTCAACAATTAAAGCGTTTAGACATGATATTTATATCATAAATAAAGTTTAATGGCCACATACGACAAAACAATGATTATAACAGTTATTTATCCAAGGGTAATTCGACCAAATGCTGCATTTAACAATCCTCCGAGGATGCCAGCTAAGCCACCAGTTTCTACTTGAATCTGGTTCCTTCTTCTGCCTCGTCTCCAACCACGGCCTCGACCTCGCCTCCATCCTCTGCCTCGTCTTCCGAAGCGTCGGCGTCCTCTACGACCTATTGCCGGGTGGATGTCGTGGTGGTGATCATGAACTGGATCGGTTCCGTGTGTTTTTTCAACTACCGTGGTATGAACAGCAGGTACCGGGCTGTTATTGCCATCAGTGAATGGCGGGTCTACATGTTGATCAATTACTCTTGTTCGAGCAGAATGTACAACGTTTTCACCAACACCATGCGGATGTAAATGTCCCGATGAAATTAATGAATCTCTTGTTGCATGGACAACCGTCCCAGGTTGCACCAGTGTACGGGTGTGAACTCTAGCAGTGGGCCCGTGATTTCCATGCACACCTACGTCGTCAATGTGGCGGTCAATAACTACTCCACCGGGTATATTGCTAGATGGTAAAATGTGTTGACCAGTCGTTGGGTGAACAACCGTCCCAGGTTGCACCAGTGTACGGGTGTGAACTCTAGCAGTGGGCCCGTGATTTCCATGCACACCTACGTCGTCAATGTGGCGGTCAATAACTACTCCACCGGGTATATTGCTAGATGATAAAACGTGTTGACCAGTCGTTGGGTGAACAACCGTCCCAGGTTGCACCAGTGTACGAGTGTGAACTCTAGCAGTGGGCCCGTGATTTCCATGCACACCTATGTCGTCAATGTGGCGATCAATAACTACTCCACCGGGTATATTGCTAGATGGTAAAACGTGTTGGTTTCTCGTTGGGTGTATAATTGTTCCATGTTGTACCAAAGTACTGGTATGAACCTTATCATTGGCTCCATGGAAACCTGACCTGTGTATGTGTCGATCAACTATTGTACCCGGGCGATCGATGTGTCCGCTTTGTAAGGACCCAACACTTACTCGGCGACCTGCATATTGGCCCACAGGAATAAGTTGACCCCCAGTCTGAAGCGTTTTGCTTTTAGAATGTTCAGAAAATATACTCCGTTGTCCTGAAAAAATAAAACAAATTTATTTGAACGAAAATGACCACAGAACTTGAAACTGCGTAACAAAGCTCATATGCTTGGAACGCTGGAAGTAACACATGTTTTTGTGACATTTTAGTAGAAGACAAGTTATACGTCCTCCAGAACTGATTGGAGTTATTCATGCGGTGACGTATCAGTTACTGGTTGAGAACAAGGTCGGTTCTGATCGGATTCCAGGTTGTTAGGTTTTTTTAGCACAGGTATATAGCTGAGCTACTGTTGTAAACAAGTGTCCCCCAACACAGCAAAATTAACTTACACCTAGGAAATACAGAAAGCGTACGAAGAATGACATCAGAAGGTAATGTTGCACTTTTATTAGGATGCGCAGCATTCATTTTTTATATTGTCTTCCTCTTGGGATCACGTCTTGTAAACCTTTTATCAATGAGGGGCAAAATCTGACCCCTTCAGTGCTTCTCTCAGTGTCAGATATTTAACTTCTGTATACTCATAATAAAGTGACAGATTCCTTTTCACAGCCTGAACTAATTAAGTACCTAAGTGAATAAGGTAATTAATTTACATAAAGTGTTTTAAATATAAGATTGATCATTTACCAATCCATCACGGATAAGATGTTAAACAGTCCTTCGTGTAAAAATGTTATAATCGAAACCTCCAGGGAGGCATCGTGGTCTAGAGGTAGAGCGTCCGACCTCTGATTCGAAGGTCATGAGTTCGAATCCCGGCTTCGACGGGTTTCGTTCATGAACTTCACAATACCATCTTTCGGACGTAGTACTGGTGTAGTGTCCAGGAAGCGGACTCAAGCGTAATTAATATAAGCAAAATTGCATGTTTCACAATCAAGCTAAAATAAATTAGTATAAACTAATCGAGACCTCCAATGAATAACGGATGACGAACGGACTGACGGACATAAACACATATCCACTCAAGTAATCGACTATTTAGTATGGGAACATACAACCGTGAGATTTAGAGCTACGTGCTATGGGTCCTCTTTGACAAAGGTCGAGGTCACTTTTAAGATGGACACCTCTTAGAATGGTCAACTAGTTTCGTTCCAAGTTTAAAGTAAAAAATGAAAGAATTCAAAAGTAAAAAAAAAAACGGAGAGTATTTAGATGAAACAGAAATGAAAAGAGAGTAAGAAGAAAACTGACAGAGTAAGTGGCTGAAAGGGGAAACGTTATAAAAGCGAGTGGAAAGGAAACAGCCGCGCTGAAAGTTTAGAATAATGACAAATGTGATGTAAAATATGTCTCAGACAAACATGAACCATTTAAGGTAAAGAAGAAATGTGGCCTTTCGGTGCACTTAGTCATTATTCAGACGTTCTTTTGTTAGTCATTATTCAGACGTTCTTTTGGTATATCATATCAAATCTTGGAAACCTTCCAGCCATCTATCTAGTGAGTTTACCTGACTGTACTACCACTGTAGACTTCAAAAAAGAGGATTTTGATCAGAACTCGTCAAAAATAAGCAGTCATCACTTTGGTGATAGTGTTACATACAAAACGCGGAAATAAGTTCAAATATGATAGCTTGGGTGTTTTTGTATGTTTTATAATTTAGTAAAATAAATGAGATGAAAAAAGGGCAAATTAATACTCGAAACAATTCAAAGATTAACTCGATGTGGCTTGTTCAGTCTTAGCATTATGCGACAGATTGAACAAAAATGATTTTCACACAAGCTAGAATTAGTTAAATGATTTGTTATCAAAAACTTACCTAAAATATACATGCAGCTACAATTTACGACATACAGCCATGTGGTCAAGTATGTAGAAAACGTTTTTGAACGCGCCATCTGGGTAAACAAAACAGTCCAAATAATCCGAAAGTTAAAATTTCTTGTCGAAGTTAATAGAAGTAACTTGACTTACGTCATGTAGTATATCTTCCTGATTTAAATTAATGTTTTTAAATAACGATCATGCATCCATGCAAAACGGGAATACTATCACTCTGTCAATCAAAGGAATAGGCGACAAAAAAGCTATTTGGTTCACGGTTGAGAAGAATGTGTCACTTGAAAAGCCATATCCTCATTATAAGAATGGGGAACCAACATGCTGTTCCAGGGAACGATTATAAATTCGGACGTGGGCAGGACAGGAGGCGGGGCGGGGCTGGGCGGGAGGACGGAAACATTGAGATGGGAATGTACCTTTGGTGAACAAGCAGGTGGAAAGCCAAAGATTGACCTATTTGCCACATGCAAAGATTGCTCGTATGAACCGACCCTTTTGAAAATTCACATACATTTAAGACTCAGCTAGCTTCTAAGAATTTTTGTTGCTGGTAATTCGTCCAATGAAACCTGTCATAAAATTGTTGTGTTCGCGGCTTTCCTTCTTGACTTATTGCATCGCTGTTACAAAGACACCAACACCGAACTAATTTCATCATGGTTAATTCATTACGTCTGTCATGACTTTGATTAACTGCTTCAACCCCTGATCGATCTTCAGCGTGTCTTTGTGAACACCTTAACGTTCTGTTGACGTCATAATTGTGTCTGTACCAACATGTTCACAAAAGTGTAATGATCGTTTCTATGTTTATTTATGAAGTACTAGTTTAATTGATTGGATGTTTCATATACAGTAAAACCTCGTTATCTCGAGGTGTCATCGGAACAGACTAAATGCTCGAGATAAACGTGGTGCTCGTAATAACGAGGTATTTGCGTGTTGATTGATAATTATACACAACTAAGAACAAAATATTGATGGCACTTCAAAAACATCGAGATAAGTTGAGTGCTCGTGATATCGAGGCTCGTAATAACGAAGTTTTACTATAATTGTATTTTTTCTCTCTACTGTGTTAAAATTCATTTTTTAACAAAATCTATTATTCAACATCTTATACTCGAAAGATAAACATTACTTTACTGTTTGTAAATATGTATTTGGTACATTATTGTATCTCTATATCTGAGTTCTCTATAACCGTGTTATACTGTATGTATTCTATTGAAACATGAGGCATGGTACCCAACAATTCACAGCTGATGGATATAAACTTCCGGAAATAACTTCATGAAGGTAAAGTTCTGCACGAATATACTATATTATAAACACTATTGGCAAAGATAATAAATGAAGGTTTATACAATGTAATGTTATTAATTAAACTGTCACTTTCAACAGCTTCGTTTGATGAATTGTGTCGGTCATTCGCCTTGATCTGTTTTTCGTCCACTTGTCAAGTCCGATGATTGTATTGGTCAACGCTCAGCAATAAGCTAGGTTGTGTACGGACTGACAACAACTGACTCATCATGCGGTTATTTCTTTATTCTTATACTGAGCCGAATTTCTAGACGTCTACCTTGTCACACTGGGATTTAAACTCGCCCCATCTGTCAGGGTTATTTGGCGACTTTAGCGCTAGCGGAAGACACCAGGCGTGCACCTCAGTAGAACAACCGACCTTTCGTAAGCCAGCTGAACAGCTTCCTCAAATGTGTTTGTATGTCTATTTTGATTACCGTACAATCACACTGTCTATTTTGATTACCGTACAATCACACTCGTCTATTTTGATCACCGTACAATCACACTTATCTATTTTGATTACCGTACAATCACACTCGTCTATTTTGATTACCGTGCAATCACACTCGTCTATTTGATTACATTACAATCACTCTTGTCTATTTTGATTACCGTACAATCACACTCGTCTATTTTGATTACCGTACAATTACACTTGTTTTTTTTATTACCGTACAATCACACTGTCTATTTTGATTACCGTACAATCACAAATGTCTATTTTTGATCACTAAAAAATGAGAACAAAGTTGGTCCTTATGTACAGTTGGTCTTTATTTAGGGGTTCATTCAATCCACTATACATGTATCATTATAACTATTGTAATAATATATTATTATTAACATGAACTTAAGATGGACCATCGTTTACATTGTGGAGTCCTTGTAAGCAGGAGGACGATATATCAAGGTGTACAGCACTTCGTAAATGATAACCATTGAAACTAAGTTGTTTTCGTATAACACAAATGTGGTCAGCCAGAAATAAGTGAATAACGAAGATAATGTGACAATAAATCCATTACTGTTAAAACTTGAATCAACAATATGAACGGTTTTACACCTTCATGATTTTTATATTAGGCCAGAAAAACAACAGTCGTATGTAGGATTATCATATTGTATCTATTCTTTGGAGCGGATATTTACGTTTCCAAACGCCAAAACCAAAGTACGAAGATATTCAGGGACGAATCGTACCCGGTGTTTTCACAAAAGTATGTTCAGAAGACAAAAGCTCGACCTACAATGATTTATTTGTGGATTCGTTGTCATTTCCAAATTTGTTCTGTGTATTGCATCAACATATTTTTAGGAGTAAGATAGAGAGTGAATAATGATTTTTACGAGCATAAGGTTATAAGAAATGATTTATACGAGCATTAAATGGTAAGAAGTGATTTTTACGAGCATAAATTATAAGAAATGACATTTGCGAACATGAATTAGCAAGAAATGAATTTTACGAGAACACAATTTAAAGGAACGACTTTTACCATCTAAAATCGTTAAAAGAAAACATCTTTGGTCAGAAATTACTTTTACGAGCATAAGATAGTGAGAAATGATTTTTTTGTGGGAATAAAATTGTAAGAAGTGCGTCTAATACATTGTAATAAAATGTTTGTGTAAATAGATTGAACGGACGTTAAACTTATCTCAGAACAAATACAAGAAAGTTTTTTCTATTCTTTAGTTGTAAGCTCATTTATATCAAGTCATATATAAACACACGTTTTGAATATAAAACAAACTACAGTAGAATCTCGCCTAGCGGCCTCTTCAATATTAAGACCGCCCCATTATAACGACCATCATTTTTCAAACTGGTTTTCAATACTTTATCTCTTTTTCAAATTAAATATAAGACCAATCCATTAACAGTTTTAAAAATGGTCCCAATATGAATAATTTACTATATACAGCACACATATTTCACACAATAGCACAAAAAATTCAACATTGTATGAGATATACAACAAAAAATGAAGTCTTTTATGGTCTATGAACACATTCACTGAGAATCATTTTGTTGAAGTTCTAGCGCCATAATCTCAGGATGTTGTCTATGGCTTTCAATATTTACGTAAATACACACAGAAAAACGGTATCTTAGAACTGGACTCTAGCACTGTCTGCAAACCTCACCTCGTTGCGACTTCATATCCATCGCGGCCGTACGAAACGCGGGACAACAGGTGCTGGTACTATTGGCTGAAAACTGTCCACCACAGTTAATCCCGTACCAGTATGGGTTGTTGTACTATGAGCGGCAGTGACAGGAAGTATTGCTCTATGAGCGAGCGTATTACCAACGAAAGGTCCAACCCCGGGCCCATGACGACGTTCAACAACTTGTCTCGAATGCACAGTGGGAACTGGCAAGTGATTTCCATGTGTAAACGGTGGGTCTACATGCCGTTCGACTGAAACCGTTTTGGATCCATGTCCGACGTGGCCGCCAACAGTTGTTTGTGTATGCACGGCTGGGACCGGTAAGTGATTTCCGTGACTAAATGGCGCATCTACGTGTTGATGAACAACCGCTGGTCTGTGTCCTATGCCAACGTGACTTTCAACAGACTGTTGTGTGTGCACGGCTGGCACTGGTAAATGGTTTCCGTGTGTGAATGGTGGGTCTACATGTTGGTTAACAACAGTGGACATTGGTATTAATGATCCTGCAGTATGATGTGCAATGGAACCAGTTGGTACCACCGTGCGGGTATGAACCCTCGCTGGTCCTAAATTCCCATGAACTCCGGGCGGGTCAATATGTTGATCTACTAAGCGTCTGGTATGCAACGGGTTGGGCGGGAGTCGACCGGGTGTCAGAAGAGAACCAATTAGACCAGACACCTGTCCAAAAATACTGGGTTGTACGAACTGCCCTGAAATAATAATGTGATAAAAGATTAAATACAAAGTCACAGCTTCTTGTAATGATAATTTTGAAAAAAGCTTATTATTTTCGCACAGATGTCAATTGTTATTTCTCTAAAAACCATGTACATTGACACTCAATCAATAAGAATATAGCATTTTACAAAATATGTTTATCGTGCTGTAGACACTAACAAAATTTAACACACCGTAAGTATACAGTCACGCGCTTCAATCTCATTGTCGACAATCTATGTCAATAATATAAACATTTCATTGTCAAAAACCAACATTAATAAAAATAAACTTACCTAAACTACCCGAAAGACTGCAACTTAAAGCCCCAAAATATATCAGAACATATTTCGACATATTTAACCTTGTAATCATTTTGTTATCATAAAACTAGAATCCAAAAACCCACAACTGGGTCCTGAAGCCGAGGTCTTGAATACAAAAACGCATTGATATTCTAAGTCTTACTCATTGACGCTTTTGTTATTGAGTTGATGACGTCTGCGCAGTCAGGCTGATCAGATCCACTCTCCCCGCTTTTCTGGAGGCAGTGCTGTTGTTATTATATGGTACGTATCTTCTGGCTTAATAGCACTTGTTGTTTGTATAAATAATAGTCTTATAAAAGCTCTATTTAATGTCTAATGTATGTCTCCCATCCTTATGTGTACTCCTTATGGTAACATATACATACTAAACACGCATACAAATATCAAACACACATACACATATTAAAGCCAGGCATTTTTTAAAAACTGTTCTTACTGTCAAAATATTTAGGACGAAGAAACAATGATTTTGTATGTTTTTCTTTAGTTGTATGGTTATAAACACATACGAAACGTAATATCTTTGACCTCGGCGACTGTGCGCCCGTCATCAACTTGTCCAGAAATAATTATGGTTGTCAAATTAAGTGCTTTGATCTGATTGGTCAATTCTTAGGCAGCGTCACGTGAGATTTAAACGTTCTAAAACACAGTAAACAACTATTCATTTTTTATCCTATCATAAATACAATTAAACATAAAGACAGATTATGGAAATTGTTCCATTGAATGAAAGTTTGTTCTCTGAGGCTGGGCATTGAAAAAACACAAGTCGAAACTCGGTATAGGTTATTATACAGCCATATAAGTCCAAGGTGACATTTTTTTACTTGTGTTTAACGTCACACCAATCGCCAGGGGAGTCACTTGTCGACTTTTCAAGTTTTATTGGTGAAAGAATATCCAAGGTACATACACGTAGAACCACCGACCTTTTGTAATCTAGCTGGACAGCTTCCACACATGCGGAATTTGGTCCATGGTGGGATTTGGACTGAGAACCTAGTGATTGCTTGTCAGAGACAGGGACCATTACCGCCCGACCGCGGTAGCTGCCTGTATAGGTGATAAACTATAAATACGCACAAGTGAACGCGCCATAAATACTAGGGGTGTAACAATACGGTAAAAACCGTATTGCAATATATATGTTGTATAACCCGTATTGCAATATTTTGCAATACGTATTGTTTTTCGCGCAGAAAAGCAAAGCAGGAATTGATGCGCATGCATCGCCTTAAATGGATCAATATTATATATATTTATATATGAAATTCATATGTAGTTTCAAAGAGAAATAGTGTTTAATTGATGAGCAAATCAAATACACAAGTTAACGTTTAAAAGTTAATGATGGATGCAGAATGGAGAGAAATTGCTGATATATATATCATACATTGTATATCTTCTCATCGGTGGCGTCGCCATGACTACAAAAGCCGGTTCAAAGAAAAACGAACCGGTAAAAAAAACGTCAGAATTCGTATTGCAATAATAACCGGTATATCGGTTAACCGTTACACCCCTAATAAATACATATGGGTGAATGCCTTATACATTTTTTATGTGCAGACCCCGTAATATCTGAATAGTTAAATACCATTTATATTTTGTATTGTCGTAAGCCGGAACTTCCGTTTAGGTGATAGCCCATAAAAGCACAATGATACGTGTCTGTTTTAGCTTCATAAATCCGCGCCCTGTACCGTGTTTTTACTATCAAAAGAATATTCAATCTTATTTATTTGCCATCACGTGCGTGGATGTCATTGTTACGTAAAACTTAGTTAAAATTAGCTCGACAGTTACATATCAATATTAGGACATTATTAAAGACTGCAAAAGTCTGTCTAAATTCAATCTGCACGAACTGCTCTTCTTTATGAAGTTGAAATATAAAGAAAATAGTGAGAACCCGTCCTAACACACCAAGTTGTCGTTATAAGGAAGTGGTCGTAATACTAAAATGATCGCTAAAGTTAATGTTCACTGTATTTTGGAAAGAAGTTGTTCGATGGATGCAGTTGTAAAGTTATTTTTAGACCGGTTTTCGATTCTTCTACTACAAATCAAAAATGAAATTTCCTAAATTGATCAAATTCAAAGTTTATACGTGCACATACATCTTATCATACGACAGTACATACTCACAATGATACCATTAAACACAAAAACACAAATACAATTCTATACACGAACTAATTAATGGATACACGATACATTTTTCAAATTAAAAATAACCGCAACATTTATCTATGGCTTTTAGCAATTAGTACGAATATCGTGATATTAATTTTCTGATATTTCTGATTAATATTGTGTTTATACAACCAGCACTCAATTGTATAAACATTGGTTAACTTTAACCACAGGGTTAAATCAGAGTTTTTGGTTAAAATTTTGGTTAAATGTTCGGTTAGCAGTTGTAGAAAATTTTGTTTAAGTTTAACCAAATTTTGTTTTTGTTAAAGCTCAAATAAATCTAACCCAAGTCTAAGATGCTGGTTAAATCTTAACATAAACGGTAACCAGTACCAAAATGGCAGCCCTTTTTAAATGTTTAAATGATTTTTTAATGGTTAGTAAACTGAAATGGTTAAATTTAACCTTGGGTTAAATTAATCATTTGGTTAAAGTTAACCAATGTTTATACAATTGGG
Organism: Lutraria rhynchaena; assembly: GCA_008271625.1. Classification (NCBI taxonomy): domain Eukaryota; kingdom Metazoa; phylum Mollusca; class Bivalvia; order Venerida; family Mactridae; genus Lutraria; species Lutraria rhynchaena. The sequence goes on from VIBL01000072.1 coordinate 1,982,788, forward strand.
CGCGGATGTAATCAACTGTAAGTCGGGCAAAGAACAAATTTTTACAAGCATGTTACAAACTAGAATTTACAAAGAGTCATGACTGTAATGATACTCGTGTTTCAACATAAATTTTTAAGTGGTAAGATGATAAATACAAACATCAAATCGTTTTAATACCAACATTTTATTGGGTGAGATGATCCATGCATAAACAAGACGCGCTTTATGACCATCAGTTGTCGATGCGCCATAAAACAACATTAAAAATTAAACAAAAACATTTCTTATGAATACTTGTATGCCATTTTGCTATCATCTACTTGATAATTGTCTAATATTAAACATCTGCAGTGCAACCTTTCCAAAGCAACGTCCTTTGAGAGAATCCAAATTATGCAGTTTTTGAAAGGTCTTTGCTCTAGAGAGGTTAAATTAATAATTACACCGTACAGTGGGAAGATCATGCTGATGTTGAAGGGAGGTTGTTGCTCAAGAGAGTGCCGCTCTAGAGAGGTTGCACTTTACAAGTATTTTATCAGCAACCTTTTGGTCTCATTCAAATCTAACCCAGTCAGAAGTTTGTATATAGTTTTTTCTCACAAGCTAATCATCTGTTTTTATTCTGGTTACAATTACTTGTTAATATCCTCGTATGTCCTCGTGTATCCTCTTATATCCTTGTATATCCTTGTATATCCTCGTATATCCTTGTATATCCGTGTATGTCCTCGTATATCCTCGTATATCCTCGTACATCCTCGCATATCCTCGCATATCCTCGTATGTCCTCGTATATCCTCGTATGACTCCAAATAATTAAAACTTGAGATTCATCTCACAGTTCAAATCTCATTATTGTGAAGTTAATGTTATTGTAAAGTTAATGTTAAAATTGTATAACTTGTGAGACATTATTCTTCAAGTAAGTCATTTTTATATTTTTTTATAAACACACAATGAAATATTGGTCTTAAATATGTTGAGAGCGAAAATGAGATTTTGAAATTGGAGGCCGATCTCAACCTTGGATCTTAAGTTTATTTTCATTCTTCAGCGGCCATTGTAAATGTGACAGCGTTGTAATGGCTCTTGTCGTATAGAAATGGTAATGACAACTTTCGGACGTAATAGATATTAGTGTACAAATAAACACTCTTAGGCATAAAAATAACTTGTTTCCGCTACCCCGACCGACCATATTTTTTCCACCGACCCTATGATTTTTTGGTCAAATTATAGTTTTGCAAAATAAAAATAAAGTCAGTCATATTCCGGAATAAAAAAAAATAAAAAAATAAATCCCTACCTACCGACCCCAGTTTTTCGTAGCCGGAAGCGGAAACAAGCTATTTTAGGCCTAATTCACTATTTCGTAAATTACATAACATTACGTCGATTTGCGCTGTTCTCTTTAATTAGGCAGCAGTACGATACAAATGTAGTTTTTTTCTGATTTCTTGAGAAAGGACTATTTTAGGCCAAAATATTGTACGAGTGTTAGTTTGTCGTCGCCTTAATTCCAGAAGCGTATAACTTCGTTTTTGACAAAAATGAAGTTTTGGTATCGTTGGATTCGTCTCAAAACGTTCTACAATATGCACTAACTTATATACTTGTAGCTCTAACATGAAGAGGCTAAATCGCTGTGCCACAAACGTCTAACTATTCATTTTCTAGTGACCTCACAATCTTTAAACGCGACTTTCTTAAAACGAAAAAAATGAAGTTATATGTTTCTGGAATTAAGGTCACGTTGCGTAAATACTTTATATATTCTCTGAGAAAATCAAAACATCATAACATGGATACGAAGCCCTTAATTTTTATTTGTCCGTGTCCTTAACTTCAATTGTTCTGTCCAGTTTTTTTAACAACGACACAGCAAAATAGGGAACTAGAAATTAACAATAAAGGTTAATAATGCTCGAATTTTATAAGAAAAGTAAAACAACACAGTTTCTAAAAAACGTCCATTTTATTGCGAACATAGCAGCATAATAATGTTTTCTGTCAAAAAAAAACAACATAAAATATAAAATGATGAAACAGCCATATTTGAGTTAATGATCACGTGTTCATAAAAGCCAGGGCTGCTCTTTGGTGCACACTCGCGGATGGTATTAGCGAAAGAAACCTTTTATTAAACTACAGGGTACATAAAGGTCATCTGGGTCCCTTTGGTTGCTTTCAGATACAAGTTCTCACAAATTGCGCACCCAATTGCAAGGGTAGATTTCATAACATCATTATTACAAAAGAAACAAATAAAGAAATTAACAAAAGACGATTTTATATAAAAGTAAAATTGGATTACACAAAATACCCACGAAAAAATATTCATTTGTTCACTGCGTTAAATCTGCATAGCTTTTTCGTACTATAACATAATAATTAGACCAGTAAAAAGGATTTTCTGTGATCTAACTGAGATCCATTTTTACTTACACAACATTTTTCAATTTTGCAATACATCCAATATTCCGAGAAAAATGCAACTTAAGTCAAAATGTTCTTATAAGAATTATAATGGTCTAAATATAAAAAAAATGTTTCTTTCGGCAAAAATAGGTGATGATGTCATGTCGTGAAATGAAATTCACCTTAGTTAGTCTTAAGACCATGGTAAAGGATTTCATTTATTAACAAACTGAGCTAACTGAGAATAGCGATAATACATGAATGGATACAGCTGTTGACAAATCAGATGCCCTAATGACATAGTCTATTAACACGTGTTGAAAATTACAATCCATTGTTTGGCACATAGTTTGATTAAAAAATAGTAAGCACAATCGAATTGTCAGTTTACATTCACTTTAAATCTCCCCCTATAAGGCGTCTCAAACCTCTAGCTATTTTACGTTTCAAAACGCGGCCATTTCGCCGTCTCCAGTTTCGGCCCCTTCCACGTCTCCATCCACCACGTCCCCTACCGCGTCTCCCTAGACGACGACCGTTTGGCCCTAAAGCGATTAGTTCATGATCGTGAGCAATGTCCATGAGTCCATGTGGGTGTTCAACTGTTCTTGTATGAATTACTGGAACAGGACTTTTGATGCCGTGAGAAAATGGAGGATCTATGTGTTTGTCTACAACAACTGGACCAGGGGCGTGAGAATGGTGTCCATCAACCACCATTCGTGTATGAACTGCCGGCACTGGTAAGTTGTGTCCGTGAGTAAAGGCTGGATCCACATGGGCGTCAATAACTGTTCCTCCAGGGCGATGTGCAATTGGTACAGGGGGTACCAAACTGTGGGCATGACCGATTGCAGGTCCAACGTTTCCTATAGGTAATACATCGCCAGGATGTTGTCCCGGTAACAATACTGGCTGCATACCGGTTCTTCCGTACGGCCGTCCTAACTGACCTGAAAAAATGTAACAGAGAGTAAGATAATGTAAAGAAAGCCCTCATTTAGGGGCCACTTTAATATTTAGACCATCTAAGTATAATGACCACTTTAATTTCATCAGTTTTATCTATTTCATGTATTTTTCAACTCAAAAAGAAACCACCTCGATTTTAGAATCGCTTCTTTTGACCCAAAAGTGCTTTTAATATTTATGTTTAACTGTTCTACTTAATAATAATAAAAATCTTCTCAAACCTTAGTATGCGGACGCCCCCCCTAAAAGAAACATTCTATAGCTACCGTAAAACAATAAACACTAAAGTGCGAAATTAACTGACAAATTAGTTAACAAGAGTTATTTCTGAAAAGGTTCTTACCTAATATAACAGGAAAACTGCAGCTTAGGATGCACAAACATAGTTTGACTAGAGTTGATTTGATCATTTTGCTGTCAAAGATAAGACTTCTAGATCACAACTGGATATTGATGCGAGGGTCAAACACACTTATATACAAATCTTTCCTGATTTTTATTGACGTAAAGACAGCCTATGTCCAATCACGCGAATTTGACCAAAAACCTCTGCATTACTTCCTAGGCTGGGCAAAAAATATATTTGGTTCGTCATCATTCTATATTTAAAGTTATGTCTATCATGGAATCGTTAGTTTGTTTCATGGGGTCAATTATATAACACCCTTCTTTATCTACTATCATAATTTATTATTCCATACGCATGCGCTGTGAGATTCATATAGAAATTACTCCTATATGAAGACCATCTTATTACAATGGCTACGCCTTTTCGGACTGTTTTTATCAATATGTCCTATATTTCGACTTGTTAATAAGACCCCTTAAGTATTAAGACTGTGTCTTGTTCCAACGGCAGCTAATTTAGTGTTTATACTTGTACAAAAGACAATAACGGCGTTTTACGAACAAAACTTTGGTCATTAAAATAACCAGTACAAAGAAACATTCTGTTAGCTTGCTTGGCCTGTATGCTTCAGTATGATCCATTTATTACATTCACATGGTAACTTTAATTACTTTTTTATCACAATGCGTCGGTATTCACATTGACCAGTAGTGGCCAAGGTTGTCAAATCCACTGCTTTAATTCGATTGGTCGAAATAGCGTCACATGTCAAACTTACGTCACAATATGTGATAAATCATTGTGTGTTTCTTTTTATAGAACATGTCATGATATAAACATATATAAAAGCATGAAGAATGTTTACGCCCCGCATTGCATTTGTACGTCGTTCAAGGGACGTAACTTCTCCGGAGATTTGTTTTCCCTTAAATGTCACTTGATTGTATTATCTCCCCTGATTACTTTTTATTGCTGTAGTATACCAGTACAATATGAAGATGCTTGTGTTAAAAACTTATACTGTGTAACCTCTGAATACCAGACCCTCCTAATTCCGGAACTCTCTGAAAATCGGACGATATTCAAAGTCCCGATTTTCTTTTTATATGATCCTATGTAAGACACTCTCTGAATACCGTACTCTCTAGATTCCGGAAACCGGACGATCTTTCCGGACCGCAGACTTTATCCTGTTCTTTATTTATGTTCTGAATATAGGACGCCGACATTTTAAAGCGTCAAATCTTTGTGTACTGACCCGGAGGGTCCTCATTATTACCAAAACCTCCCTGAATACCGGAATTCTCTGAAAACCGGACATTTGACTCGGTCTGGACGGGATCCGGTATTCAGAGGTTACACTGTAATAAAGAGCATTATTAAGTATGCTTTGTCCTCTGCTTGGAAAAAGTTTTCTTCTTCTTGGCCTTCATGAATACTTACAAAAACTTCAACTCAGCACTGTGCTTGTTGCTTCTTACTTTCATTGTTCTTCTTCTCTGTGTTTGATTCACTTAAAGTGAAAGATAATTGTCCTTTATTGATCAGATGTCGACTCAATGTAGTGATACGACCATGATTTGTTTTCATTTGAAAACTGGTTCTTCACTCAACGTAAAATAAGTAGGTGAAGATTGACCAGTACAAAGACAACTTTAAAACATTTTTTTTCTGAAGTTCAATAAATACACGTGATTAATCAAATGCTTGACACTCATGGTGACTTTCTGCGAGATGTCAATGATCTATCTTGAATATAAATTAGCTTTAATATATCTTAACCAAGTTTTCAACAAAGTTGAAAAGCTTGGTTTGTGGACTTTGATGTATCCTCAGTTGGGTGGGCGGCCACCCTAAACCACTGGTTTCCGATCGATAACTTTCGTTTAGATTAAGCTAATGACTGGCAAACTTTGTATAAAACAAGGGTTTGTGGAGGCTAAATATTGGTTGTATGTAGGGGATTCTCGTTTCAAGTAGGTCTTACAAATGTAGGAATATTTTCCGCACAATTAATTGTTGAACGTCTGACTTGTTGACATCGCAATGTTTCTTGACTTCTTTATGAGCAGATATGTAATGTACCTTTTAGTTGAAACATCGGGTGGGAGACATTAGCATAATTTGACTGTATGAATGATCGGGCAAATTCTCGAGTCAGACAAAAAATGAACAGCTAGATCTACAAATGTAAATAGTTCAGTTTATAATTTGTGTCTTTTCATTGATACATATCTTGTGTGTTCATATATTATGAAGCATAGCTAGAATTCATCTACCAGCCATGGTACATGTTCCTGCGAATCCTTAACAGATAGGTAGGGTTGTGTCGTATAATATGACTAACACGGTTGTCCGTAGCTTGGTTGGTATAACATATAATATATATAATAAATAATAAACCCTACCATTTTCCCACTGCATAATACTTATTCATTTCTGTATCTATTTTTAATTTAACATAAATTAGTTTTGATGGAACGGAAATTTTTGAACAATATATTAATGTCGACTTTCTGTCAGTTTGATCGACTTCATACGACCAAAAACATATTAATTAATACAATTTTTAACATCAACGATTAGTCTCATACGCTCTGAAAAACAGCTGGATGTAAAATTTACATACAAGTCAATAAACTCGTACTAATTAAGTTAGGCGATTATTTTCTTTTTCCTTTTGTTTTATTTAATAACCAGTAGGATATCCCAGCAAGTTTAATAGACCGCCTACCCTTCTCCGTAAAACCGGCCTGCTGGATGTACGATGCCTAGTTACTCTAGTAGTATGAACGGCTGGTACCCCACGATGATTACCGTGCATGTAAGGTCCGTCAATGTGTGATTCTACAGAATGATGCTGTTTTTGGCGGCTCGAGGTCTCTACTAAGCCACCCAGACCGCCAATTCCAGTAACATGACTTATTCCACTAGGATAAACTCCGCCCACAACACCAGAATAAACTCCGCCTGCAGCTGGGTATACTCCTCCTCCTACAACGGCTTGAGGATACAAGGACCCTGAGATTGTACCAGAATATATGCTGCTGCCTCCGTGATATAAGGGTATTGTTCTTCTAGACGGTATTATCGTTTGTGTGTGTATTCGGTCGGTCAGACCCGTATTTCCATGATGACCGGGTGGATCTGTGTGACTGGTTACAATAGCGCCACCCCCACTGCTGCCAATCCCAACGGGGATACCGTGACGTGTATTTAGTGGTGTGTATGAGTCGATAACTGTGGCTCCCGATACCACGTGTGTTTGTCCACCAAGATTGGAACCAGCTGAAAATGATAGACAGGACGTGTGATAGACAGGAAGAGTGATTGACTGTATGAATGAAAATGATAGACAGGAAGTGTGATAGACAGGAAGTGTGATAGACAGGAAGTGTGATTGACAGGAAGTGTGATAGACAGGAAGTGTGAAACGATGACATAAAGCAGAAACAAAATATAATATCTTCTAGAAATGATCAGAATACATTAAGATATAAAATACAAAAATTCGTCCAAACAGTGTATTTAATTTTTGTACCGCGTAACAAAATTTGTTGATATTTTTGCAGCATGCATGAAGACCTTAAAAATGTTACCATAAATAAACACAGCATTAAAAGCTTGGAATAAAACTTTATTTTTTCAATTAAATTTAATATTAAAGACAATGAAGTTTCAGATTTCGACAACTAAATCATATGTCTGGAATATATTCGCTTTTGATCAATTAAATAAACTTTTTTTTCATCCTCTGCAATCTTTCAGCTTTTCATAATTTTGGGTCCATTCTAAATTTTCTAATTTTGTGTCCCAGTCAACAGAGCGACCTGTTGAACTTTTAGACTGGTTTAGGTCTATGTGAAAGAAACACATAGCGTTATTTCCTTCTTACGTTTGTAACATTGGTAACGAAATTGAACAATGTTTTTGTTATGACAGTAATTTAATGATAGTACAAAAAACATCAAAATACTACACTGGAAATAAATTCTAGTTTCAAGTTTTAATTAATACTCCATTAATCTTGTATTAAGCTGATTACAGATGGATTCGAAAATCCTACCTAACAACACGCCAGATAAAACTCCAACAGTGAGGTTACACACCACTAAAATACATCCGAAAATATGTTGAAACTTCATGCTTTTACGTAAAGAAACAAGATGTGACTAACAACTAACAGAAAACGATGTTTAATTGATGGAAATACACGAGCAACCATTGGTTACGTCATTGTAAAAAAATTCTCTAAGCGTCCATTGTTATGCCTGTTAGCAAATATTACCGTAAACCGTTTATTTGTGCCGGTAAACGTTTTTTTCTTACATCATTTTTAACGTTAGAAATTAGTTAAAGCTATTCCAGTTTTGAATGGTTATTGTCTCTGACCGTTGTGAACACCCGGAACCAGAAGCAGAACCGGTTTCTGAGAAAAGAAGAAGCTGTACAGCTTACGGGAGGTCGGTGGTTCTACCAAATTGTACGCCATGGGTCTCCCTTCACCGTGAAAGCTATAAAAGTCGCTTAATGGTCCTGACTGTTGGTGCGAAAGATTAATATTTTAGTATTTAATTTTTTCGAAGTCACTCGTCATGCAATTTTTACTGATAAAATGTTGTTCAAATTCAGTAACCAACGCTCTTATTTTTTCATTCCCCCAAATCTTCAATACTCATTTTCCAGTACTGTACGTTTGTTTCCTCCAAATGTTCAGTTAAGTGATTTAATTAGTCAATTAACACATTCGTTTCAATCAATCGTACGTACGCTTTATCTGTCAAATAAAACTACACTTAGTTTGCTGGAGCGACGAAAGGTATAAAGAGGTATTTGATCATCCAGCTATTTTTTGTCTTTTTCTTTTCTTGTGTATGACCAGAAATGTTTACTAAAGGTAATGTACCGATAAACCTAATAAAGACACCACTTCATTGCTTAGACCTCCTCATTATATTACTTTTATGATCATTTTCTTGTTATTTTATTCCTCCTGTATATATCTACTTGACAAAGAACGACCTATAATACAGAGGGGGCATCCATGGTCGAGTGGTTATGGCTTCGGACTAGTAATTATTAGTCCCTCTCCGCTGTGTGTTTGATTCCCAATCGGGACCAGACGAAGTTCGCACGTAACTGAGGAAGCTGCCAAGCTAGTTTCCGGTAGGTCGGTGGTTCTATCCAGACGTGCATCTAGGGGTCCTCCTTCATCTTTAAAGTTTGTTGCCAGATGAGCCTAGCTGAAGGTGCAACGTTAGACCCCGATGAAGAAAATTTTGGTGTCAATCAGGATTTACATCCATTAAACTGTTCATGCGTTGCAGTATTACAAGGGACAGAACTGTGTTTTGCAGTAAATCTAAACTGGTACCCGATGACTCTGGTGCACTGCAACATGGAACGGCTTGAAAATGTAAGCAAATAGTGAAATTAATAAAGTCAGCATGAAAATCATGGATTTCATGTTCACTCTACATTGAGATCCCCCTACCCGGGACTGTTAAATCCTATCAGCATACTTATGGCATGAGTTTACATTTTTACAATATTTTTTCTGGTCAAAAACACCTTTTTATTGATAAAATAAATGCGAACAACATGAGGACAAAAATAGTCGTATTTCCGATTACCAGACCGACCCTCTTTTTCGCGCCTATCATAAAGTTCTTAACAGCAAAATCAAAAAGATATAATCAACCGTGGTATTACGAATGTCTTTGGGGACGAATCGTTCATCTAAAAGTACAAAAGTACGCTTCGAAAAAAAAATCGGAAAGTTTTGTGACCGACCTACCGAATTATTGGACAAGTTACCGAAAACACGGTCATTTTTTCTGGCCTAAATGAAAGTCAATGACTTAGCAAATATTTTACCTTCATTCTGAAGTACATGAATTTTGACCCATGTTGAAGATTGTCCTGTGTCAAACTGTCGATTATAACAAGCCGTCTTGTGGTCTTGAACACGGGGAGGTCACATATGATTGAAGTGACATTTTATAACAAGCGGTCAAAATATACATGTACGATCGAAATAAACTCGCTCGAACAAATATAGCTTCTAACGCTTGTCATAGATTGCAAAAACAAGTTGAACAACACGTTGTGCAGAACCAGCGATAGCAGCTACAATATCGTGTGTAATAATGTATTACGCGCGACAAATGTTGAACGCCTAACATCTAATGGCCCTTGGGGCAAAATTTCGTCAGCTCTATACATTTGTATCAGTCATATTATTATTATTTCGAAATGCAAGACACATTCAACAAAATGCTTGTTCAATATCTTTAAACCTTACACATGTAAGTTTGAATACAATACAACGATCGCTTCCATATTAGGACCATCTTATTATAACCAACACTTGTTTTTTCTATTAACGGACTAATTTTTCAATATCTTTTCTATATTTCAACTTGAAAATAAGACCACTTTGATATCAAAACCGACCTTTCCTGGTCCTAAAGATGGTTTTAATGCAATGTTATTCATTTGATACCCTTTTTGGTTCATTAAAATCTTTTGAAGCCGCGGCCGTGGTCCAGTGGTTAGTGCACTGGACTTGAAACCCGGAGATCCGGGTTTGAATCCCGGTCGCGGCAGGTCATACCCTTCTATGAAAATGTGAGAAAAATGTCGATTTTCCTCCACCTGTAGAGAAGTTGCCGGCTCCTTGTGGAGGGGTAAGTTAGTACTGGTTAGTATATAATCCAGGAAAACTGGTTAGGTGAACCGGTCGCCGTATATAACTGAAAAAAAAACGGCGTTAAACCCCGATGACAATAAGTCACATAAAGACAAAACAAGCAATTAAAATATTTTGATTTGTCACGAACTCATCTTTTGACGATTCATTCATTTTCTCAAAGTGATGATTAATTTACTTAGTACGTTGATGACGGTCTCTATACCGTGTTAATTAATAACATTCCTCAGTGCACGAAATACACGTGTAACTTGTCAATGCACCTGTTCACGTTCTACAACCATGTAGGTAAAATATACGAGTCCGTGGGGTCTCGGACATGTATATTTATGTACAAACTAGTTAAAATTATAGCTACCACGGTCAAATATTGTAAAAACTGACCAGTTAAGCATTCCGTGCTCATTGGCGCTTTTGACCCTGGACAGAGCAGGTACATTATAATTCTTCATTCGATTTCGCAAATATTTCATACTAAATAAATAATTTTTTGAGAGAAAAATATGAACAAAAAATTAATACATTTATAAAAGTAATTCGTATTGAATACGTTTATAAGCTTATCTGATTTTAAAATCATCGTACAAAATTTGACATTGTGTGGAATTAAAATTGACTCTTGTGTTCGTATTGCTGTTGTTGCCTTTTTAAAACGTGTTACATGCGTGGACCACTTCGTGCGGCATTTATTCTAAATTCAGTATGTGTTTAGTGAGTAGATAAAATAACCAAATTCGATACTCGATCCTTACATCTGGAGATTTCAAAAAATGTTTTTACGATTTTATTCCAGAAAATGTTGTCAAAATCGATAGTAATATTGTTGGTCCTCGTGTCGAAGTCGAGCCAACATGAAAAAGGTACGTGATGTAAATTTGTATTTCTACGAATATTGAAATATTTTCAGGGTGTTAGAATATTAAATAAAGTTACATGTATGTTCTGGCACTTTAGGCCTATATGTTTTTTTTTTATTTTGATAAGCGTCAACCTCATTTTGCAAACTGACTTAGCTCCCTATTCAAAAAACACACACAAACTCATTTTGAAAAAAAAATAAATCAAATTACTCGGCTTTAACAGAAACACCATATTAAACAAATTAAAAAGAACAACAGTCAACTGACTAGTATAAACTCAGAACATAGAAATCTAACACTTCTGGTTCTGATTTTGGGAGTCTCTGTACCCTGTACTGGAATACTAAACAACAATTTAAGAATTAAAAAGATCACAATTTAAAATAAAAGTCTACTTAAAACACGATTTGCAAACTATAATCATTAATCTTGGAAGCTGTAGAATTCAATCAAGAAACCGTGAATTTGAATAAAATGGTGTTTTTTTTGTTTGGTTAACGGAACGCAAAACCTAGGCGCACGCGGACGCTTAAAGCTTAACAAAATAATAACACAGAATGGCCTTATCGGTTATTAATGGAATTTGAAAGAGCAACTTTACATTGGAGATTTAAGAATCCCCTACCGCATGACATCAACTAATAATACTGAAGTTATTTTATGTTCTGGTTATATAATTACAAAACGCATATGGGCCATTTTTTACCCGAAAACAGTGAAAAAAGCTATTTTAGCAGGCTCTTAGATTTGACTCCTGTGTATAAAAATCAGACTTTCGTGACGTCATTGAGCGCCGTAGACTATCGAATGGGTAAAATGGAACAGCCGACTCATTTTTTAAATCGAAAAATCGGTTTGATAATTACGGTGCACAGTAATCAATTAAAACTGTGGGTTACAGCGTAATAAAACAATAAATCAATCAGATGTAAGTGTTTTCTTAGAAAATCTTTTATCATAATTACGATTCAACTAACATTCAACTAAAAAGATCCTCCTAATAGGAAAGTGTATTAACACGAAATACGTTACAATGCTTTATAAATTTATCGTCATTTGTGAAATCGTTTGGCCGATACTTAATCGATACGATTTCTTAACATGTGATCCGGCTTTTGTCATTTTTTTTTTGATGGGCAGAACAAACTTGTTAAGTTTTTATTTGGCATAAAATGACAAGTTTTATAAATTCAATAAATAATTACCACAGATGTTAGATTCTGTTTATGACACAACTACAAAAAAGGTGATTCATTTCAAAACGTTAGCTTGACTCTCTATATGCAAGGAAATGATGTGATATTTAAAACTGACGCAAAAATGTACGTCCGATAGTTGCACTTATAATTTTAACCTTGATATAATTTTATATCGTTAAGTGATCAAATCAAACAAAATATTGAATTAAGTTGTATGATCTTTTTAATGAAAGGAAATATTACGTTCATTTTGATTCAAGGGATTTGCAGTGTCAATATTTCATTTAAAGCAAATGTTCTCTGACATCACAAAAGAAACGTCACACGTTTAAAAAAGTCACTTGGCATTACATAATTATGCAGTCTGCCAGGATGCATACAAATTTTTAAACATAATCATACCGGGTAAATGTTCAGAGTTTAGAAATGACATGGAAAATCTACAGATCGCTTTCAATCAATCTGATACATTTTTTCTGTGAGTACATTTTGTTTTGATCATCTATTGATAAAGTTTTGTACTGCGACAGTTGAGTTTAACATAACAGCACACCATCCATTGTGTGTACATAGTGTCAAGGCAAATTAAATATCAGCAGTTTTTAGTGGTAATGTCATAATAAAATTTAACAGTCGTGCTCAGTATTTATTTAATTTGTCAAACTTGTCATTTTATGTCAGGTGGCTAATGAAATCATGTTCCCGTTAGTCTGCCCCCTGGTGACTAAACTTCAAATTCGCCATCTCCACCAAAGCATCCGTATATTCATCACTTACAACCCCTAGACTTTATTACGTCTACCTTAACCCGACTATGAATATTTTGACGGAGTGCAATGCTCAGGGCGTCGCCATATTGTTTTGATTTTTAACAGCGCGTATGAATTTGTGATTCGGTCTAATTTGCATAAATAAACCACTATTGCTTAACGAGAAATAATACATGGGTTTAAACCACCACCAGGCCGTTCGCTATGTCATAAAACAAATTACGTTTTCTTCAGGAGACCGGAATCGGATACGAGATGTGTTCTCTGGCGGTGCCGGTGGAATAGTAGACCCGGGATTTGGTGCGGGTGGAACGGGTGGAATAGTAGACCCGGGATTTGGTGCGGGTGGAACGGGTGGAATTGTCGACCCCGGTTTTGGTGTTGGTGGAAAAGGAGGAATCGTAGATCCTGGTTTTGGTACTGGTGGTTCGGGTGGAATTGTAGACCCGGGATTTGGTGCGGGTGGAACGGGTGGAATTGTAGACCCGGGATTTGGCGCGGGTGGTTCGGGTGGAATCGTAGACCCGGGATTTAGTGCAGCGGACGGATTTGTAGACAATGTCGGTGGCAAGGGAGACGGGTTCGGTATGGGCGGGACTGGTGGTGTCTCCGTGTCCACTGGCAACGACTTTGGATTGAACTCAGGCAACGGTGGATTTGTAAACTCTGGACAGGGTAAGGTGTCATCCCAAAATATTATTTTTTTATGCTTTTTATTACTGATGTTATTAAAAAAATTGAATATTGATCGGCTTCCAGTTTTCCTTCATTTCATATCTGCAGAATTTTTGCAGAATCTATATATTATTATAATAGAGGAACCATTGTTTCATAAAAAAGAAACAATGATTAATTCATTTTTCAAACTTAGACCTTTTTTATAGAGAAATATAGGCTTTTAGTGAAGATTTTTCCACAATTCTAGTTTCTTAATTCGATGTTTAGAAATATAGTCGATACCGAAAAGTGTATTATAATAAAATCATCATGAACAATTATTACCGGAAGTCATATACCGGAAGTCATGGTGGTTGATGTTCAGTTAAAGTTTGGACCATTATACACACGTGATTTGTTTAAAAAAAAACAACAAAGAGGAAGAGTGTAACAGTTTATAGTATACTTGTATCAACTATTTGAAGTAATTCTTGCCCCACAAACGGAGTTGTCGAGGAAGAGTTGTCTCCCTTCTCTGAGTCAACATTGCTTTAAACTTAAGTAAATCATATAGGGAAATAATCAGCCCAGACCGCGGAACCTGGAGAATCCAATTAAACAAATTCTGTGTACGCCATTATTAACAACAATTAAATCCTTTGTGAAAGTGAATATTTTATGCTATAAATAACCGTTTTTTTTCTCAGTACCTGTTTTATTGTCTAATAAGCATTTTTTTTCAGACTTCGGTCTAAATGGTGGATTTAATGGACTACTTAACGGAAATGATGGTTTTGTAAATAGTGGTGGATTCGAAAATGGTGCCGGCGGACTCGGCGGAGGATTTGTCAATGATGGTGTGGGCTTGAACACCGGTAGTAGCTTCGTGGGCGGAAACGTGGGCGGAGATATTATGAACAGAGGCAACGGTGGTTTTGTAGACTCAGGATTTGGCGGGAATGTGGGCGTGGACAATTTTGTATCTGATGGTGGAAACGGTTTAAATGGAGGTTTTGTGGGGCAAGGAGGGATACATGGAGCTAGTAACGGAGGTTTCATTGGCGGAAGTAACAGAATGGTCCAAGATATTGGACCGTACAATGGTGCTAAACTCCGCGGCTTTACTAGCGTTGATCCGTCGATAAACGCGGGTGTAGCTGGTCCAACGATTACAGAAGGTCCAGCCCGAGTGGCTGCTGTTGGCTCCCATGATAGGATGGTTGGTATGGGCAAGGGCTACACGAAGCACAGAACCCATATTACGACTGTAGTACGGCCAGTGGTGAGACCTGTCATTCGTCCGGTAGTTCGACCAGTTATTCAAAGAGTAAGTTCGATGGTTATTTAAGACAAAACAAAACATCATCTTGACGGGCCTAGATGTGGTCCTGTGTTCATTAAATGCTTACAGTTACAACTGCCAAACCTGTATTTAAAGACGGAAAAGTCTGAATTTAAAGTGCTTTTTTAAAAGAAGTGAACCTACATAAATTGGAAATAAAACTAGTCGCTTTCTGGCCAGATGGCCTCTGTTCACAGGCTTATGTATGTTTATGTTGAAATGAAAAATAAAACTTGTATTCTTATGAGTCATAAATGCCAATAGAGACATGTTTATAATGTTCCGAGGTCTCAATAATTGTGTGGTGTACTTTCAAGGTGCTAGCGAAAAAAAAAGGTTTTATACATTTAACTAAAGGTTGAATACGTAAGTTTGAAAACATCGAATTTGATCTAAAAATATTAACATAATTCATGTTCAATTAAATGAAAAGCATCATTATTAATTTTGTTTTATTCCATCCTATTTCAGGTTGTTAGACCGATTATTCAGCGCCCGGTAATACGTCGGGTCGTTCGTCCGGTTTATCGTCCGATAATTAATCGAGTCGTCCGTCCGATTATAAAGCGTCCGATCGTAAACCGAGTCGTTCGACCGATAGTGAATCGAATTGTACGTCCGATTATTCGTCGTGTGGTACGACCTGGAAGCGGATCGGCTGGCTTGGGTGGTTTAAATCGCAATTCATATCCGAACACGGGCATGGGCGGCATATTACCTGGAATACAAATGCCAAGAAAACCGAAGCGTACCAAATATTATTGAAGATAACTGTAGTAGGTTTCTGAAGAAAAAAAAATGTTTTTCTGGATCAGGAAGTAACCGATGGTTCGTGTCGCCATGTAATATCTATGTTTGTCATTGTATAAGTTCTAAGACAGTTTTATTTTACACATTGAGTAATGCTGAATATGAAGGATTCAACGCCTTTGACACTAGAATAATCATTGAGATAAAAACTTACAAAGACTCTAATTTGGTAAAATATCATTTTAAATATTTCTTTTGTTGTTATTTTAAAGATATCAAAATGTAGTCCAGGTATATTCAAACTTGATTCAAATTATTCATGTGAAGACTTAAACTGGTGTTTTAAAACCCTTGGTGTACACCAGTTATACTTTTTTTGCCCTAATAACTGACAACGATAAGTTTTTGTTTTAAATTTCGAAGGTATATCAAACTATACATCTATTTCAGCTGTTTTAGGAAAGGTATCAATTTTTAAACAAATGGTTAACATTTCAGATATTAACCTTTAACTGCTGACCATAGATTCCCAAAACAGCCAATAAAATCAAATAGCTTTTATTAAAAAAAAAACAAGGGGTAACTGCTGTTTAAGCTAATATACTTCCATAAAATCGGCCGTGGTGTCTTGTCTTTTTCAGTAGATTAATAAAAAAGTCGAGTCAGGATCGAATGTTGATTCTGTACTAGGCAACAGGAATGTAAGTCCCTTACTAGCTAACCCTTATTGGAAATTTATCACATTTTCAAAAAAAAATATTTTCTTATTAACAGTTTCATAGATAATTGTATATATGGGTGTATTTACATTTTCACAGTTGTCACGTTGGTGTTAATGTTTTCGCCTCGTTGAGTATTTAGAAAGTGTTTCATCATTTTATTTTCAAATTTTATGTAGCCTAAGGGTAGAACGTATTTTCTCTCGGTGTTTTTCATTTTATTATCAATTTTCGTAGTTTTAGTTATAGATGCACGATAATCATGTTTACGTAGTAAATACCATGTACAGCACAACCTCGTTATCATGACCACCTTTATTATGACCACCTTTAAAGTAAACGGTCTTTGTAAACGTATGTGTTCTTTGTATTGCTCATTGCTTGAAATAAAGTTTAAATCAAACGGTCTTTGTATTGAGTCAGTTTCAGCGTCGGTTTGAAAAATAAAACAGAAGAAATATTGAAAACCAGTCCGGAAATAAATTTCCGTTTTAATGAGGTGGTCTTAAAATTGAAGTGGTCGCTAAGTGGGGTTTTGCTGTATACGTAGTAAATCATTGACTTAGAATTTCATCCGTGTTTTTCATTGCTATTTTTATCATATTCACTCACAGTGTTCAAATAAAAACATTTTCTTATACATTTAATACGAAACAAATAGTGCGTCGGTACGAGTGGTTGCGAGTCCGAATCCACTACGTCCCTGCCATTTTTATAGGTCATATCTTCATTTTTCAGACATCCAATTTAAATAAATTTTCAAAAGCATTTTGGAGGACACATGTGTATGTATATGTACTGACAATTTTTTATTAAATGCTGTTTTTACATGTGGTCGTGTTTGTTTATTCTTTTCTTCAAACAATTCCGTACAAATTCTGGTTTTCTGTGTTTCCCCGCTATTTCTGCTCCTAAAATGTTTACAGTTTCTCACAAAATGTCAACAGCAGAAAATGACTCATGTTTCATTGAGGTTTGTTGCCAATGTTATTAGCGCGTTTGCAGTCTGCGTAATTCTGTGTTTCTATGTATTCGTGTTTTATGTTGTCGTTCGGTGTGATAGTATTTGTAAGTCTTTGTGCAAGTGGTAATCTGACAATCTCTATATAGAGTTGTCGTTCGTTATCCATCACATACATCTCTGTCAACGTCTGGAAAGTAGTTCAAAAACGTGTGTCCGAGTTTCCTTTAGTTTTCATCTGATGCACAGAATCACGCTTTTGTTTCTCTAAATGTACGTTTGTTGTCATAATTTTACACGACTACCTTCGACTTCTGCGTTTCATTTCCATTTCAGCGGCGTAACTTTGTGACCTAATTACCAAAAGTAAACAAATACTCTAGGTCGAGAGATAGTGCGTTAGACAGATAAAATATTTGCTCTGATTTTCTGGTAAATTATAACATCTTTTGTCTCGAATGTATTGTGCAAAAGAAATTGCTTCACTTAGTTGTAAATTTTGTACCGTTTGTGGCTTTATTTCGTGTTTTACAAGAATCTTGTAAAACGCTGAGACGTTGACAGAGATGTATGGGAGAGATAACGAACGACAACTCTGGATAGAGATTGGTAATCGTAATGAGGTTCTCTTGACGATGTCACTGTTTTAATTTCCTTTTAATTAATCATTAGAAAATATATGGACATGAAAAATTGAATAAAACCTGATTTCGGTGAATTTTTTGATGCGCATGTTACTATATAAGTACTTATTTTGGCGGGGTTTTAATTTTGGCTATATTGGCGGTCAGGGTCAGTTGCGCCAATTCAAAACACAGCCAATTTAAAGCACCGCCATTTAAGATCACCACCATTATTATTTGAAAGATAAACAACTCATGGTCAACTAGCTTCTAATGTGTATATTACTATTGCTATTCTGTATATATTACTGGACGCCATTTTGTTGTCAACGAGAGTTTAAATTTGGCGGTCTGAGAGCACTAGCGCCAATTTATGACCCAGTAAATTCAAAACACATTGAAAAACGCTAACATTTGACACCGCAAATATATTGCGCTATACAGTAAATGGTTTATAGATACACTCGTTAACAAACCTGAACTCATGTTTTTCCTGTGTCACGTTGACATCTGCGCGGTCACAGTCCTTCGTGACTTTGCTAATTGGAAATTAATGTCGTTCTGGTAGCTGACAGCAATTGATATTGTAATGGAAGACTAAGTACAATAAATTATCGAACAATGTTCTAGTTGATGGATAGATTTTGCCTTTATTTTTCGTACGACTTATTAACATTGAAGCGTTAAATGGCATATTATGCGGAAAAACTGCGCCGAAAAAGTGAATTGTCTCCCTTTACAAAACAGTGAGGACACCATTACCTTAAATTGATGAACAGAATTTCATAACAACTGATTTCAAATATCTCTTTATACAATATGACGATGATTTTATAAAAACATGTCATATGTTAGCATCAAGTTTTTGAGCAGTTAGCGGAGATCAATCTAACCGGAAGCAAGGTTAAACTTCTTCATCCGCTCTCCTGCTTTTCTCAATATGTCTTCTGACCACAGTTCGAACCCTGGCCGCTACCCAGGTTCTCTGTAGCAATTTCGTTGATGATATTATGTCTTCAGCCATTCTTCCTCCGCTGTTAATTCAAGTATTTTATGTGAAGAAGTTGGCAGTAACTTGCGTAGGAGAGGGTTAGTACAGAATTTAGAGAAACTAATTAGGTTAACAGTTCCTCGGAACAAAAATGAAGTAATCGAAAAAGGCGTAAAAATAAAAGAATGCATTGTTTTATTTGTGAGTACAAAGTAATTTCAGTTGATTATGAATACAACAAGCTAAGAATTCTACAGTTTATTATGAAAAATCTGTATCCTCTTAGGTCTAATAGATACGGTCAGTGACTAGTAATCATAAGCCCTATACCGCTTATATTCATATGTAAGGAAACTGTCCAGCTAGGGTATGGAAGATCGGTGGTTCTACCCAGGAGTACACATGGGATCTTGATTGACCATTACAGGCTGGAAAATTCGCCAGTACGACATTAAACCAGACTGAAAAAAGATACTCATGAAAAATATTTTGGTACATGCCAGAATTTATCTGTTTTACTTTATGCCGGATTCGCTTGTTGAAAACAATTATCTGAAACGAGCAGTGACTTTTAAAATTTTGCGAGTTACCATAGAAACTATTATCATTTTGATATCATAGATGGTATTAAAAGTGTAAAATGTATTACATTCTGAGGAAATTGAAAACAGAGGTTTTTTTATTTTATCAAAATTAATGCATTTTACTTCCGAGGTAAAGCCGAAAATAATGAGGATATTAAAATTTGCAATCATGTAGATTTATTATATTCATGAAAATTATTAAAATAATTACATAAAAAACTTAAATTTAGGACTCCAGGGAATCAAAACTTGTCTTAATTTAAAACTCGCAGAATTGTATTACCGCACAGAAACGCATTTTTAAGTGAGCAATATGTTTCATGTTTTGTCATTTGTCATTTAAACGAATGGGTATTAAACTTGAATTGTGATATATAATTGCATTTTGTCTCATTAATGGAAATCTAGAATATAAGATATTAATTCAGCACAAGTCATTCGTCTACCACTGACAGTCATAAGTCCGTATAAATGTATTGTTTTGCAGCAAATGTAATTTTAACCATTTAAGTGAACTTTGCGTTGAGAAAACTGCCGGCATTTCTATCTTTAAGAAATATGAGATTTCATCTCAAAATTATTTCGTTCCAAAAGGTTGAACGTCTCTGTTAATAAATATTGTTAAATGCGAATGTTAATGTTTTAGGCAAAAAAAACCCCCATATACATGTACATGGTTTCCCCCTATCTCCCCCCCCCCCAAAAAAAAGATATAGGATCTATAGGTCGGCATTTTTTAAATGTATAGTTTTAGACAGGAGATCTAAAATCAAAGATCTTCATATGAAAATATCGGCAAGGAAATAATAGCTGAGATCAAAACAGGTAAGAAAAAATAAACCCGGGCGGGTAAGCACATACCAGATTTTTTCTGCCTTTTTGTTTTCGTTTTGTCCTGTCCTGTCCTGTCCTGTCTACATTCACAAGGAGACAACGACTTGCCAAATTTTCCTAGTAGGGAGTGACCTGCCGCGACCGGGATTTGAACCCTGATCGCCCGGTTTCGAGTCCAGCGCACTAAATACCAGATCACGGTCGCGGCTTCCCTTTATGTACATTAAAAGAACATTATATAAAGCATCAATACCTTGTCTTATATTTATCTACTGATAAAAAATTCAGAGATAATGTAATGCGGGTCCAATTTTATGTAGATTAATATAAAGAAATTAGTGTGAGATCGGCCATCGTAACTTCATGAATCGTACAATGACACTAAACTGATTTGTAAGGTTAAGTATAATCTGCAAATATCAAACTTTGAACCACTTTGAAGCTCATCTCAGTTATTCGCTGTTTAGTTGCTCACTTCAGTTTCTAGTAGGTTTTCAAGTTTATTTCATTAAACGTAGCATCCTGATATTTTTTGCACATTTTAAGTCCTGATTTCGGAATGTGATATCGTTTATTTAAAAACTATCAATTGTCGTTGATTGCAGTTATCATAATAGAAAAGAAAAGGTTTTGTATTTTTTTTTAAATTGAATCTCTCCCTGGTGTGACTATTAAACTGTAGACGGATTCATTTGGATGCAAAATTGTTGAACAATACAAAAAGTTATTGTGGAAAACGACATTCAATCGAATATAATTTTCGCAAGCTACGTGATAAAAATTGTGATTCTGTAATATGACGTCATATTAATTTTCGGGAAAAATACAAATTTTTATTTTTTGTTTGTTTCTCGGAAGATTCCCGGCCTAAAACAGAGTAGGTGACGGACACAAAAATAGATGTTAAGACATATCTAACTTGAGATGAAATGAAGCCATTCAAAAAAATGTTGGTTTGCAATCAGTGACGAACTTATCAGCAAAAAATCTTTGTCACAAAACAATTTTAGCGATTTTGACAAAAATAACCGCGATCTTTATTCCATGATTTCATTTTCAGTGCAAGCATAAAATTGTAATGTTAACTAAACATGCTTTCCTTCACACCCGCTGTTTAAATTTGGGGTTGCGTAACCGCCGACCAACATTTACTTTTAAAAATTCACTTTTATGCAAAATTAACTTTTATACAAAAATCACTATTTTCATTTTGAAATAGACAAAAATTGATGATGCACTACGCAGAAACTTATGATAAAAGTCTAGGCAAAAAATGAACTTGACTTATTTGCACTCAAATGAAAAAATCTTTTCAACATGCACGCATCTAAACAAAAAATCCATTACAAGACATTTATTAGAAACAGTTATTTCGCGTTTCTCGTCACCCTGAGTAGATGCATACAGTTTACGATGAAGTTCCGTCTTTTCTTCGCTTGTAGAATGGATTTTACAGTTTTAAATCCCGAACTGCACTAAGAAACTAAAAGCACTTTATTGAAATTCCATGACATCTGAAGCACCCAGTAGAAACGTAAACTGGACTTTTATATCCATTTTTATGTATTTTTAATGATTCAAAGATATAATTAGCTTTTATTTCTCGACAATCAATGAATGCATCAGTCGCTAACATATTGTTGGTAAGAACTTGAGGCGCGGGGCCCCGGCGTCAGAGGTCTACTGGTTTTTGTTATTGCCTAGTAATCACCAGCCCTTCAAGGATATGAGTTTAGATCCCAGCCGGGACCAGATAAATTCCTCATATCAGTAAGCTGTCCAGCTAGCTTAAGAAAGATGGATGGTCAACCCACGTGTACGCCTCGCGAATTATTCCACCGTTAAAACTCGAACAAGACGTCATATGATCCCAGCTGTTGATGGGACGTTAAACCCCCTTGAAAAAGGACTTGATGTCATAGACTAATCTTAGATGAATAGAATGTCTACAAGGAAGTAGACTCTATATCTAAAACAAATAATTCTGAATCAATAATCATGCAAGGAAATGAAACGACAATAGTTTGCGAGAGAACCAGTCAATATTTACAGTTACATGCACAGTTCTGTCATTAATATTCATCTATCATCTATGCGAAACAATAAAACGCAAGCTAATATATACATTTTCTTCGATTACCAAGTCGGTCCATCGACTGAGTTTGCAATGATGAGGTTGATATTACAGTGTCATCACACTATTATTTTAAGCACACGGGTGCTGATTTCATCATCACAGGGATTAGTTTTCGTGATGCTGTTGATGAAACGACTGTTTGCTTTAAGAGTACGTTAAAATTCCGAGTTCATCCGTTGTTTGACGATCTTTACCGAGTTCAATACGAAATTTGCCAACATCGCTTGGTTGTACCTGGCTTCGCGAGGCTTCTTCCACCGTATGTGCTTTCATGGCTGATCTTGTTCCGATTTCAATGGTTAATGTGTTTTTGCGGATTTTACATCTTGTTATTAAGGCCAAGCCTGTTATCTCTTAACCCGCACATTACGGCCGTGTCATATTTCCTAGAATTATAACAGCCGCTAATTTTATATGAGATAAGCGTAATGGATGTTGAACTGGTGATGCATTGAAAAATGTTCATTTGGTTCTCTTATATGTTCCCAATTAACTACCATACGATTACAATGTTAAGTGGCTAAATGACTAGTTCCAAGCTACAGAATATATATATATATGTCAAACAGAAGCTATTTCTAGACAGAGTTCTGCAAAGGTTTTACTGCCAGCTTACAGGCGATTATTCAAAGCAGTCAAGATGTCCATGCTGGATGTTGTGGGGATGTATGTCAGTTCAGATTGACAATAGTGATTACAATGAACCCTGGTTAAACACGCTAAGCTGTATCAGTAGAAACGTTTTTGCGTAATATTTCTTACCAAAATTATCTGTAAAATCTCTGCTGTTTGTTATACGCGAAGCTCAAATGCTAATCTTTCCGTACTTAGAAGAAACCCATTGCAATCCGAGAGTTAGTAAAAGATTGCGCACGCAGCAAAACTGGACGTAACGTTTTGCACATAAAACACAGAACTTCTGTAGTAAGTTCAAGTTATTGGTCTCATGACAATATTGTACGGCTTTTAATTTGTGTTTTTTGTCTGAAGATCAACTGAATGTCACTTAAGCAACATTAACTCGTCTTTACCGTCTAATTCACTACGATTGAAATTGTCAATTGTCAGAAATGCTGGATTACAATCCTGTCGATACTTATGCAACAACTGATAAGCCTTTAAGCCTTATTTTGCCGCAACAAACGTGAAATGTCAAACGTGCAAGTTGAAAATACAACATGCCATCTGTTTGGAGTAAGCTTTACGCTATGCCGTTCATTATAACTCTTTCTGTAGATCGACCAATCCACAAGGTGACCTACCATATTAGCCAGTCTCATGTTTTCGAAGACCCAAATTATCGAGCGCCACCTATATTTACCATCTTACCATTTTTCAATGTATATTTTTCGAGACTTTTGGACACTAACTTTGAAAATTTGGTGTAGTTTCGTAGACATATTTCAGCTAAACGCGAAAAATAATGCCATCTCCTTCTTGTGAGGAGATAAATCATAGTCTGGCTTTTTCCTATGAGTTTTTTTACCCGCTGTTAAAACTCTCAAAATGTATTTCATTAGTACCATTTCTATGTTAAAAGTACTGGCTATATATCTACAGAATTAGGTTCAAGTTGACAATAATCTAATTAATGATCACAGAGTCTGGTTTAACAATTGTCTACGTCATTGGTGGCCATGCTCAATTAATCCTGACCAATTAAACGGTTCAGCGTCATGTTGACAAGCCGTCAAACTGGATTAAACCAACAGAATTTATACCAATGTTGCCCGGGCAGAAATATTATGCTGGAATCCGTTTCTGAAAAAAGTCCCTGGTTTCCGCTAACCAGACTGATTCTATCTTCTTCTGCCGACACTAGACTTCATTCCGGTCTCGTTCAACTTTTTTTCTTTCTGGTATTTCCATTTTCATGTGAACTGTAACTTTGAAGTAAAAAAGCAAATTTGAATAAAAATTCTGCCCCGATCTACCGACTCCATATTTTATGGGAATGCTGGAGGCAGCCGGATATTCATTTGTTTTGGTCATATTGATGTCTTATTCTGTTGTGTAGGAATATGGAACTCATTGGACGAGTTATTTCAGAGGAATAACCTGTTACGCGAATATCAAAAAAATAATTTTCACACCTCATATTCCCAATGGTTAAATATTTCATAAAGAATGGCAAAAGATAAACATATAATGGCGGATTGTGAAACATAAAAAAATGGCAACAGAAAAAGAACAGAATTAAAGCCAAAATGAGATATGGAAAATGAAACATTTCATTAAGAATAACTGATTTCTTATAAAGACCGTGTGTTAATAAATTGTTAATAATTGTTTTCTGGTCCCTACGGTGTGGTCATATCACGGGTTAACTGTACAAGTATGACATAAAATGTTAATAAAATGAAGACACGCAATCTCGCAGATCTTTAATCTCATAAATTCACCAAGATAACATTTAAATCAAAACCACTGCAGAGAAATGGGCGATTCGGGAAATTCTCATTTACAAAAAGAGGTCAAAAATAGTCGGAATACACGATAAATAATGCAGAGATTCGTGATACAAATGTAATACATGTACTTCACGCAGTTGGATAAAACTTATTCAATTCAAAGTGTGATGTTTGAAACATTTTGTATTTCCTAAAGTACGCTGATCAGGCGCCGGTGTTGCACGTTCTTACTAGGCGCGGCCAGTGACCGTGGCGATGTAGGTTGGACCCGCGCCCGGACGTATATACATGTAGCACATAATGCCTTTTATTTTTTATTCTACATTTTACGAACAGCCAGGACACAAAATGGTCACAGGGGGGGGGGGAATCAAATTTCAAAACCGATTATTTTGGTTGAAAAAATATCGTCACCTTAGTTCCAGAAACATATATCTTCATTTTTTTCATTTTCAGAAAAACACGTTTAAAGATTGTGAGGTCAATAGAAAATGACTGAGTTTGACGTTTGTGGCACAGAGATTTAGCTTCTTCAGGCTAGAGTTGCAAGCATATAACTTAGTTCATATTGTAGAACGTTTCGAAACAAATCCAACGATGGCCGAAACTCCATTTTTGTCAAATATGAAATTATACGTTTCTGGAATTAAGGTGACGAAATATCAATATTAGAATTTCAAGCCCAATACTTGTTGATTCATTGATGTTCTTGTACTCTGTGTTTATAATAAGTTGAACCCACATCGGCGCCGTCATTATTTTAACCACAATTCGCAACGTCGATTTTAATTAGCCAAGTTTCATGTCGACCCAGTTCTCATTTTCTGCTAATTGAATTAATCCAGACATTTTATTTCCAAAAAGGTAATTCATCGACAACGGAGGGGAAAAAAGGAAATTTGGTATTTTCAATTTTATTTTTTTTTCTAAAATCGGTTTTTTTTCGGAGAAGGGTCCGTAAAACGAACATTCAGAAAAGGCCTAGTGATACTTAATGTAACGAATGTGAACCAGTCTATCAATGTACACATAATAGAGAAATACACTTGGCATAAATAACAGACGGGTGCACTTTTTACAGACACCAGGACATAAATAAGTATTTGTTTCTGATATTGCAGTATTAAGGTCCCACACTGTCGTTGATAATTACGTAATGTTAGGTTGAATTGCTTGTTCGTAATCCCAAGAGGCAATCTCAACTGTCAGGAACATTGGGAACTACTTTAATATCACTAATTACACGTACTGATATATATAATTAATGATACTGGTGTCATTCTACATTTATACAAGCTATGCCTAATTTAAGAATGACTTATCGAAGTGAGACGCTGTATTAATACTTAAAGAGATATTTTATACGCACTTGGGTATTTTTAGAATATTCTAAGACACACAAATTTCGCGCGATCTTTATTTTGGGAATTTATTGCAAAATGTTCAGTTTTATAAAATCGTTTAATGGTGGATATATGCCGGATTTGTTCACAGGAACCTAAGTTCCGTGGACCTTAATCTGTCCCTTTTGAACCAAAGTTGTGGACTTTCCAGGTCGATATAAGAAGACCGGATGTTTAATCTAAAAATACCAAAACAGTGAAATAGCTAAATGTAAAAAAAATGCATAATGTACCAAATTGTGACTGGTAGACTTACTTTCTCAACTTGCCATTTGCGAAGGTTCGGAAACAACTATCACTATGGGGGAAAAGAAATGTGATATTTACGCATATTTGGGCTTAATTCAGAGTTTTATTTTGTCTCTTATATAATTAAAAGTGGACTATATAGAGGTATTTGCTCACATGCTGGCCTTACCAAACAAGTGACCAATAAATAAGGCTTCACTGTATTCCTTTCAGCGATTCATTGTTTTGTATCATTTTAGTTTCCTGTACTTTACAATCAAAATGTGTAATACAGTGTAACCTCTCCAGAG